>OX402007.1:11363266-11963266 GCA_947859395.1 Eupithecia insigniata | reverse complement strand
GTATTGAAAAACACCCGAAATTCATTTTCATCGGTAAGTTTTGTTGTGCCTTACCATATCTCAAATTGTTTTTGGATTACTGTGTGGATATTTGGCGATAATTCGGCATTATTTATACAGTGACTAACTGTTCTATGTCCAGGATCTCGTAAAACATGTACTAAGGTCGCTTATAAAATTAAATAGCCTGTAATAACATTTATCAGTTTTTTAAACTTTGTTGTTTTGACTTTTCATATACTTGTATGATTTTCAAGGGCCGCATCTAGGTCCAGCCTGGGTCTAGCTGTTTTAGAAGTTTGTGTGACATAGTTTTATTTGCAGTTTTATGGTTTAGTATCCATTCTTGAGAAGCCCTTTGATAGGTATCAAATAGACTGAATAATATATTTATTTAACAATATTCATATTTTTCAGGTTTCCACAGCATGAAAACCAAACGAATACTTGGTTGGTAAACATGAACTGAATAAATTGGAAAAAGAAGAACAGATTAAAGGAAATACACTTTATTAGTGTGATTATTATGCTTAATAATCTAATTATTTATTTTTGTGATTTTAAGACCAGTGACGAACACGATTTTGATAAATTGCATTTATTGATTTAGGCTATTGTTAAATTTTATGTAGATTTAGGAATAAAACTTAATGCTAAGCAAAGCAATTCAACGGAAAGAAATCATTAAAACAAGTATTTTGTTTAAAAATAAAGAACATACAACCTGTGTTTATTTATTTGTAAATGTGGCAGTAAATTTTGATAAATTTTGAATAGATTCTATTGCCACAGTTTTAATGCCCCCGCCCCCTTGTCCCTGAGTTCGGCCCATAGATTGTCCATGTGTACGTGATATTTGTATGTAGGTGTAATTGGTACGCATAGTTTTTGAAATGTTGATTCTGCTTCCCTATTGGAATTATGTGGGCCGGGCTCATCTTGCTTGCGCAAACTGTGTTTGTGCATGCATGTTTGCACGAATGTTTGAGCGTGTAGCCGGGCTATTAGAGGGTGATTTAAATAACAAAAGATATGCTGTTTGAAGGGTGCGAGAAATACACTCGATCTATCTAAGCCTGACAAGTAAATAATTCATTCAGCGAAGTTTATATCCCATGATATTAGTTAAAATAGACTCTGTCAAGTCAATGTTTATTTTCGTAGTTTACTTTGTTTTTGTATTGTGCTCGTAAATTGAAAATTCAAAAAGTTAGAAATTAAGATGAAAATTTTCCCAGTGTTCGTGTTCCCCGTATCCTTAGAGTTCTATTTGAATGCACGTCATACGCATAAACAGCTGCTAACTGTTTACAATCCCTGCGATTTCTCTGTGAATTTCAAAGGTATTTCTAACATATGGCCACACGTAATCTATTCGTCGTGTCGAAACTGTGTTGCTAATTTGTATTCGATGTTTTAGTGCTGTGCACGTCCCCAAACAAGTTTACAGTGATCGACCCTGAAGGCGTAATTGCCCCACAGAGTTGCATAGACATTGTGGTCAGGTATACTCAGCCTTCTGCTTCTCATAGTGATGGCATCGAGAAGTTCAGAATCACTATGTACGACAGTAACACTCAGCAGGTAAACTTTAAACTTCTTCATGAACTTATACTTAGTGTTTCTCATTTCCGTAATGTTTAATGCAAATTGCAAAACTTTTAGCCTCTTGGGAAAAGGGATATACCAACTAAACTACTCGAAGGTGAACCATCAAGTTTAATAAACCCAGAAAGTTATGGAGATAATTTTCACCCTCTTGTGACACGCTCAACACCAGTGAGACATACCGAGGACCATTCACGAGTTACATGCAACCATCCACATACCTCACAATATAGGTAAAGTTGTTAATACTGACATGTTTCCAATATACATGATTTGGAAAAGACACCCCACTGTCGCTGATTTGTGATTTTATTGCCCTATACAATTGCTGTAACCAAGTTTGGAACGAAGTTGAGACAGGAATCTACTATAAAAAAATCTTACCTTATGTGTGAAAATTATCTATTCATTAAGATGCATGACTATTTTCAGGGAACCCCAACCAGTAAACATAGTAGCTGTAGCAGTGAGCATTTGCTGTATAACTGCTTTACTTCTGCCAACTCAGCCCGAGAATCTGGCAAAGTCACAATTACCGGATTGGGTTCATATTGGCTCAAATCTCAAGCTAGTATTTGCATTTGTACTTGGCTTAGTCAGTATGCTTGTTTTGAGACCTTGATCAATACCTTTTGGTGACATAATGGTGGCAGGAATTAAATTTGTAAGTTTATATCAGACAAACAATATTATAATGCCTTAAAATGTATAAAGAGAATGAACATTATTAGTGTACAGCTATTGTATATAATTAAATCAAAAAATGTCATGCCCACTTCCCTATTTACAGTAAGAGACAAATTCAGTTTAGGATCTTTATTTAGTGTCAATGTATTGTCATGCATTTTGAGGAAGTCTTAGAACTATATTAGCTGCTAACATTATAATGGTCTGGTGATTTTTTAGCAAACACTAAATTCTATTTTAACATTAGGAACCATGATTTTTTTGGCTTATCATTGGGCAGTGAAAGGTGCAAAAATATGGTTATTTTTAATTTTTTTATTTATGGGTGCTAGTTTTATTGGACTTTTTATTATTTACTAACAACTGTTGATCGGAAGGCAATTCTATTTTCATTCTGGATGATTTTTGTGGTTAGGTTTGTTTTTTAAGTGTGATATTCCGTTATTTTACAATTATTTCACAGCCTTATAAATTGTATAGGTACTTATTATTAAAAGGTACTTAAACTAACTTATAAAATAGAATATAAGCATGCATGCTGGTTTATAAATGAAGTATAAATTGATTGTGAGAAGCTACAATTATTCACATACCTATTTTAAAGCCTATTTTTATTTGATTCTGTGTGGTTTGGGACCATTGCTGTGAAATATTAGGCCAAATACAATGTGTATAAAGAAAATTTATGCCATTTCATTCAATAATTGACTCAATAAATACTCAGTTGTCTTGTGTACAGAACAACTGCACAAGACAACTGGGATTAAGCAATCTTAACACTTTCATAATCTTAAACCATAACTTAGTTTTGATATGTACCTACATCTCAAATACAAAATTCCCCCTTTTACTTATTAGATAAATAATAGTAATTACATTTAACATGAACCATCCAATTGCTTTAATTTTGTCATAAATCTGTAGGGTAGGTTTTTTTTTGTATAGACCAGATGCATGTTTGTGACATGTGCCCAATCTGTCCTTACGTGAATTACTGGACAAGTAAGTGAACAAGTTAATGTGTGTAGTCATTGAACTTCTGCACTATGATTGTAACAAAGATATTATCTAAAAAAATATTACTAAACACACTTTCAGTTGATTAAATGCATTTCCTAACAAAACAAACTAAATGTTTTAACCTCATATTTTCATTATGGTATCACAAGTTAATTTACTATAAAATACATTGTTCAGACAATTCCTTGTATTATAATTGATTTATCCATCTAATGATGCTTAGAAAACAAACCTATTCTAACAGAACCAGCAAAAATGGCAGGCTATGTTTCTTAATAAATTGAAAATATGATATGACAAAATCACTAGTAAAAGGATATGCTACAGGTCGACCATGATATGGGTGAATAGTGGATGCATTACAGTCGCCACTTCTGTATACTTTAAGGAGCTCAGTCCATCTGCAGCTATGCTTGTTTTAGCATCAGACGTATAGTCATTTCTTTTGCGCCTGAAAAACAAAAATTAAGATAAGACTAATGAAGTAAAAATTGGTATTTGACTATTTTATTCTAGTACTTAACTGAATAATTAACAAAAAAACATGTTGTTATTAGCTTACATTGAATTAAGTATGGCAAATTTAAATTTTTATTTAATCATGACAACAAATTATTTGTATACTCAGATCAGATGTTACTAGAAATAGAATTAAAACAATAAGCTATAAGATTTTGTGACAAATGCCTATTTATAACTGTACTTTTTTTTGATAATCTGTGAATGGACGTTCTCATAAAATTATGGATCTGCCAAGACCATTTTTCTGTAGCTAATAGTAGTAGTAAGACACCTCCTTATTTCCCCCTCTAAAAAATTCATCCTATGTATGCTACTGATATTTTAAGAATTAATTAATGTTTCAACGATTATGACACAACGAAAAATGTATGGACAACAAGTTGTTAGTTGGATAGTCCACAAATTGGAATAAGATGGGGTTTTAAATTAGGTCAATACTATACCATTTCAATTGAGATTGGTGGTTGAACATGTGATACTTGCTGGTGCCAGGTTCAAACCTGCATAGTTTCAATTCAAAGGCTTCAATTCTAGTGTACAGGTCATCATCCTCTCCACTCTGTCCAAAGTACTCATTACTCATTCCATTTATGGTTTTGTACTGCTTCGTCAACATCGCAATCACTCCTCCAAACAGGTTCAAATATGGCAGTACAAACCTGTTACAAATGTTTTTAAGTAACTACATGTCCAATAAATAGTAACTACAACATTGAAAGCAAAACTTTGTACGGAATATTTGATTGAGTAGACTTTAAAACATACCTGTGACTGCTGTGACAGTGAGACAGTGAGGCAGAAATTTACTAACATGATTGTGTACAGAATGTTGAGTGTGCAAGTCACTGGCAGAACTAAAAATAAACAAAAACAAGCATCACACATGAGGTACAAGAAACAAGCTTACTGTGATGACATGAGAATATTTTCTTTAGTAAACACCTAAAGTTGTTGATGCTTGAGGACATATGCCTCGGGTGAATAGTACACGAGTATAAATTGGCCGGTTTCAGTGGTATGAGGTCTACATCATGTAGAATGAGGCAAGGGTATCCTGCCTTTGTCGCTGCCTTGGCACCAATGTTCAACAGTTTGGCTCTGTTAAAAGGGCGCGAGTCAACTTGCTCTATCACAAAAATACGGTAGTGGATTTTTTGCCGTCGAAAAAACGTATGCATGTATACTAAAAATCCACGTAATTGCTCAGCTCTGTCTCTGTAACCCAGTAAGTTGGCAGTGAGAGATAGAATAACAGATGATTCGAACTATTTATTCTTCATTACTTACCGGTAGGGTACTATCACAGCAGTACTAAATTTAGGTTTGCAGTCTTGAGGGGAATATTCTCCGCCTTCCCTTATTCGATGCCCTTCGATCAAATCGCCATCGACCAAGCTGATGGACAGAGTTGTGTCATCGTAGATTACATCACGATAGTCACAATCGATAACCGCAGTGCTGGTAAAATTATCCGCAATCTGTTCATGAAGGTAATCCATGATGCTATCTTTTTCTATGTATTCGTAGCTGCGGCGACCGTTCATGTCGGGATGTAGAAATATCACGAGCGCTATGATCACCGCTCCAAAAAATGAAATTTTCTTTTTTAATGCATATCGCATTTTAGCTTGAGCAATTTATTTATAGAAAAGGCAAACAAAAATCTATCAACAAAAATCGTTTGGATTTGTTTTCCAGAATTTCCAGTATGTTTTGCAATGAGTAGTTATGTTGATGTAGGTTAAGTGTTGCCAGCTCGTCAGTAGGTATTGTATTCTCTTTGGGTGCCAGCAAAATTGAAAAATTAAATTGACTGCATTGGCGCATAACATTTTACTCGTCAATGATTGACTGGCTCTATTTATTTGCCTCTCTTTAGGCTTTGTTAAATAAAGCCCAAATTTTAGAAAATTGGGCTAATTAGTCGGGCTGTGTACCTCGTACTTGTCCTCTTGGTTTATTTCCCTACTCTACCATCAATAATTAATGCCTAATTGCAGGTACTTTGAAAAAATCTGCAGTTCCCACTTATCTTCTAAACCAGATCTTGAGGCATAGATTACTATAATAAACCAGTCCTTAGGTGTGTTATATGCTCGAAGAGATTAATTATTGAAGTACAATGTTATTTATTAACAATTTGTAAAACACCGATTGAAGTAATAACATAAATAGTGAAAACATGGTGAATACTTTTTGTTATTAAGGTATAATTGACAAGCAAGACAAGCAAAATGTCTTTTTGTGAATGTGACGGAAAATTAACGACACTTAACGAAGAAACTGAAACATTTAATAATTCCGGTAATTCCAACAATTCTGTGGAACTTATCAGGAAATGCTCAGAACAGGAGCGAAATAATACGTCGTGGGATAATTACCATGGTGCTTTCAATGAGCCTAAAGTAAGCAATACGACACCTCCATTTGAGAGCATCATGATAACTGACGACCTTAGCCCTTGCGGCGGGAACCTGACCAGCAGTTCAACTCAGACAGAAGAGTTTGTGACCTTGCCTGCAAGCTGCAGTATCACTGACGTGTGTCTTTCATCTATCAACAAAGACTTTCAACTACATAGCTCTGTCTCGGACCAGTATTTGGGATGTAAACGCCTGAGGAGGGACAGTATGCAAGACAACGGGGAGCTCAGACCCTGGAAAAAGACGAAATGTACAGATTCCTGTACGTCTAGCACTTCGGATTTGACTGAGTGCGAAAAAGTGCCATTTGGAGCGTCCATGTCTCCGAGTTTGATGACCAGCAATTCTGAAACATCTTTTAAATCCGTTAATAGCAACAGCTCTTTTAAAATCGTAAAGAGGCGATTGAAATCTGATTGCAATTTGTTTCGAGACGCTGTACAAAGATCACGGAAAAGAATAAATCACAGCAAAAACAATTATTCTGATAACAGCACACCTGGTGAGTTTTCCACTTACCTTTGTATAGGCCATCTAATAAAAATATACATACCTACTGGCAAAAATATTATTTATGTCGCTTAGGCTGGTGTGAAACCACGCGCAGAAGCCAGTTAACTGATATTATATTTTAATCAGATGAATATAATAATAGCTATAACAATACTTACTGCGATAGGTCAATATAATATTTGTTAAGATGAACTCTTTATCATTTGACAGCATTTTTTATTTAAATAAAACATCTCGCCTGTATCAAGTCAGCGGCTAATATAGGTCGTGACATCATCGTAAGTCGCCGCCACCGTTGCAACCAAAACACTACAAGTTTCTGTAACGGCCAGACACATTCGAACTTGTTTAGAAACTGGTAGACAGCTTTATCAAAATATGTAATGGAAGAAAATAGTGTAAAATTAGAATTAGAAATAGAATGTGGTTTAGATTCGAGTTTGTTAAATGATGTGGAGTGGTTTGTCTTATCAGGTGGAACGCCGCGCAAGGAAAGGCATCGGCGGGGCAACAAGCCTAAACCATGGAACTTCGTTGAATTTTGTACCAGGATGGGCAAAAAGGTATCTAAACAGTTTTATCCTTATGTACTTAGCAGTTAAACTTAAACGAATCACCCAGAAAGAGTATCCTATCGAGCAAATACGCACACTGGGTAGGTACTTAACCCAGATAAAGCGTCCGGCCTTATAAAAAATCCAAAAAATTAATTAAATCTACGCGCATTTATCGTCGTTTTTTTAATTAAGGGAGTAGGTAAATAAATCGGCTCATAACTGTTTTAAAACCATCAGCCGGGTGATCCAATTGTATTTAGGTATCACGCGATATACCTATCTACTTCTCGACTTGACTGACTCATACAATTCTTTTATTTTCAGGGCTTGCAATCACTCGTTAACTTCTATGATGCTCGAGAGCATCCTCACGAGTGTATCGTCTACCCCAAGTCAAAGGTTGAACCTGATGGTCCTTCGCTGGAATTGAAGGAGTTGAAGGAAATCCGAATGTTTGTGGAGGAGGTCGGCCAAAAGCAGGCACTATTGGCGCAAGAAAACAATGAACTAAAGGAGAACATGAAACTTATGATGTCAAAAATTGAGGAACTCGAGGGTAAGCTCAGGTAATATATCGCCATTTCATTCGTAACTATCCAAAACCAGAAAAAATAACCCATTGACATCTTCAGTATCGTAACGGGTGAGGGTTTATTTAGGACCCAGAGTCACATCACAGATTAGGTAATGTTACCCAGTATGTCGCAGGCTCGATTCCAGCCGTACGAACAATTTTTGTACCTACTTACATATAGTGTGTAAATATTTGTTTCGGGTCTTGGTGTTTTCTTTGTAGTACCTAGGTACTAGTACCTACTAGTAACTAGTACTACTTTAACTAAGTAAAGTACTAGTAACTACTTTACTTAGTTTTACCTACATAAAACTAAGTAAAGTAGTTATCTAAAGGTAATAACCATGGTGAATTAAAAAGGTAGGAATAATCAGCTGAGTACCTATATAAACCGGGCGGATTTTTTGGACGGGACAGTAAGGAGAGCCGATGCAGGAAATATTTTTGCAGTTCCTGACTTCTTTAGTAGGTACTCTAACCTCAGTTAGCCGATGTAAGTTTTTGAAGAAACAGGATAGTTTGGCATCAAAAAAGGATTCCTATAAAATGCCAATTTTCTTTGCAAACTGTATTTTTTTTTTTAAATCTGATAATGGGGAAGATTTTTTTTTATGAAATATGCATTCTGCTAAGACCATTTTTCTGTAGTTATGGTAGTAGTACCTATATAGTATACCTACCTACATACACAGGTTAAGGCATGATCCAGGTTAAGGTATCTCCCCTTACAGCCCCGTCCGAAAAATCCAATGAATCCTCATCTTGCCTTCGCTAACTGTGTTTGTGCAATCATGCGTGCACAAAATGTTTGAGCGTATAGCCGGACTATTAATCATATTATTATTTAGATTTCTGTGACCAATATCACAAAGTTCTGCTAACTTTAGGGCAAAACGATGCTGTGTGCAATATAATAAATCTCACAAAACAGGTCTTAGTCGATGATTTAATACCTATATACCCAGAAGATTATTTGATTTTTTAGTAGACTCCCTCGGGAATGGTTCCGACGTAGTCCCATAAAAAAAATATGATTATTTCGCTATAGTATGGATAGATAATTCTCTATCTATATAAAAGCGAAATAATTTTCAAAATCGATCCATAGTTGACCGAGAAATTTACGAATATACGGTTACGGTATGTAACGTAGTGTTCGACAGTATTAGTAACACTACATAACTAGGTACAGATCCTAGTTATGTAGTGTTCGACAGTAAGGCAAGGCAAAGGTCCCATTCTTATAAGCTTGCCAATAAAATCAATTGACTTCAGAAAAAATATCGAAGAATAAGAAAATCATTTTAATATGATTATAACGAAACAAATATGTATTTATTAGACACAGAAGTGATAGTGCTTACTAGGGCTCATAAAATCCAGATCAAGTAAACGATTTTTTCCAGTAGTTAAAAGTTCCGTAAAAAGCAGTCCGGTAACAATCGTTTGCTGGATCCGGCTACTGTCAGGTGTGTGAACACGCTCCTACAACTACACATGCCATCACGGGAAAGAAACGGATCCAGTAAAACAGATCCCGTAAAACGATTCCTGTAAAACGGATGCTGTGTGTTAGCCCTTACACTGTGTATCTACTTAGCCGTAAATGCAAATGCTCATAGTTAACCTGACTGTTGATCGGATTGATTCCTTGTTAAATTTAAATTTGACTAATTGTTTCACTGATTTCACCTAAACCTCTCGGCGACCAGGGAGAACTGAGAGGAGTTAATGAGGATCCGTGACGTTTTTAGTTGAGAATGCAGATTTATAGAGCCAAGAAATCCTTAACATACAGTGCAAAAAATTTTGTTCTACGACAAAATTTTACGAAGTTATGACCAAATTACTAGCGAAGTTCACAGAGTGGCCCGCCGCGATAGCTGTGACGTCACTTAGTCCGTCGCCGCCAGTTAGCCCTTGGCTGTGATAAGGCGCGCAGTGTTTTTCTTGATTAATTGTGGTTTTAAAACAAATTCAGTGTCCAATTTGTGTACGAATCACCTTTATTACTATGTATAAGTATTGTATAGTGCCAAAATTTACAAAGATTTCTATTAAAACGCCAGGAAAACTATTTTTTTGCGTACCGAGGGACCCAAAACTACGCAAAAAATTGAATTTCTTTGTAAAATGAGATGATAAAACTCCACTTTCTGTCCAGACTACAAGACATTGCTGGGAAGATCATTTCGATGTACGTACCTACATAATAATATTACCCCCCTTCCCCCCAAAAAAACTCCCCCCTTTTAGTATCTCCTAAGCGGAGAAACTTTTAAGAACTGTCTTTTTTGGGTCATGTAGGGGATAAAAAATAATTTTGAATGCTAAAAAAATATTTCCCCCTCCTCTAGACTCCATTTTTTTATAAAAAAATCTAAATTTGACCTAATATTGACCTTTCTTTCGGGTGGAGCATTGCGGCGAGCGTAGCGAGCCGTGCTGTGACCCCCACGACCCCCTCTCTAATGGGGCTCCCGAGCAAAGCCATATTGATTAACATTTTTTGGAGTGGTGTATAGAGGATGTCAAGTGATTTTTAATGCAATAAAGATCACCCCCCCTTCCCCCATAAAAACAGAGTATTGCGGCGAGCGAAGCGAGCCGCAATGCGACTACGTGCTGTGACCCTTCCTTACGCCCCCCAAGAACGCCCTCTATCTGAACCCAGGGGACGGCTCGCTTCGCTCGCCGTGCTGTGACCCCCAAACGCCCCCAGTCCTCTCGAACCCCCTCACCCACCAAAAAACTGATATGGGTATCAAACAAAAGTTTTTTGGTGGGTGGAGGTTCAAATAAGTCAAACTACTAGATTACAAAAAAGATGTCCATTTCTAAATCCAAGATGGCTGACATTTTTTCATCGCAGTTTTCACTCTTGGATATTGATTTTGACAAAATCTAAAACGTAGGTTACGAAAAGGGGAACTAAATAAAAAAATAAACAATAAACACAACCGCAGCGAGCAGCTTGTGCACTCCTCAAAACTAGTTACTCTATTAAATTGTACCTACTTATATAGAGCAAGGTGAAAAGATATATTGGCGGATCGATCACTGTAATTTTTGTAGTTTCCAACCACAGATTTCAGCGTTGGTGAACTTGGAATGATTACTCAAGTAATCAAAAACCATGAACGAATCAACTTTTGGAAGGTTATCTGATTGAGCTTGCACAAAACCAGTTTCTACTTTATTAGTACCTACTCATATTTAAGTACGTTTTAACTGAAATATTACAAAATTACACCCTAACCAATCTAAACAACACTCTAAGTAAATAATTTGCCAAAATAATGACCAACCGCGTCGCCGCTCCGTGCCGGCTGCGCTCGGTTCGGGCGAAGTGACGTCACACGCACCCGCGTACATTGATTTTACCGGCAGGAACGCCGTAATGTTTATTACTTAATATCTCCAAACGTAATGGTCCGATTTTGATAATTCAAAAAGATATATAATTCTTATGTCATAAAGAATAACGTGGATAATAGTTCTTATGAATTTGCTTTAACTTTACTGATCCTCATTGAAAAACAGCGCCACATGCTTATTAATTTATTGCATGTAGATAAGCTGAATTTACTCCTTTTGTACTATTTTTTTATAAATTTTTTGTCTTTAAAGTAAGTCGGACTGTAATTAGTATTTTTAGGACACTTAATGATTTTTCTATTCTTATAAGTAAAACTAACGAATGAAAAACTAATTTCTGATTTCCGATACGATGACGTTTCAGAAAGTCATCAATACAGGATAGACCGCCTGCACCGTGCGCGCCGCCGCCGCCACCTCCACCTCCACCGCCGCCGCCACCGCCGCCTCCACCACCGCCGATGTCCAAACTGCCAGTGCGATCGAACACTCTACCGCGGTGCGGCTCCGCCCCGCCGCGGATCAACACGCCGAGGCTCACCATCACGCCGCAGGATATCGCAAATGTCAAGCTGAGGAAGGCAAAGGTGAACTTTCAAAACTTAAGAACAGTTTTTAAAGTTGTGTTGTGATCACAGTATAAAAAAGTCAGCAGCGCATTGATTCATTACAAATAATAATCAAATAATCATTTATTTCGTCGATTTCAGGAATAACACGTCACATTTGTTTTAATTACGTACAGTCACATAATACAATAATAAAAAATCAAGTAATTCAATTGCTAAATCAAATTAAATGTCAATAACAATAGAAAAGTCAATAAAAACATAAAAGATCAATAAAAACAACAATATACGGAGTATCTATAGCTAGATAATTATGTACATTCAGTACTTTTACAGGCTAGGAATTCCTCATAGCTGTAAAAGCTGTTGTCAGTGAGCCAGTGCTTTAGCTTGTTTTTAAAGCATGTTAGACCTTTGTGATCATTTCTGGAAGACTGTTATATAATGTCGGTCCCATTATGCGCGTTAACTTCCCAGACTTCGCGAGGGTACGCGGTAGGGTGGTCAGCTTGTCAGCTCGCCGAGTATTATACCTGTGCACGTCTCTATTCCTAGTAAACAATTCCAAGTTGGTTCTCACATACACCGATACCTACGAATATCACAATGCATGGAACGGTAAGTATTTTCAGCTCTTTGAAGTAAGGTTTTGCGGAGACGTCCTGTGGTATTTTCACCATTGCACGTATGGCACGCTTCTGCATGCGGAAGGCGCGCTGCCAGTCGGCCGCTCGCCCCCACAGTTCAGCTCCATACTGCAATAGTGAGTGAACAGTCGCATAGTAACAGGAGCGTACCACGTGCCTTGGCAGGAATCTCACCAGTCGGCTAAGTGCGTAGCACGCCCCACCAAGTTTTCCGCACACTATCAATGTGAGACTCCCACGTGAGACTCCTGTCAAGCTCAAAACCCAAAAACGTAGTTTGAGCTACCTGTCTAATAACCGCTGGTGGGACCAGCGACAACCGATAGGGCTCTAGGGAGACGACCAGACAGGCAGACGTGCATGAAGTGCGTCTTTGAGATGTTCAAGACAAGCCCGTTTGCTTTGAACCACTCGGCAAGTGTGGACGCGGTGAGGTTAATATTATGCTCTAAGGCGTCCACTGTTTCACCAGAGACTACGGCGACCACGTCATCGGCATACATAAAGATTTCCGCAGTGCTCACAGCCTCCGGAAAATCGTTAAGTAGCATGGAAAACAAGATATTCGAAACCGCAGACCCCTGAGCTACACCCATGGTTGTTGTTAGAGGACAAGATCGAATATTCCCATTATCTCCAACAACTACCTGCGACCTAGGTTTTAGCATGCTGGACAGTAATGTGAGCGCGTTACCTCGTACTCCATAGTGTTCCAGCTTAGCCGCGAGCACCGTGTGGTCAGCTACATCGAACGCCTTCGAGAGGTCGCAGCAGATAAGAGCTACCTGCTGTTTCCTCTCTCTAGCATCTAGGACATTTTGTACGACTTGTCGTGCCAACGATGTAGTTGATCGGCCTTCCCGATACGCGTACTGCCTGTCTGATAGTGCCTCAGTTTCAATCAGGTACGTCGTGAGTCGCGAGCTTATACCGTTCTCCATAACTTTGGATATTGCAGGTATTATGGACACCGGCCTGTACGAGTCCATGCTAGACCTACTACCCTTCCCCTTTTAGATCGGTGTCACCTTACTTAGCTTAAGGCACGTCGTCGGTAGTTCACCAGCACGCAGGCACTCGTTGAATAGGCAAGCTAAAATCGGCGCCAGCGGACCGGCCGCCGTCGCGATCAGTTTCATCGAGATACAATATGCATTTTTAAATGGCTTCGGAGGTATCCGTTTCATAATAATATGATGTACCTCACCTGCAGTGAACGGTACAAACCGAAGCGAGCGGTCGGCCGGCGAGCACGTCGACTGTAAGGCAGACTGCACGCTACACAAGTCCGCTGCTGGTGCTCCGCTCGCCGCGGCTGCTCCTATGAACCTCGCATTCATCGAATCCACAACCTGCTGATTCGACTGAAATTTAATACCATCCGAATTAATAATAGTGTCCGTGAAATCAACAGTACATTGGTTGTATTTTCCCCTTTCGGAATTTACAACCCGCCACATCGATTTACATTTGTTTTTACTTTTAAATATTATATTTTCATAGTATTCATGTTTTCTACTTCCAATTAAATTATCATATTTTGTATTCAAGTCGTTTAATAGTATTTGTATAGAATCATTCTTATTAAATTTATTACAAATGTCAGTCAAATCGAATAATAATATCCTAAAATCATTAATTTCATCAGTAACCCACGACGGAGTAGTCAAATAGTTGGCTTTCCTTAATGGAAAGCAGATGTCAAGCTGATTTATAAGTACATTTACAATAGACATAGCAAACGAATCTATTGATTGCCTGCGCTGCCTAATCATATCCCAGTCTACACTCAATATGAGATGTTACAAAGTTATTTCGGTTAATGGCCGAAAAATCTCTATAATGCTTTAACTGTTTATTCGACTTACTTTTTCCACAGTACACCTTAGCACGTACTGCTAAGTGGTCACTAAGGTTTGTGGTAACCGGATATGTTGTCACAGTCTCTGGTGGTAAGTTGGTATATAGATGGTCGAGACAAGTTGATGTAACTTGTGTTATTCGAGTCGGAAAATCCACGGCAATGTAATGAATGTCATTTTGGTTACCTAGATTACTTCTTATCGATAAGGCGGCCCATTATAGGCCTATTCACCCTACCTATTTTTTTATGTTTCATGTTTTTGCATAAGATATGAGGTATTATTGCATTGTTATTGTATTTTTGCATTATTATTGTAGGTCCTATATCCCTGTACGTATTGGTAGAGGAGTAGAAATAGGATAGTGGATGCCTTTGCTATGCCAGGCCGTTACTTGATGGCATAGCAAGCTTAAAAACCCAAGGCTTTGTCACATCACAGTCTTCTAACTCTTAAGAACGGAACGGATAGCCTTATTCCCCATACAAACGTACTTTCCGCTTCGTTTGGAAACTATGTCCACGATCGTATTGAAATTTTCCATACATAATGGGATGAAAAATAGGTATGTTTGCAGCGGTTAAGTTTTTGAAAAAACATAATGATATTTAAATGAGAGCGAAACTAATTTTGACCACCAAATCGAGTCATCTTCAAGCGATTTTTATCATGATAGACACCTTTATTCGAAAATCTGTCGCGCTGCAAACATCCTAAATATATCATCATCATCATCATCAGCCCATACACGTCCACTGCTGGACATAGGCCTCCCCCGTACGACGCCACAAATAGCGGTCCTGAGCCGCCTCCATCCATCGACTCCCTGCGACCGCTACGATGTCGTCGGTCCATCGAGTGGATGGTCTCCCATGTAGGGGGGATTTGCCATAATCACCACGCTTGGCAGGCGGATTGGTGATCGCAGTGTTGGTGTTTAAAAATACTCAGAAGGAAGCTGCTGCCCTTCCTCTGGTAGCTTCCCTTAGTCGGCTCTTACGACATCCACGGGTTGAGTTGGAGGGGTCGATATTCGTACGCCGCGGCCCCACGGCCAAAATATAAAATAAGGCCCTAAATATTTTCAACATTAGGTATAAATAATCAAAAATATTTTTGAAATCAATCGTTTACACAAAATTTATCGGAAAGTACGAAAAAATATCAAAAAATGGTGCCAACACCAAGCACATGCACACAGCCACATGACAGCTTCGTATTAGATGATTAGACGCGCTTTCTCACTCATAGCGCGCCCCTTTCAGTCTACGTGAAACAACAACAAATCTGCATGGGAAATCCGTTGTCGTTTGGGAGAGGTTCGTAGCCTTCTTAAAGCGTAACTTAGCTCTTGCATTCTACGAGTATATGTTAGGTACCTAATCAACATACCTAATGTTGTAGTGCCTTAGCCGGGTCCATATTTAGAACTGTTTTCTATTATATCCAACAAAAAACAAGGTACTCAATAAAAAATTCAGTTAGAATTTTTCCTTTCAGGACAATCCTATCCGCTCAAAGGCCACCCAGCAGCCAATGGTGACCAAACAGATCCTGCAGTCGACGCGAGCCAAGCTTGGGCGTGCGCGGCCAGTAGCGTCTTCCACCCCCAAACAACAGCTCACGGAGCTGGAGAAGTGAGTATTTTATTGCTGGAGCATCTGATATATACATAGGTATCTATTTTACGGGCTGCTACCAGTAGGTTTGCAAGGTTTTTCGGCCTACCCTACATAGCATGACGTTACAATTTTAATAAATTATTCCACATAATTATATTTTAGTCAGAAATGCATGTGAGGCTTATTACCTCATTCATTATATATGGCGTGAAGAAGAAATAAAGATTCCAACAAATGACCAAGACATAAGTCTACAATCTTTCCTATGTGAACAAAAAAAAATTAATTGACCAGAATTCAACGCCTTATATCTTAATAATAATCTATACATTAAAAATAATTACTATATTTAAAACTGTTTATGGTATAAAATTTAACTTGTCTAAGTGCTTATTTCGTAAGCATAAAACAATTAAGTGAAATTTGAAATCTACAAAATACAAATACAAAATCATTATTTATTTCACATTAAAATATACCTACAAAACAAGTCTAATGAAACCCTGGTTTCTGTTTTACTGTATCTGTACATTAACGCGGCGCGAGGGAGCGCCGCCGCGGAGATTTAATGGAATTGTATAAAATCTTCGCTTTGTTTCAGTAGACCAATGAAATTGCCTAAAATCTCCACTCCGCTGCAGCCTTACTTCGCGTCAATGAACAGGCAGCCAAATTGGTGTTTTTGTATTACATAATAAAATTTCCGTTTGCGTTGCGAGATCCGGTGCGCCGAAAGTATTGGACCATTTTTGGCTGAAAGCGAAACCTAAACTGTGTGTACCTGAAACTGGATTTTCGATCGGATACTCTAACGATTATTCGTTTTCAGGTGCCTGTTACAAGAGTCTATGGTTACATCGTTGTTCAGGCGTCGCGTGGTGCGCACAACTTTCCGAAGCGCCGAGGAGCTACGTCCGCGGCCCTACCCTACCCGGAGCCCGCGTTCACCCAACTCTCCCCGATCGCCGCGCTCCAATTCGCTGCCGAGGGCTACCAACATTACACCACTTAAGTTTCCAGAAGGAGGCGTTCTGCCTACTTAGAAAGAATGCAGCAGCGGCGGCGGTCTACTTAGAATCAATATTTTTTCCATGTTTAACATTATTTTAAAATGTGCTATTCAAATGGTAGAAAAGGCGAAAATTTTGTTTATTTAGAAAATTGTAGTAATGCTTGTTATTGCGTTTAAGGATCTATACTTTTAGATTAGGTACTTTGAATTACAATCTATATAGGTACTTTATCGCTTTACTCAGTTCAACTGATTATTAAAAGCTTATAGCCCGGCTACACGCTCAAATATTTGTGCAATCATGCATGCACAAACCAGTTTGCGCAAGCAAGATGGACCCTATAATGGTAGAGTAGCTATAGTAGTAAGGTACGTCAACATTATCAAACTAAATGTATAGATCTATTTTTATTTAATCCAATATTTACGTCACGCAGCCTAGACTAGTAAATTATTTATGTAACGTAGGTAAATAATACTTTACCTACCTGACTTTACTATCTCATAACTTGACTTTTTAAAATACTACTCAAGTAGATATTGATTATTGCACAATTTCATTGTATCTTCTTACTTGATTGGATTTACCCAGAATTTCCATTAATAAAACCTATTTATCATGGATCGTGTTATAATCTTCTTGCCCAACCACTTCGGGAGGAACAAAGGAGTATACTAGGTTTCTTCTCCGTAGGTAAAAAAATTAAGTAAGCTATGTAGGTATTCCATAAATTTCTAAAGCAATCTAATAGGCATTTAGAAGAAGGATAGGGTGAGAGGTTTATAAATTATTTGTGCACAACAATGGTCCCAAAATGGATGAACCGAATTTACCTTGTTGTTTGAGAGTAATTTTAGCTGTTCGATAAAAATTGGACCGCTACTCGTGGCATCGTGGCGTCGTCGTCGCGACGGTAAAACTGGGGGTATGGTCGGAGGTACGGTGGCCCACCTGACCCACCGTCGTCGGTGGGTCAGAAGGGGTTCAACCTATGTCGTCGACAAAGGAATGGGTAAGCATAAATCCTCCGTCTACAGTCTATGTTCAGCCTATAGGTATACATATAGCCCGGCTACACGCTCAAACATTTGTGCATGCATGATGAGCCTGGCCACACGCTCCATCTTGATTGCGCAAAGTGGTTTGAGCCCGGCCACACACACCATCTTGCTTGCGAAATTGTGTTTGTGCATGCATGCACAAATGCTTGAGCGTGTAGCTGGGCTATTAGCATGATCGAAGAAAAGAAAACAGCAGGCTTACCATGGATTATAATATAACATAATACAAGTAAATAACGCGCTACGTTATTTTAACGCGTTATAAATATATGAACCAAAGAAATTAGCGCGTATACAGCGTTATTGGCGATATAATTAACGTAGCGTTTTTTTTTACGTAAAAATTTGCGCAAATAACGCTGATAACTCGTTATGTGTTACGTTATAGTCTTCTCATTTGCCGATGGCGATGATGACGTAACAAAAGCCACCCACACGTGACCATCGTGTCTCAGAAGAGCATACTTTACACCTGCGCAGAACCCCCTCCACTTTCACCGAGTGCTACTACCGTGACGAGACAATACCTATTATTAGGTTCTTAAAAAAATCCCGTTGTCTACCGATATTTTTGTCCACATTTATTTCGTTATTATTTTTCCTTAGTTTGGTAACACTGCTGTCAAATCAAATGCTATCAAGTTGATGCTACTGTGTCGATCTCAGGGTCGATCAGCCGCAGAGCCAACGCAGAGCCCATGTACTTATTAACCAAGAAGATGAAGTGAAGTTAAAAAAAAAACAAGACAAGCGAATCGAACAAAATAAAGCTTTATTTTGTATTTTTAGCCTAAATGATTGAAAATGACGAGGAACTTACAACTTTTTGTGATTCTGCGGTAACTGTTACATACTATTTGTAATAATATTGCATTAAAAGTGGTTTCTGATTGACATGTCTGTTGTAGGCCTCCCTTGTCGAAGGATGTCGTTTGCCAGTGCGGATGCAAGGGGGCGATGATTGGCCCCTAGCAGAAATTATAAGTATCAAGGATGTGCGAGGACAACGGGGATATTATGTACATTATGTTGATTGTAAGTTAACTGTTAATCAACACATAAATGTTTATTCCATTGGGAAGCATACATTACCATACAGTTGAGTAAAAGCCATAAAGGATATGGTACTTCTGCCAACAGAAAGCAAGGTTTTCTAAGGTAAAGGTTGCTTAAATGATAAATAGACAATTTAACTGCACACTGAGAGCCAATCAAACAAACAAGCTGGGTGGAAACATTTGCTTGGACGGATTGCATTAGCATTGAATTGAAGGAATAGAAAATCACAACATGGGATAATATTATGTACTGTGATTTGTGTTGAATGATCTTATTGCTCAATAATCATGGTAGTTTTAATAATATGCTTGGAGTTTAATCTATTCTTGAGCTATTCAAAAATTCAAATGTTTGTAATAACTTACGAAACAAAATTCCAAAATTCTCTCTCTTAGTGATTGAAAAATAATTGATAGCATTATGCATTCTAGTTACGTGCTCCAATTGACAAGTAGTGTAAATTTTTATGTTAACTATGGGGGCCATGTTTACAAACATTGTATCTTGAGTTTGAACAGAGGGTAGTAATAAATGTTTGTTTTTACAGTCAACAAGCGCCTAGATGAGTGGGTCGGAGAATCATGGCTCGACACAAGAAAGGTTCAGTTCCCTCGGCGAGATGGGACTGCTACAGGAGGAAATACCACTCCAAAGAAGAATCACATTGGTTCAGGAGGTGGAATGATGCCTAGTTTTAGTAGTATGTGTGTTTTCTCGCTTATCTTTTTTTTAAATGAGTTTACTTATTAATCTTTGAGAAACTTGTGGCCTATCTAAAAAATACATGAAGTCTCTACATATCAAATTATCAACAAATGAAACTGGAATCCTTTAGTTGGTAGATTTTATGCATCTATTTGTTAGACTGATTGTACATGCTGAAAACAAGAACAAATTTTTAAAACATCAGCTTGAAAAAGTTGTGATTTTCTTATGGTAAAGGTACTTCATTTACTAGTCTTTTGACACTTACATTGGTAAACTGAGAATAAATAAAATTATTTAGCTTAACTATATTATTTGCCTGGGAATATTTTTTTTTAATTGACTGTCTTAGATTTGGTTTGAAAGTTTTTACATTTCTCCGTTTTCCAACAAACAAGATCAATAAATTGGCTTTTAAACTAAAATTTTGTCTGCAGATGAAACCGTCTGCAATGAAAGTCAGAAGTCTAGTACAAATAGTAGAACTCCTATCGCGATTCCATCCCATAGGTCAGATAAGACCAACTTAGTTAGCACCCCACATAATGGTGCTGCTCATAGAAATTCAATTGGTATGTTAATTTTTATTTTTTTTGTGTTGCTTTACATGTTTTGCGAGGGTTCATTATTATTTTTGAAAAGGGGCTAGACGTTTGTCAGTTTGTTGTTACGCTACCTGTGTGCTGTTTTGCGAGTAGCGCTTGTGTGTGTGTTGTGTACTAATTAACCCATGTAATATTTGATAAATGAAATTAAATCATGTCATACCTTATTAACTCATACTGATGTGTACATCATAATGTAATTCAAAGTACATGCTCTCTATGACTGTACCTCAGATAAATACAGTACAGTAACACAATAATTTTCCACAATCATGTTTAGAGTTATAAAAATATTAGCTGCTGCCCGCGCCTTCGCCCGCGTTTTATCGTGATAAAAAATATCCTGTTATTCTAGGTCCCAAACTATACCCATACCAAATTTCAGCCTAATCAGTTCTATAGTTTTTGCGTGAAAGACTAACGAATATCCATACAAACTTTGACATTTATAATATTATTATAGTAGGATGCCGAATTTGGGCTTTAAGTTTTCATACATTATTTTCTATCAACTTATCCAGCACCAGGGACCCAATTCTGCTAACTCACTGTTATAATCGTCGCAAAATCGTCTCGTAGAATCCTTAGAAGGAAACCCCAGATAGTCCGTGCAGTGGTCTTTGCATGAGGATTGATAGAATTGTTTCAAACCTAAATTTTGACGTACATCCTTCCATCTGTACTTTCTTTCATCTTATGTAAAATACAAAATGTGTCATTCTGTGATGATACCATTGTCATAATGAAGCGACTAGTTTAGCACAATAGGGTTCCAGCTGTTGAATGGATGCTTTAATAATATAACATTGCGGGCATGTTTCTACCGGTACCTAATTAGTGATAAAAATGTATGAATTCCGACTTTCACGAGTTTTTAACCTAAGGGTTTAAAAACTCGTGAAATGACGTGAAATATGACGTGAAAAGAAAACGCAGCGCGCAAAGCAAAATAAACAAAAAGTAGATACATCAAGAAGGTTCTGAGTCTGAGTTTTTAACAAATTTAAAAACGTTGTATGTTAAATTTGGCACAGAATTAAATAGGTTTAATGATGTTTTGAATTCACAAACTTAGTGCACACAATGTTATAAATTCAATTTACTTTATCCTCTACCGGATAAAAACGGCTTTTGCACTCGGATATCGAAGAGCAAAAATACCTACTCTTTCCGAGATGGGGGATGAAAAATACTTAAATAGATAGAGACTGAATAAGCTTTCATAATACGGAACTTGTTACTAATCTAAACGTGATGGCTGGCGTTGCACGAGCTTAAAGTAACTTTATTGCATTAGTGCTAGAATCTAAGATGTATTTTTTGCTATCCCAGCTAGTTATTCTAACCACTCTGCTAGTCAAAAATGTTTAAGTATTAGTATTTAAACTTTGATGTGTTTGTGAAGTGCAAACCCTGACTCACGAGCCTCGACAACTGATATCCCGGCCGGCTAGTCCCACACTGACTCACGAGCCGCCATCGCTGGTCAATGGAGGGGCGGTTCTTGCCGCCGCGCTGCAGAAGAAAATGAATAGGAAGCGGAAAGCAAATTCCTTGGAAAGCGAGGTAGGTATATTGGTGATGGCGCTGTTAACTTCTAACAGCACCATCTAGCCTCGACAACTAATATCTCGGCCATCGAGTCCCACCCTGACTCACGAGCCACATCATCGTTAATCAATGAGCGGTGCTTGCTGCTGCGCTGCAGAAGCGGAACAGGAAGCGGAAAGCAAATTCCTTGGAAAGAGAGGTATGTTGGTAAAAAGTTACCAGCTCCATTAGCCTCGATATCTGATATCCCGGCTAGCGAGTCCCACGATGACTTACGAGCCATCATCGCGCTGGTCAATGCAGTTGTGGTGCTAGTGAGGTATGAGTTGAGAAATTGACAGGGTCATCTATACTTTAGAGGGTGAATCAACCAGGTAGGTATCTGGTCTCTTTGGGTATGGAACCCAAAAAAATACTGACCACCACCATTTTGGATGGGATGGTTACTGCAAATGCGTTTGATATATTTAAACTCCGACGGATGTGCGTCTGTCGCCCAACTGATTATGAATGTATTTTGTTAAAGACGTCTTTCTCACTTGCGTCGATGATTGCATACCCTGCAGCTGTTCTAATTTCAGATTTCAATTACTTTATTTGTTTAGGCTAACAAAATAAGCACTTAGACAAGTCAAAGTTTATACTATAAACAGCTTTTTATGTCGTAATTACTATCAAATAATAAATAAGGTGTGATTGATTTTTTTTTAAGCCGTGGGATCGCGGCGTACGAATATCGACCCCTCCAACTCAACCCGTGGATGTCGTAAAAGCCGACTAAGGGAACCTACCAGAGGAAGGGCAGCAGCTTCCTTCTGAGTATTTTTAAACACCAACACTGCGATCACCAATCCGCCTGCCAAGCGTGGTGATTATGGCAAATCCCCCCTATATGGGATACCATCCACTCGATGGACCGACGACATCGTAGCGATCGCAGGAAGTCGATGGATGGAGGCGGCTCAGGACCGCTATTTGTGGCGTCGTACGGGAGAGGCCTATGTCCAGCAGTGGACGTGTATGGGCTGATGATGATGATTGATTTTCTCTTCACTTAAATTATTCTCTACTAGTAGATGAAATAATAATAATAATGTTATAATGTTATTCATCTCAACTGCTTTTTTGATAACGCTCATAGGCTCGAGTTTCAACGGAAACTACAGGACTCTTATTTTCTCTATTTTTGGATTTGCGAAAAATTAGTTTTTTTTTGTTTGTGTCCATGATTACCGGGGTCAGATAGAATTACCCAGTGATCCCGCCATATTGTATCCACTGATACCGTGATCAGTTTCCAACAAAAAACAAATAAATATTTTTACCCGCTAATCCCTGTATCCGTGGCGACAAGATATTAAATTAAGTACTTATATCAACTACATATAAATAGTTTCATATTTTTTACAGCCGGAAATACCCATAGACCCGGAAGATTCCCTACCCAGTGGCGCCGCCACGCCTACCGCGGCGCGCCCGCGAACTTCCGGCAGTATGCTAGCACACGGACACGACGACCTCGTGACTCGGATGAAGAACATAGAGATGATACAGCTGGGAAGGAATAGGATCCGACCTTGGTACTTTGCGCCTTATCCACAGGTAAACTTTCCTATGAAAAATAGGTTAATAAAATACCACGGGCCCTTAGATGCAACACTGCCTAGTGGCATCCGTCTAAATACTGATGTGTCAATTTGCGAATTGGTTAATATGCTTTCGACTAATTTGCAACGATCCTATCCATCCAAGGTTTTCTGGTAGAGATCGCTCGTCAGCGATAAGACCGCCAATAGTCACATTTCTTTTTTTGTATCAAATTTCTTGTAAACTGTTTTGTTAAGTGTGGAATAAAGCATTTTCTATCTATCTATCTATGCTGATGTATCATTTTACAAATGCGTCGTTATGCGATAAAAAACAGATTATATTGGTCATTATGCGTCTGAAGGAGGCGCCACTACATGTCGTATTAGCTTATTGAGATGACAACTTCTGAATTGATTGAGATGATACCGCTTGGGCGGAAACGGATCGGACCGTGGTACTTCGCGTCTTACCCCCAAGTAATCTTACTCCTATGGCTCGGCGACCCACTGTGGATCTTGCCCTCGACACAAGATATTTCCAGGCATCTCGGTTCGGAGCTCTCTCTCGCTAGTTTCGTCGAGTACCGGTAATTCGGCTTTCAACAATTCAGGCAAAAGATGCCTGTCAGACGGCATAACATAACATTACACTTTATTGCACACCAAGAAAATATAGATATATACAGAAAAATATAGATAACATAGTTGCACAGTGGGCGGCCTTATCGCTAACAGCGATCTCTTCCAGACAACCTGGCATAGTACTTTGCTTGAAGTGTACTCTTAGGATTTAGACTATATGGCTGAGGAAATAGTTACCTTAGAAAGGGCACTTCATGATGTAACATGTAAATATAAACAGTCCCAAAAAGAAGCCAATGACCGCAATCAGGAAATGCAGGATATTGTTAATAGCTATAGTATGTATGTTGAAGTACGGCATAACTGTACTCAAACAGATTTCGAGATGGCACCTACAAACTGTAATTCTTTAACTAGAGACGGTGCTGTGGAGGTGGTGCATCCATCACCGCTGTTGTCACCATCCGCATTGCTGGCGGCATCACTTTCGCTCGAGTCCCACTGTAATAGCTCTAGCAACAATACAACACTTATTGCACCCATGGGTGGTCCTTCAGTTCAAGCTGCGCCGTCTCTGGTTAAGGATTTAGATCTAGACTACAGTCAACAAACACCGAAGACTGTGATATACTCGGATAAGTTAGGTGCTGGGATGGGTCTGATACTTAGTGACTTACTTGTACAAAATGTTGTAAACAATTGCTATCCAGATGCTAATATTAATGTAATTACGGGTTGTATTCAGAAAGATAACTCTAAGATCTCTGGGGTATCTCAACCAAAGTACTAAGTTCAATTATAAAGGAAGTGGCTCCTTGTTCGGCCTATATTTTCAATAGTTGTATCGACGTATCGTACGACGTATTGTATCGATCTCATGAAATATAGTAAACTGGTTCCTCTTTTTAAATCTGGAAGTCACACTGATCCGGCCAATTACAGACCAATTTCAATACTTCCAGATATAAGTAAAATTTTTGAAAAAATTATTCTCACACATATTTCCTCTCATTTCGTCCTTAATAGGCTACTCCATAAAAATCAATTTGGCTTCACCAAAGGTAGATCAACAACCGATGCTGGTACAGTTTTACTAAAGCATATATTGGATGCCTGGGATAAAGCGAAACACGCTATTGGTATATTCTGTGACCTTTCTAAGGCTTTTGATTGTGTAGATCATGGTACATTAATTAGAAAATTGAGTCACTATGGAATTCAAAACAAGGCTCTGGACCTTATGCAATCATATTTATCTGATAGAGTTCAAAAAGTAGCTATTGGCAAAGAAAGATCTAGGGGCTCAAAAATTGAATTAGGCGTCCCGCAAGGATCAATATTAGGTCCTTTTTTATTTTTAGTATACGTAAATGATCTCCCCTTTTTAGCAAAAGATCTGTGTGATATAGTCTTATTTGCTGATGATACTTCACTGATTTTTAAAGTTGACGGAAATAAATGTAATTATGACGATGTAAATGATTCGCTTTCACACGTACTAGATTGGTTCACCGCCAATAACCTCTTACTTAATGCTAAAAAACAAAGTGCATTAAATTCATGTTACCAAATGTAAAAGAATTTCCAACTAAGATAATGCTAAAGGATGAGATTGTTCACTTTGTAGACTCTACTGTTTTCTTAGGGTTACATATTGATTCCACTCTTCAATGGAAACCGCAAATTGATGCTCTCGCAGGCAGACTTAGTTCAGCAGCCTATGCAGTTCGTACAATTAGATATATTACCGATGAAGATACGGCTAGGTTAGTTTATTTTAGTTACTTTCATAGTATTATGTCCTATGGTATTTTACTTTGGGGAAAGGCAGCTGACATCCAGACTATCTTTGTTCTTCAAAAAAGGGCAGTACGCGCAATTTATAAATTAAAGCCACGCGACTCTTTGAGGGAATTATTTAAAGAAATAAATATTTTAACAGTAATATCGCAATACATCTATGAAAATCTAATGTATACGCACAAAAATAGAGATGGCTTTTTGAAAAAGTGTGATGTTCACAATAGAAATACGAGAAACAAGAACAAATTACACATCCCTGCATATAGATTACGAAAAGTAGAGAAATCATTTATGGGCAATTGCGTGCGCTTCTATAATAAGCTTCCATCTGAAGCAACTGAACTCCCTATTCGTAAATTTAAACAGTACATTAAACAAAATCTTATCAGGAAGGCCTTTTACTCCATAGATGATTACATCAATGATGTTAATGCTTGGCCAGATGTCGCTGCGTTCCGCACTGTCAGTAGTATGTAAGAAATTCAATGTTCTGTTTAGCTTTATAGAAATATTGACATGTATCTAAATCGCACTAAATTTAGATTTAGATAGGCAAAATAACCATGTATTAGACACATAAGTGATATTATAAATGCTAGCGGTTTCTTTTTCACTTCTTCCACTTGTGGACAAAAAATTGAAGTGAACAGAATATCAATAACACCTTATTTCTTATTTGATAATAATAACTATGTTTATAGTATAAAATTTGACTTGTCTAAGTGCTTATTTTGTAAGCCTAAAGAAATAAAGTTATTGATTCTGATTCTGTGGGATGTAGATTAATGCCTTATTTTTGATTTGGTTTCAGGAAATGGTGAATCTACCTTGCATTTACATTTGTGAATTCTGCTTGAAGTACAGAAAGAGTAAAAAGTGCCTAGAAAGGCATCTGGTAAGTGTTACTTATCTTCTCGTATCGTATGTATCGAGTGGCAGCTGCGATGCAACGCAGCACGGAGTGTTGGGAGTCCATCCACTCGATGGACAAACAAAATTGTAGCGGTCGCAGGGAGTCGATGGATGGAGGCGGCTCGGGACCGCTATTTGTGGCGTGGTATAGGGGTGGCCTATGTCCAGCTGTGGACGTGTACTGGCTGATATGATGGTAGGTAATGTATCTTCTTAACATAAACTGAGTCGATGAACCACGGGTTGGACCGAGGTCCGAGATAAATGGAAGAAGACTGCCCAGCAGTGACAGCGTCCCGCAATTCAATTCGAGGCGAAATTGTGTTTCGTAATACCAAAAATTATGATTGAAAACTTTTTGTATTTTACATAAAGTGTTGTTATTCTGTAACTAGACAATATGAACTGTGTTCTAGACTAAATAAAACGTGAGAAATCTTTATATTTAATACGAAACAAATAGGATGAAAACATGTCTATTATGACGTAAAAATATTATATAATTAATAATAAATATATAATTTGCTTACGTTCCATGTTAGGTAAATATTTTGAAAAAAATAATAAAAAAGTTACGAACCTCTGTAAATACTATTCAAATACAAAAAATATAATAATATAGTGGAAATATGCTTTAATCCTACTAATATTTTATGGATGGTTTGTATGGATATTTGTTACTCTTTCACGCAAAAAGTACTGAACCGATTGGGCTGAAATTTGGTATGGGTATAGTTTGGGACCTGGAATAACATAAAGACTATTTTTTATCCCGATAGAACGCGGGCAAAGGCGCGGGCAGCAGCTAGTTTTAAATAATTTTGGTAGTACGTTTGTATGGGCAATTCACTACCCGCTGGGCTCTTAAGCCATTTCTAAATTTTACAAATCTCATTATTTTCCCGTTCATTAGATTTTGTATCTTATTCTTTTCCAGATAAAATGCAAACTAAAACACCCGCCGGGCAACGAAATCTACCGCAAAGGCAGTATCTCTTTCTTCGAGATAGACGGGAGGAAGAACAAGTGCTATGCGCAGAATCTGTGCTTGTTAGCCAAACTGTTTCTGGACCACAAGACTTTGTATTATGACACGGACCCATTCTTGTTTTATGTTATGACGGAATTTGATTCTAGAGGTGAGTTGAACTACCCGCTGATGCTGTTAATCAGCATTGCTTTTACGACTGGGCTGACTGTCTACGCAGATGGTTGCGGGTCTCGCAGCGGGATAAAACGTTTTGTTAAATTGCAATTATTTGTTTCAATACTCGGTTCAAGAAACCTAAATATTTGTGCAAACAAAGCGGTTACATAATCAAAGAAATATTTGTGGAAAATTTTAAGCCAATGGTATCAGTAATGGAGGAAATCGTAGTTCGAATCGAATCGAAGTTTTCATTTCAGAACACAGGATTAATCCTAACTACTTTTGGAAATGTGAAGGTGTGTTTGTTTGTTTGTTCTTCCTTCACGCCCTAACTAAGCAACCAATCGATTTTTGTCATAGAGTTAGTTAAAAGGATGGATTCATCAAATTCCCTTGTGAAATTTATGACTTATACGGCTTACGTATTTAACACGGATGAAACCACCATCACTCACACACATATACATGACGCCGTCTCATAACTTCTGTGCATTATTAGTACTGTGCTAAACCCGGTTCCCACTGCGAGTGGAGCGGACCCATTAAGGACTCCGTTCAACTCGCAAGAGTAATCATACTTGTATTTCCTGCAAATTTCCTGCAATACAAATAATCGAGCGAAAAGGCCTGAATGAGCAGAAAGCGTTGAAAACATTCTAATTTACTCACCTCTCTCATTTTGCGCTGGAAATCAACAGACAAAACTCTTTCTTGGTGGAAATGTAAACTTATTTCCACCTACAATTTCCCGCTCATTACCCTTTCGTGGTGGACCGGGTTTTCAATCTGAAGGGTAGTTATGAAACAATAATGTTGAATTAAATATAATCTGTTTTTCAGGGTTCCATATAGTAGGATATTTCTCGAAGGAGAAGGAAAGTACAGAAGACTACAATGTAGCATGTATACTTACTTTACCGCCGTACCAGAGGAAGGGTTACGGGAAGCTGCTTATTGAATTTAGTAAGTAAATAAATTATAAATAAATAATGCTGAATAATTCACACAGCATCATCTAGCCCCAAGATAAGCAGAGCTTGTGTAATGGGTACAGAATAAACAATTTCACTGGTAAATGTTAGTTTGCAGTATTTCGATGCCTGCAGCAGACAATGCGTGCAAAACCATTTTCTGCTAATGCTAAATGAAACAAAACTATTACAGAGGTTTCAAAAAATAGTTTATACTGGGTATTATAAATTGGCGGTGAGAACTTTTGGTAATTCTTTTCCATAACGATAATACAAGAAAAAATAAAGAGTGGCGCTAGTAGTGTCGCATTACTATGCACCTTAACCAGTTCCAGCTTCACGCGCGTTGTTTCTATTGAAAAGTTATTAGGCTATTTATTTCTTTTTTTACATTTTATAGGTATTAACAATTGGCGGTGAGAACTTTTAGTAATTCCTTTCCATAACGATAATAGAAGAAAAAATAAAAGAGTGGCGCTAGTGTCGCATCACTGTGCGCCTTAAATAATAAATCGTTCTTTGTTCAGGTTACGAGCTATCTAAGTTCGAAGGCAAGACGGGGTCCCCCGAGAAGCCGCTGTCGGACCTCGGGCTGCTCTCGTACCGCAGCTACTGGGCGCAAACCATCCTCGACATACTGATGCACGCGAAACCGGTCGGCGATAATGAGAAACCCATAATTACCATCAAGTAAGAATTTGACTGTGGTAGTCGCTGCGTAAGAATAGAACCCTCAAAGTCGGCCCATGGATGCCGTGAGAGCAACTAAGGGATATCCAATGTTTGACGTTTGCGACCCATGTGGCGTGGATGTTTGAGGACCGATGTGGTGCGGCGGGCACAAGAGGTTGCGGGCTCGATTCCCGCCTTGGAGCAAATGTTTGTGCGATCTGCAAATATTTGTTCCGCGTGTTCTGGGTTTTTCTATGTATAAAAAAAATATATTTTTATGTATGTATTTTCTAAGCGATAAGGCCGCCCGTTGTACATTTTTTTAATGTCTATTTTTAATGTATTCTTGTTAGTGTACAATAAAGTATTTTGTATCGTATTACGTACGTATCAGTCATCTAGGACCCATAACACAAGCTCTGCTTAGCTTGGGGCTAGAAGATACTGTGCGGATTGTTCAGCATTATTTATAGAAATAATGCGTGCGAAGCCGCAAGCAGAAACTAGTTTGTAATAATTTATTACCTTTCCAGCGAGATCTGCGAGCTAACCAGTATAAAAAAGGAAGACGTTATAAGCACGCTGCAAAATCTTAACCTAATCAACTACTATAAAGGACAGTACATTATCTCTGTCAGCCAGGTGAGGTTTATTCTCATGACCATAATGCTGTGCGTCCACGTCCAGAATCGGAGCATACGGCGTCGGTATCCAAATAATATTATAAATTATGTATCATCATATCAGTCCATACACGTTCACTGCTGGACATAGGCCTCCCCCATACGACGCCGCCAATAGCTGTCCTGCATGGCTATTCTAACTCGATCGAAAAGTTTATCTGACTCAAAATGTGACACAAATCTGCGCGAAATTCAAATATTTTAGCGGTTTTTATTTTCTGCGTTCTACTCTACAAGCAATATCAATAGCAGAAAAAGTAGCTTAACGTAAAGTGCAAAACGTTTTCTATGAACCCACGTTTTAACTAATTTGGATTAGACTCAACTTTTGGTGAAATTAATAATTTATGAGATTTATTACTAAAATCAACATTATTACCAAAATCCTCCTTAATCGTACTTCATTGGAACATAAATTCATAAAAAATTGTCGGCGATTTATGAAAATTTACTTTTTAGGTTGTTTTATTCCTAGTAGAACGCAATAAAAACCGGAAAAATATTTGAATTTCGCGCGTGTGTCAGATTCAGAGTCGCGGAATTTTTTCGATTGAGTTAGAATAGCCCTGCTGAGCCGCCGCTATCCATCGACTCCCTGCGACCGCTACTAATATTATAAATTCCGTATTCTTAATGATAAATTTTTTGGACATCGACTAAACGAAGTTTAAGCTTAACATTATATTTTTAATTAGCCGACTAGCAATTTAAGTTCAGACAGTTAGTATGGATTAGTCACTTTTGTAATTTCTAAATTTAATTGAATTTTTCATGTGTTAGTATCATACCTTCATGTACTTATGTTATATCGTCGTCTATTGATTTTTCATGTGTTAATCATACCTTCATGTACTTATGTTATATCGTCGTCTATTGATTTTTCATGTGTTAGTATCATACCTTCATGTACTTATGTTATATCGTCGTCTATTGATTTTTCATGTGTTAGTATCATACCTTCATGTACTTATGTTATATCGTCGTCTATTGATTTTTCACGTGTTAGTATCATACCTTCATATACTTATGTTATATCGTCGTCTATTGATTTTTACATAAATTTTATTTTAAATATTACTTATATTGTAAATGTCAACTTTTGTATGGATATTTGTTACTCTTTCACGCAAAAACTACTGAACTTATTCGGCTGAAATTTGGTATGTGTATATTTTGTGACCTGGAATAACACATAGGCTATTTTTTATCCCGATAAAACGGGGGTGAAGGCGCGGGCATCAGCTAGTTTATAATATGCCTGGCATTGGTATCGGCAGATATGCGGATCCAGTACAAGTTGTACATATAATATAAATCAATACAAAGCAACAAATCCTTACGTTGCGTACACTCCGATTCCGACCCGGTGGACGCACAGCTTTAGATTATACTCGGTTCTGGAATCCAAGATATTTTATGTCAACAAAGATATTTATGAATGAGAACCTCACCGAAAACCAGGGCTTAGCACCGGTACCAAAATTACCGATACCATAGCGGTAAGTATCGGTATTTTCCATTTAGGTACCTGAGTATCAATATTTTTAAAGTATCGGTATTTGAGCTAAAAGTGTCGATACTAATATCGGTTATCGCGACGTTGCCAGCTCGCATGAAGGTACACCACCGGCACCGCTCTGCAGCGCGGGTGGTACCGATACTTTACGTAGATAGCATCGGTATTTTAGAGCTAAGAAACCGGTAAAAGTACCGGTACTCATAAAAAATATCGGTACTTTGGTACCGGTACTGATGTTAGTATCGATTTAATTATATCGATACTAAAAAAGTATCGATACTGTGTCGAGGTCAGTGGAACCGCCGAAAAACACAGCCGATAACGATGAAACTCTATGAAAATAGGAAACAACAACCAAGGTAATCACTAAAAACAAGATTGACTCTTCCTAAGATATCTCTCTTGTTCTAACATTCTACATTGAGTTTGGATAAGGTATAGTTAGGATTGTGGACGTTATGTAACATATGTCTTTTGCCGAAATAAATACTTTGTAACTTTTAAAAAACACAAGTACTTTAACAATGCATTATTGCACACTTGCAGCGAAAAAGGTTCAAATTCTACTGCAAAAACGAAAAACCAAAAATGGATCGAACTTCTGCAATTTGTTCCGATGATAGCAGTATGGTAAAATATTTTACACCAATATTTCTTTGGTAGACTCTTTTATCATCATCAGCCCGTATACGTCCACTGCTGAACATAGGCCCCTCCAAACGACGCCACGAATAGCGGTCCTGAGCCGCCTCCATCCAACGGCTCCCTGCGACCGCTACGATGTCGTCGGTCCATCGAATGGGAGGTCTTCCCACACTCCGTTTCGTATTGCATCGCGGTCGCCACTCGAGAACCTTTACTCCCGAACGGTTATCGGTTCTACGAGCTATATGGCCTGCCCATCGCCACTTCACTCTATTTGTTGACAAAAAATATCTTTGTTTCTTGAACCGAGTATAGGAACCCCTTGCGTCTCCCATGAATTGATATGCGTCTTATAACGACAGGAATTGAAACAGCAACACGAGAAGACTTTGGAGAGAAGAACGCTGAGAATTGACCCCAAATGCTTGCACTGGACTCCTAAGGATTGGTCGAAGCGCTCTAAATGGTATGTAATGTACATATTGAACGATTAAATTGTTAATAACTTTCGTATGAAATCAAATCATGCTATATTGATTATTAAATGTTCGCAAAATGACGTTTATTTAAACAAAATTAAATGCTACAAAAGGTGTGATAGCAGTGACGGTCTGAATCAATGGTTTTACGTGAAAAATTTGTATTTTTTACCCGACTACCAACGGAGGAGGGTTATGAGTTTGGCACCCTATGTATGTATGTTTGTATTTAGCTGATTTCTATGTTCCCAACTAGTTAGGTACGTAATTGTACGGCTAAAATAAAAATTTTTACTTCAAGTTTTCTTGATAAAATAAAGAAACTTTACCTCTAGTCCTATAAAATTACAATTTAAAAATATTAAGAGTATTTGTAAGGAATGCGCTCTCTATGAATACTTGCTAAGATTAATTTACAAATTATATTTATTAAATAATTTTTAATGTATAAAAACCTTTGATTCTGACCGTGGTACTGCTAGGCAGCATCACACTACAAAAGAAAGTAGCAGAAGTTAGTTAGGTATCGTTTTATATTTCTCGATAATGTACTTTAATTCGTTGAAATAAGATCTTCAACTGATATTTATAAAAGTTTTCTTTGTTACCAGCGTTTGAAGTGTCAAAGGAGATGCGACCTTAACGGCTTCCGAAAAGTACGCAGTTTTATCATTTTGTATCTAACATCAATATCATTCATTACTTCATACTAACCTTGGTTTTGGTTATCTCGAATGTTTCATTTATTACATTTCATTCATCATTATACATTTGAAGGTAGCTTGTAGGGAAAGCCATGAGCCACGAGGTCTGCTCTTCCGGGAGTGTCTCCAAGTGACGTCACTGTCCAGTTGCCACTTTATTTCAACAAAATGTAGAAGTTGGGAAACAATTGTGATAAGGGAAAATTGAAAAGTCCATAAAAAATTACAATCGTCAATTATGCTTGTAAGATCAGTCTAAAAAGCGTTTGTTAAATAAAAGTCAATGTGATAAATAATTGGTTAATACAAAACCACATAGTTTTATCAGATTTATACAGGTAAAACAGGGAGTTTGGGGAGTTACTTTGCGCTACTGGTAACACCAGGAAACAGATTCGTCTTCTCATTTGCCGATGGCGTCGGTGACGTAGCCTGGAAACACCCACGTGACCATCGTGTCTCGGAAGAGCATACCTTATTTTCTTATACCATGGGGAAAACTGGTGTCTGTTTTGCTTCTCGTTCCTTTTATTTCTTACAAGAGAACCTGAGACCCTTCGACCTATAATGTGCCTCGCATAAATGAGTCTCTTAAAGTTGGCGCACACACGTCCAACACCCCTCACACAATGAAAAAAATATGCATTCAAATATAGGTTTAAACTATTTAGATACATTAAAAAAACTTGTAGACCGCGCGCGGATCACTGGCTTGAAGCATGCGGTAAGCAGGTATATATGTCACTGACTCACTGTATATCTACATGTTCGAGTTTAAGCCTTTATTTTCATGCTCATTTTATGTGTTGTGGGGTAGGACGTGTGAGTGACAACCTAAAGGCCACGGCCGCTTTGCAATGTATGTAGACGGCTGGGTTGGCAAGTTGCATGAATCGAATGTAAATTCAATAGCTAGGCACGTGGCTGAACTAAACGCTTTTCTGATATTTGTCAGATGTTGTTTTTGTATTTTGAACGCAAAAGGCCGCCATACATGGACTGCTTGGAGCAGTCATTATCGGCTGCTTCAAGCTGCAACTGCACAATAAACTACTATCTTGTACGTACACACATACCTACACGGACCAACTCGAGCAGTTCAACTGCTTCGGGTGGTCGTGCGGTCAAGTAGTCGCCAAGCATACACGGACCGTTCGAGGTGTCGATTGCTGTCACGCACTTACCTCTGCCCGCGCTCTTCATTCGAGCAGTTAGTATCAACTGCTCCAAGGAGTTATCAATCGCAGCTCCAAGGTGTTGACTATGACTGCTCGAGCAGTTTGTGTATGCCGGCCCTAAGTCACATTGCCTAGCTACTACCGAAGCAACCGACTAAACGACCGTCTACCATCCTGCAATGCAGCCTCAGTCTTAGGAAAGACGTTTAAAAATTACTAATAGCATAGAGTAAAAATAGCGTTACATTTTCTCGTAATGTAATCAAAATCCTATTAGCTTTTTTTACAAAACTCATTGGCGTAATGTGTTCGAAAACGTGTCTCTGGAAAAATGTCTCTCTCTTTCCTTGTACCTTTATAATATCGTGTCATTTTCCCTTGATCATGTGCACGGTTATTGTATTTATAACCATCCTATCCATTCATCTTAGATACTGTCCAACTTTCCACTTCTTACAGTAAACACCTCTGTCAGAATTTGGATATTAAGCTTGTCTAATTTTTTCGATGCATGTAGGTCCAATATCACCGTTTGTTCTTTATAATATCGCATTCACACTACGGGTAACACTTTCATCGATCTGCGCATTTCGATTGGGTTACCCTTTATTCGGGTAACCCGTATAAAACACATGTGAAAGGGTAACCCTTTCATTGGGTTATATCAACGATAGGGTTACCCTTTACACTATTGTTGCTATAACCCAATGAAAGGGTTACCCTTTCATTGGGTTATAGCAACGATAGGCTTACCCTTTACCCTTTTGTTGCTATAACCCAATGAAAGGGTTACCCTTTCCGATTGAAGAAGTTACCTCATTGTATGTGGTTTTTAATGGTTTTTAGTGTTACACTGTGATTATCATTTCTATTGCAGTTGAAATGACTACTCAGTTAAATATCTGAACACTGACTAACGTTGTTCGATAGGTATGCATACATCATCATCAGCCTTTATCAGTTCACTGCTGGACATAGGCCTCCCCTAATGAGCGCCTAATGCATACATACCTACTTACAATTACAAATGATTTGAAAAAATATTTTTAAAACCGCAGCAGCGGCGGCGCGGGTGAGGATCCCGAAAATACTGAGATCTGTTCAAGCCTAACTCCACATGAAATATTTGTAAACAAACAATAATAAAAAAAGTACATGACGCATGCTAGGCGTCGAGTTTTAGATATTTATATTTGTTAGCAATATTTATTGAAGGAACGATCTCAAATTGACAAGGAATTTAAATTGTGTATTAAAATACATCATAACATAACATAACAGAGTAAATTGTAATTTTACGTATGAGCGGTTTGTTTACAAATATTCCACGTCAAATTTCGCTGAATTATAGCCTTAATTCGGGTCGTCGAACAACTGCAGTCAATCTGGCAAGGAGGCGACGGCGCGGGCAGTGCGTTACCAAGGATACAGATTCCCGAATGGATCCGCGAAAAGATTAATATATATGTACATATGTACCTATAGCCGCGAGACTTCTTGAAACGCAACTTGAGCTTAAATTTAGGTAAGTAGGTACCTACCTATTTTCTTAGGTACCTACTAAGTTTGTTGTAGGCATCAATCTATCAGCAATCTACACTACCTAGGTAGTCTAGGCGAAGTAAGATTACCTAATCTGTGGTCTAGGTACCTAACCTAGGTAGGTTAGTAGATACATTATAGGTAGATAAAGTACCAACTAACCTATCTAGATATTTTGTATATCTATCTACATTATAAGTACGTACCTACCTACTTCGGTCACAGATTAGGTACCTGCCTACTTTATGTGACTACCTAGGTACTCACTAAAAGTTAGTAAGTAGGTAGGCAGTTAGGCACCTAGGTACCGACTACTACGAAATTTCCTTAATAATACCTACTTAGACACCTTACCTACCTAAAATAAAAATTAAAAATGGACAATCCACATTAGCATTATCTAGCCCCAAGATAAGTAAATAAATAATGCCGGACAAATCACACAGCATTATTTAGCCCCAAGCTAAGCAGAGTTTGTATTATGGGTAGTAGATAACTGATAGGTATACAGGTAATACAATACGAGTACCTACATAGATAGATATTTTTTATTATACCTACATAGAAAACGACTAGAACACCCTGAACAAATATCTGCAGATGGTACAAATATTTGTCCCGAGGCCGGAATCAAACCCGCAACCTCCTGCGTCGCAGGCGGACCTTCGCCCACCGCGGCACAGAGGTCTTCAAACCTAAGTACTAACCTACTTACATTTAGGTAGGTAAGGTACCTATCGGGTTGGCTGTAAGTTCTGCTTCTGCCTACTCTGGAAATATATATAAATATATATACATACATGTAGGTAAGATTTATAGTTCAGTTACTTTAATATAATTTCGGCATAATTTGCATTTGCTATTGCTGTTTTCTGCGTCGTATTCAAAGTATCTATGCACGGCATCTCTTCTCGGCAAAGGCATCATTCACTCACTTAAACTTAACTCACTACGATGTTCCTAGTTCCTACTTCCGAGTCCAAGTGGCGAATGACAATAAAATTAAGACAATTGCCACCGGCACATCAAACAATTTGCCGCTATAAGGTCAAAGGTGCCGCAACCCGCTTTGAGTTCGCGCTGCTCGCGCCGACACGCGCCGGTCGGGGCGCGGCGGCGCTCTTTACACATAAAAAAATATTATTTTCACCCTTACGCTAATCAAATAGAGATTAGTTTGTAGTATACTTACTTTAAAATAAAACAGTAGGGTTGGTCCGGCAGTTCAAAGCACTCAAGAAACTCAGGGCGTAGCTCGCTGCGCGACTTAGAACTTCAATCAAAGTTAAGCCCTGAGTTTTTCGGAAGGATAGGAATAGGAATGTACCTAAATGATGAACGTAACGAATAGGTAAGTTCATCGGACAGAGAACCATAGTCATCGACATTCTAAGAATTAGCAAGCTGAAGTGGCAGTGGGCCGGCCATAGGTATCTTGCGAAGAACCGACAGCCACTGGGGTAAACGTGTTCTTGAGTGGAGACCACCACTCGTTAAACGTAGTGTAGGACGGCTTCAGGCCAGGTGGTATGACAACCTGCGAAAGACTGCAGGCAGGGAATTGAACCCGCAACCTTCATGATGATGATGATTTACTACCTAATCCTAGGATTAGGTACCTAGTAATGCACAGGGTAACCGTGTTACAATGATGGAAAGGGTAACCCCAAACGTAGGGGTTATCAAATCTATCTAAAACCAAAACTCTTTCAATAGATAACCCAGTCGAAAGGGTTTTGAAAGGGTAAAAAAAAAAAGGCCCTAAAAGTCGGTTATTCATTGAAAGTGTAACCCATAAGCAAAGGGTTTTAAAACAACTTCTTCAAAAAAACCCTATAGAAAACTTTTGAACGGGTAACCAAATCAGTCCCTGCTCCAGATAGACATTGCCTCTTGGGTCATGAAAGTGTTAAATTTAGTTTAGCTTGAACCGGATAAACGTGCGCTATGCGCTGAGTTCGTTTGCGGGCGCTAAACTGAGTTTAACTTATGTTGATCACGTTCAATTGCGGTGATATTGGACCTTAGGAATAATTGTTTTAGTTAGCATAACAAAGCGTATGCTCTTACTAAAACATGATGTCCTATTCTAAAATTTTAAAAGCAGTCTGCTCTGAAGTTAACAGACCAAGGCTCCTAGTCCACTAGGCAGCCTGTCAAACATATTGGAGTTTGTGGCTGCTTAGAGCACCGTCATGTTCGACTGGCTGCCGCAGCCGGGTTGCGGCAGCCAGTCAAACATATATGGGAGTTCGTGGCTGCTTCGTGCACCGTCATGTTCGACTGGCTATAGCAGCCAGTCAAACATATATGGGAGTCCGTGGTTGCTTAGTTCACCGTCATGATCGACTGGCTGCTTTGTACTGTATGTGTAAATTAATAAGGATTATTAATTTTTTAGGTAAAAAGAACAAGAACCTGATACATTCGAAGGTATGTTTGCAGAGGGACCTGCAGAAGTCATTAGGTATACTTATTTACTTTTTAATGTGTTCACTGTTCAGCTCTATGATCAAATTGGTCAACTTTACAATTAGTGAAGCTGCAATATGACTTTTCAATAAACGGCATTACTTCCAAATAAGTAAGTTTTTTCTGTGTTTAGTTTTATGCCCTATTCATTGGAATTATTATGGAATATCTCCTGCAAACTAATTAATTTTCATAGCTTTTAAAATAGGTCCTAGGTTCTTGAAATATATTTCAAAAATATTTGCTAAAATTACAGCTACATTTATATTTTGAGGATAAATGGTGTTTACCTAGAACTTATTGATATCTATTGACTGCTAATGGATTTTTCCTTGGTAAAAAGGTTGCAATGACGTAAAATCAAACATAATAATGCAATATAATGATTTATTTTTCGATTATTCGCAATAATTTTGCTTTGATTGTTTAAATATTTATATTCAAGAAGCAGGTACAAGTGATGTTTACAACACTTAAAACTTAATTCGTAAACCTACTGTTTAGTAAGTTTTAAACGTAATATTTAACGTTCGAGAAATTGTAGAATATAATAAAAATTTATCACTTTGTGACCTGGATAAATTTATGTGGAATTTATATTATGAAAAAAAAAAACAATAAAAACTAACATGAAATAAAATTATAAAATATCCATTATGAAAGCATTAGTAGAAATAGCTATTGTAGCAAGAATTTACATAAAAATATAACAGTTATAATGTCTGCGTTAAATCTATACGATAAATTACAAGATAAATCTTATGATAACAACAACAATTGTTAAACAAAAGTAATACTAATTGTTACAATTAAACAGCGATATTATCGCATTCCAGCAATGAAGTATAAATTATAACATATCGATCAAAATACACAGATAGTTAAGCTTTCCAACCCTACTTTATGCCTACCCAATAGCTCACAAACCCCCGGGGCTCTAACCCCCAAAACATTTGATCAACTATCTGTAAGATTTGATCAAAATGTAGCTAAACCTGAAACTGCCATCTCAGCTATACCTTCTTAGGATAATCTTAAACACAAGATTACTAGACGGTACAATCACTCTACTACCCAACATTGAATAGAAAATACAATGAAATGCTATATTACATATTCATATCAATGACAGTAGGTTATATATTTTTCCAAATAAATAAACAATGATGGACAATTTTACACAACATCTTGTGTTATGGGTACTAGATAAATAAATCAATGTAATATGTTTATGTATTTTGTAAGTATAAACTTGTAGCACATAATCCAAATAAACGACCCTGGACAAGATATGTTTTTCAAACATAAAATTACACATTTTACTCACAGTTAGTAATATTATGTGAAGCTCATATATCAATTAAATTTCATTGTATTTTCAAGTCAATCTACAATCTAAGAGACTCATTCTTGTCATACAAGACGTAATTTTACGTCAATTGTGCTCTGTAATAAATAACTCCTATGTTACCGACAATATAAAAATAAATGCTCACGCGACTGACTGCATAATACAGTACAAGACTAGGATCACTGGTTTGCAGAAGGCACGATATTTAAATCTGACAGACTGACAATTTATTTCCTTACTTTATTTATGACTGCAAATATCAATATGTGACGCCATTAGCAAATAAAAGAAATATATCTCAAACGATTATATAAATACTATTATAAAGTTTTCATAAAATAAAACATTAGATATTATTTTTAATATATCGCCCCTGACCATATTTCTATTTAAGCGTCACAACACAATATATTTTAAAAAGGGTTTTGGATATTTAAAACATACATATTTTGTGCTATGTAACAGTACAACTCCAGTTGTTACACAACCAAATATTATGCTTTCTTGTTTATGTACTAGACAAGCTCTAATTCTAAATATTTACATGAAGTTCTGTTCTTTATAACCCTACGTACATATTACATAATAGTTATATGATATATCTAATACGATTATAAAAATACTAATATGACAATTTTACAAAACAGAGGCACTTGAGTTGGTGTTATAAGCTGCTATTTTAACGGTAACCTTTTTACTTCTAAAATACATGAACATCATTGGTAAAATGAACATAAATTCTAGCAACATTATACTTTAAGTAAAAGCCAAATTTATGGTTAAATTTCTTGAATTTGACGTTATATGCCTTAAATAATATTATATCACGACTTAATCTGAGTTTAAGCATCTTATATCTATCTTAATGAATATTTAACATTTATATTTGTGGAATATATCTCTTTATAATCTGTTAATATATTTTTGTAATAAAATATGATTTTGGAATATAACAGGAGGTATTCGTTAATAATAAATTGTACTGGAAGATTTTATTTTATTATGTGATGTAATCAGTTGTTTAAGTAAATTATAATTTATTTTAAACGACTACTCTGGACTAGTGGCTAAAAATAGTATATAAAATATTAATCAAAAAAATGTTAAATGTTGCACGACCAAAATAATCAGATCTCATATCTTAAATTAAACATGTTCAACAAATCAAAGCAAAATTAAAGAACTTAAAATTAAAACGAATGTGGTAATTGTTAGATAACTAATTAAAATAAAATGTGAAATACCTACCTAAAAAAACTGTTACACAGCTTGATGTTACTCTGTAAACAAAATAATAATGTGACTCAAATTTATTACTTCACAACACATGAAAAAATCTTAATGTATTTTAATATTTTTACTTTATTCGCAAGTTTTAAAATATATTAGACAAAACGTAAAATTTTATACACGTTGTCTGTCAGGCACCATACTACGAGTAACTTACGTGGTTGTTCTACACAGTAGACATACGATTTCGTTTCGAAATAAATTCCCCGCCCTTGGTCGATTCCGCCCCTCTCTCGTTGTGTTTTATCTGACTTTATTTCTGAAAAACCTTCCTAATAAAATAATCAATTTTTTTTTATCAAGTTGTCTTTAATCTGATTATAACGCCTGATTTTAATATGCACGGCTTGTATTGAATTATTTACTATCAATTAACAACATTTTATGATGAACACCACGTTCTATAAATAACGGTGATACTATTTCGAATTTATAAATTTTTACTTTCTAAAACACGTATACAATGTCGAAAATAACTTTTGGACCCGACAAAAACTATTGCGACGGTTACTAAACCAGGCATCCATCGTTGATTCCGTTGTTGTGCTTGGACTGCCCGTCCGGGATCGTCCCTTGGTAGTTATGACACTGCTGGTTCAGGACCATGTTGTAATTCACTTCTGGGTCATAATATTCTTGCTCTGCTTCGATCGGGACGAGGAGATTGGTGGATTTTGGAAGGTATCCGTCTGTGCTGATGTAGTTACCGTCAGAAGTCACGGGCAGGCTGAGCACGCTGTCGGGACGGTTGTAATCGTTCTCTATGAGTTGGGGCGCGACGTAGACTGCGTCAAATGACGACATGGTATCAACGGAGGAATCGCCATTCAGAGGAGTTACACAGGTGTAGCTCGAAGCTAGAATGTTTGCTGACTCCGGTCTGATATACGGAGAGTGAGCATCGTAGCTGTTAGGGAATGCTGTAGGGGATTGATCGAATGATCTGATCATGTTGTATTGTGTCGTCGGAGATCCTCTGTTGTTAGAGTTGTTCTTGATACAGGAAGCTGAATGAACTGATAACATGTCTATCAACTGTCGCTTCTGAACTTCAAGGTCCTGCAAAAGAAAAGCTATTCAAACGCAATTTTAAATTTATAATGCCGTTAGTAGTTAAGGTTGACTGACACCTTTCCTAGACGGGTGTCTAGGAAAGGTGTCAGTCAACCGTATCGGTCATTGCCGACGCTATAATTAAGACTAATGAGTGGTTTGCTTCAATCGTTATCATCCACAACTCGTCAAAACTGATAGCGGAATTACTTTCGGGAAATGTTTGAGAAAGTGAGAATGAGATGAGGCTGTCTTATGTAGAGTTGTTTGCTTAATGACTTGGACTATTAGCCTAAGGACTTGTGATTTTACTGGAACGTACTGACGGTCTTTTGTATTCATACTAAGCCATGATTATTTCGAATTGGTGCAATTACTATGCAACTATTTGTTCGGTATAATATTCACCTTGAGTTGTGCCTTCAAGTCGATGTTCTGTGTCTCCAGAACCTCGCTCTCTGTGACCAAATTGACAGTTCTCTCCCGTTTCTTCATTCTACACTTTGTGGCTGCTATTTTGTTCCGTTCCCTTCTTCGCCGTCTGCGCTCTTCGTCCTCTGGTGTCAACTATAAAAAAACAATATGCTATAATGTGACACAGCATTTAGGTAACTCCATTACTTGTTAGCTAAGCCTTTGAGATCAGGGGTCTGTTCTCGTTCCTATCGTTTTCATTCACGGATTCGCTTGCAATATTCTACATTTTAACTACTGTTTGTTTGGACGTTTCATATTAGTATTTAGTATTTTTTATTCTACAATCTTCCACAAAATGCAAATAACTTTTCCAAGTTCGTAAGTTTATTATTCTGCGCCAAACCAATTCTAAACCTATTAATATTTTAAGTGGCCGTTCCCAAGTCTAAACTAGGCATATAGCCTCGAGTACCTACAAGTCTAGTCCGTGATTTCTCATTGCTACATCGCCTTTTGATTCAGGAAGTGAAGTCATGACAGCGCATTTGCAATGCCTTCTTCGTAAGCTCATAAAATCATCAATGAAACCGTGCAATTATAATGCACACGGCAACCTCTATAAACTCCACTTCAGAAACTATTCGCAATCTGCCGTGCCTATCTTTACATCGTTCCTTGAACACTTGGGTGGCATGTAGGACGGAACGTATTTATTGACATTGGTTTTCATGATCATCGTACTAATACCTAACCTACGCACTGTACAAAGTATCACAATTTATTTCTTCTCTTTGTGAATTCGACTCGATTAATGCCCATGTCCTTTGTCTTATCACTTAGATAGATGCACATGTGTATATTGAAATTAAAAATTAAACACGTGTTTAAAAACTGTGGACACAAAACAATGTAATCTATTTAAAATAACATGTGCGCTTATTAATTATAAGCGATTCTATTATGAGAATACGTGACTATTCTCAGGCTAGAGTAGGTAACCACAGGATATCAATTTAGTGTGAATGCTGCGGTCACAAATCCGTGTGCCAAGCGCAAAGCTAACAGGAAAATGAAAAGGCTCTCAATCAGAGATGACCCTTTACATGAATCTACTACTATCATCTTTGCGTTCTTAGAAAAGGTCTAAATAAGGTATACAAAACTGACATGTGACATGGTGTGACTTTGTGATTCACAACCGACAATTCGTCGAAACCGGAACATAAACTTACAGTAGGTATCTTTTTAAATTCTAAGTCATAAGACATAAAACCAGTTTTATGACTTAGTTTCAGACTCACTGACGATGTCGTAATGACTTATTTTAATCTTTCCCATTGTTCGATTTAGTATTTATGATTTCTTTCTGTATTCAATGGAAGTTCGTTTCGTCTATCTTTGATCTTAAGCCACCTGTGGTTTATTTACATACGTTGATACTGATACCATCTTCAAGATTTCCATGTAGGCTAAGCTGATAACAGAGACGAGCTTAACTTGGTTTTCGTCATCCGTTATACCTACTCTTATGTACATATCTACTGGACCTACCCTTAATAGTTGTCTTTGTCATCTAAGATACGATTTACTTTAATAAACTGTGTGTTTTAGATTTGCTCAGGCTTACTGCATCTTGGTTATGTAGTTTGAAACTATTCAACTCTTTTTCAAAGTTTTTGTGTTTATCGATATAGTCATTTTGAAATTGCCTTACCCCATCTGACTTTGTATGTGTAGTATGACTACTATCATAGTCATCATCGCTGTCTTCCCTCTTCATCCTCTTCACTCCAATGTCTGTGTCACTCCCAGACATCTTTCGTTTCGACTCGATGGAGAGCTTCAGGCCAGCCTTGATTAGTTCCGAACACGTCTGAAAGCAAAGATTTAGTAGGTTTGATTAATAAGTAGTTACTAAGCACATAAAGTTAACGACGTAGCTCTCAGAATTAGCAGGCTGAAATGGCGATGGGCAGGCCATATAGCTCATAGAACCGATAACCGTTGGGGAGTAAAGGTTCTCGAGTGGCGACCGCGATGCAATGCGAAACGAAGTGTGGGAAGACCTCCCACTCGTGGGATCGACGACATCTTAGCGGTCGCAGGGAGTCGTTGGATGGAGGCGGCTCAGGACCGCTATTCGCGGCTTCGTCGTTTGGGGGAGGCCTATGCTCAGCAGTTGACGTAAAAGGGCTGATCACGATGAAGTACATAACGCGGTTTCATTTGCCAGATAATTGAATCAAATATTGGGTTCAGTTATTTTTCGTTATTTAATTTTTTTACTTTAACTTAACAATTACTTTATTCCTTTACGCAGGCTTTCTGCAATTGGTTTTCTTCTGTGAGCCTTCTCAATCAAGGTTTGTGATTTTATCTGGGCCCGTACTAGTAAAATAAGAGTTGGTTTTGCACGAAAACGAAAAAGAAACTTCGATTTTTCTTTTCCTATTAGGCTCCCTGGATTTATAGCCATCGCTTATCTCTCATTCGCCAACATCGATGTAAGTTTCGTATTCATCGTTTTAGGTTTGTTTATGGCAATCAATGCTGGTGCCAATAGACCTGCCTATCATTCAATGCCCATTCACAGGCTGTTCATTGATAGCAATTGTATTGAGATTGAACCTGCCTAATGATCATGTGGGCCGGGGCCGATACGGATGTTAACAATATCTATATTTTCTTAGTCGTGCGTTAATTTTTTATACCTTGCAGTGATTCAGCTAACTCACCTTGATGAGACTTACCAAGGTCGTGGCGTTGTGGAGTCTAATGTCTGATGTACGAATGCGTGCGTTGCATTCACATAAAAAAATAAACTCATCATTGATAATTGAGTTGATATCAATGAAGTTTGTTTTTCACACTATTTTATACGTCCGTCCATTGTCTAGTCCTAGTTTACATTTGCTGTGCCGACATAATAGCCCAGGCTAGAGGGACAAAAACTGCTGGCTTTATTCAAAACGTAGTACCATAAAATTATAATTTGAATACGAGGTCAAAAGAAATTTTACTGTACATCAATAAACAATAATTATTCTCGTCGCGTCAACCAAAATGAATTCCGTTTTAGTTGGGTATTATTTTACCTAAAGATATCTATAACATGAATTGGATACAAGGGCAATGGTAATTTCTTGCGTTAGTATTATATTAGATTAAAATTATTATTATGATCTTACATCATTCCATTAAGCTTCTGCCATATTTCCCTATAATTACCTACCGCGTTCTTATATGTAGATAATGGGCCCTGCCCTTACTTCGCTTTATTTATTTCTTAAGCTATAGTTACTATATATAGTATGAATAGAATTATATAATAATTATATCTTATATATAAAATTTCCATGTCACAATGTTAGTTATGTACTCCTCCGAAACGGCTTTACCGATTTTTACCAAATTTTATATGTGTATTCAGTAGGTCTGAGAATCGGCTACTATCTATTTTCTATACCCCTAAGTGATAAGGGTTGAAGGCAAAAAAACGATTGGCGGGTCAGCTAGTAGTTATGTAGCTTTCACGTCGTGAAAGATGTCTATCATCTACCCCCTTATGTTTTTTACTGTCTTTAATTCAGAATCAATAAGTCACAAAGTTATTATAAATGCAAAAGTTTGGATGTTTGTTACCATTTCATGGCAAAAATGCTGAACATATCAGGCTGAAATTGTTGATTGAAAGATGTAGTTCTACACCAACATAATATAGACTTTTTTATTCCGGAAAAACGCTTGCGTAGCCGCATGTAGAAGCTAGTTTTTCTTAGGTATATCCCAGAGTTATCCTATCCTTCGACGTTCCTTATGTAAGTCTTGCAATAAATAATTTTTCTTCTTTTAATTTTATACAAGTCTAAGTTTTGCGTCGCTTAAGAGGCTACATCATCTTCTCTCTTATGTTTTCCATTGTATTTAATATCAATAATCTTTCTAAAGTTTATCGCAAAGTTAGGCTCATTCACACACACATCCGTTTTCCAGGTTTATTTTCCCGTGATGGCGTATGTATTTACATAGCAGTAGGAGTGAGTTAAACTGACAGTACTCAGGATATAGTAAATGATTGTTACCGGACCGTTTTCTACGGATTTTAGCTACTGGAAAAAATAGCTTACTGGATCCCGAATACTGTCAGGTGTGTGAACTCGCTCCTACAGCTGCATTGCCATCACAGGGAAATAAACAGATCCATCTTTTTACGTGTTACCTTACCTTCTGTATGCTGGGCGGATTGCTGGAGGCTGGTGAGGTTGCCGAAGAGCCATTGGAAATCGAGGAGTTGGAGTCATTTCCGCTTCCGGGCTGAAAGGATACGGAAATGGTTAGAACCGGACACCGCGACTAATGGCGCAATTTCCACCTGGCTGCCTTTGTTATATGGGTCAAGGGAAAATGCACCTATATCCCATGGAACTTGTTTGAAACTAGCTTGCACCACGATTTGTGACAAAAGCATTCCCATAAAACTTTGTGGGAACTAGTTTGGTTCTTGTGCCTTTATATTCCTAGGCTTCAAAAAGAATCAAACGAAGTTAGAATTAGAGGCTTTTATCACTATGATCTTAGCCCTTGATGGAGATGCATAATTTTTGATATTGTCTTCAGAGTTCTTCAAATTATCCTTACCATCAATTTCGTTAGATACCTACCGAAATCTTTTACTGGTTTGGAATATCTATCGAAAATCTTTTTAGGATTATACGGTCCTTCTCAATATCGTTTAGTTCATCAGATGTGACGTGAGCCACACGCTTTTATTATGTGAGGAAATTAACATTTCATATCAGATAATTAAGCATTGTTTTGTCACGCTCTGAATTCTCCGTCATTCATATTCCGGGGTAATTAAACTCATTCACATTACGACCGGCAGATATGTATGTAGATAATCACAACTACAAATTCTCCTTTAGAGTAGGTACCTACATAACTAGCGAGCCATCCGGCTTTACTTGCATAAAATAATTAGAATTTATATACCTAACTTCCGATAAAATCATATAAAGTATATTTAATATTTCTTCAGAAAAATCCGTTCCGTAGAAGAACTAGACAAAGATGGCTATGTATAGTGCATCTTATACTATTTAGATATGTATATTTACAAGTATTGTGGTTGGTTAGTGATATGTTCGTAAACATATAAGTACATAAATATCTATTGAGAACTGTATATTATGTGGCGCCATCGAGTCTACCTCTCGTTGTAAATATGGAGTCTGCAAAAGGTGCATGACCTCATGCAAGCTGGCAACTGTTATCCAATGTTTATACAGGATTGATCACGTGATATTACGTGGCATGGCAGCACTTGGCAGACGTTCAAGAGTGTAACACACTTGACATGCTAGCCGGCGTCCAGCGATGTGACCAAAGTTCCAACTACCCAGGCAGCAAGGATATGTGAACTGTGAAAGCGAATAGCAATGAGAACTGCAAATATCGCTGGTGATAATTGACTTGCAGACTAAACGCTATTTTTAGAGTTGAAATAATTTAGCGTTTCGCTGTTATTGCCTGTTATTGCAACCTATTGCTATCATTGTAGATAGACAAACTATGTGAAAAATCTACATAATTGACCTTATTGCTCGTTTTTCATTTGTTGGTCTTAGCTGCTATAACATAAAATGCATACCTTAAAATTGGAAGGCTTGTCGTAATTATACTGGTCCAACTGGTCGAGAGGGTTTGTCATTGTTATGACATCGTTGACGATCTCTGGCGTCCGCAGGGTGGTGGTGCCCGCGTTCTCCGCGGCCAGGAGGTTTATCATCGCTGAGCTCAGGTTGACGTTTACGCTCAGGTTGTACGTCCCCGCTTCCCCGTCGGTACCGACCGCCGCAGCCGCAGGCGACGGAGAAGTATCCTCACACTTTATCGTAGGCACGGCAGAGCTCATGCTCGATGAATTCATTATATCCTTGTAAGGAGCCAGTTTCGCTTCTTTTTGGTAACGGTTCAATAAAAATAGCACCTTATTCTAAGATCACTGTTACTAACACTAGTTACGACTAAATATCACTGCTTGTGGTAAACTGGTTACGAATGGCACTTAATGTCTTCTCGAGAAGCCTTCACGGGTAGTGTCCGTTCACTGTGTCTTACACCTGGAAAGAAGAAAACATCTGGTTAGGCAATAATTTACATACACTTTTACTTGCATTTCACGCATATCAAATTTGCTCTATGCAGTTTCGGAGAGCTCTTTAAATCTGATCTTTATTCATAACATACATCATAAAGACAAATATCTTGGCTAGCTATGCGAACAATTCTACAGAAATCCAAAGATATCTCGGTGCGATTGTCCCAAAAATCTTGTAAGTAGGTAAACATCTGAAGGGCGCACGGTTTCGCAATTGGGCAATTCGGCAGAGCCCGCTTTCGCAAGAGTACATGCGTCTGGTTTTTAATTAGAGCTATCCGAACGTTCTCGTTGTGACCTCGCGGCCAGGATGCTACTCCAATAAAACGCTTTTTTACTGGCTCCAATTGAACGCGTGTCGTAAAATTTAAACTACGCGCTTTTTACGACGCATTTTTAACTCTTCCGTGTACCGTGTCGCCTCCATTGTTCGGGCACAGCCGTAGAGGCGCGTCGGGGGATTTGCAGATGCGAGGACATGCATAGATTAGACTAAGCAGCTTGCCAAGCGCACGATATCGTTGTAACGCGACGAGACAACGTTAGGTGTTTCCACACATTATGGGTGTCGCATAATCAGGCCACGATTCGTCAACATTCAACAGGAGCTAAATCCGCTTTAGTAGTTCCATATATAGAATGCTGAGTCGAAAGCTGTTGCACGCCTTGACCCGGCGTATATCTGCGTATCTCATATCTGTCGCACGTAAACACAATAAAGCACCAAGTCGAACTAACCTACTTTGAGGTTTGTTCATTCCACTCGCGATCTGTGAGGAAAATACACTGAAGTCTGAATTATAGCCAGATATGACCAGGCATTTCCAAGGTTATGCTCTAGGAAAATAACATTCCTGTGAGATAAGGCTAACCGCATTATGGATTGGGTACCATTGTATTTGGTCGCGAAATAACAAGGTGTGTAGGTTAAAATCCTTTTCATACTTTTGCTAGAGACATAATGGGGTTTTTACATGTATTTCCTTTCCCTACTTACACATGGATTTAATTCACCGTTTCCTCTTAGGATTGAGTGTCGGGAGAAGGTTTGCTTAGCGCAGAAAATGAACTCTTTAGGCACAAAAGAAGACTTAGTCAAGTTGCAACAAGACGCAATCTTAATCTCACAGTATATTGACACCAACAAACAGGGCTGACACAGCGTGGGTGCAAATAACTGCCTTATATCGATATGCAAATCACATTAGGTAGGACGTCCTGCCCGAAAAGGGGAGAAGAAATAACGCTAATATATCCGCTGGCGTCGTCGCGTGGGCTTTGAATTAGTTCTTGAAATACCTTTATGGCACTTGGAACGGTCTTTCTCCTCGTTTTCTAGCAATTTGATACTTTGTTTACGTAGTCTTGCTTAGCTTTCTCGAACTTAAGTAAAATTACGTTGTTTACTCGTTTGTCAGGTATTTGCATAAATGCCATCGTGCGGCAATGTCAGCTTATGAATACGGATGTCTTAGGTTTGTCTTAGCGCGGACCTTCCTGCCTTCTATCTACTCCATACTTCCATCCTAAGCTGAAATGTTTCATAATACATTAGGGATCAATTACATTTTTTCTCTACAGTGGTAGAGAAGCTACTAGGTGCCTACGTAAGTAGTTGAAAATTGAAATGAAACGCCATTCCAGTCAGGATAGTTTTCTTGAAGGGTTTTATCGACATTTCGCCCCACTTTCCTTCGCCTCTTGGAAATTGCGCACTTTGCCATGAGCACGTAGGTATTATCCAAAGGGGTCATGCTGTTTATGTTTTAAAAGGACATAAAAGTGCAGTAAAACCGGGTCTGTTATGTCCTTTTGTGTTTATGGTGTCGGGAAATAGGTGACCTAGTTTGGGGCGCACCCATTGCGTAGCGAATGAGCCAACTTAATTGCATTTTTATGGAGTGGGATTGTGTATCTACTGTTTTAAGAAATAAATATTTTTAGAACTAAAAGTTAATTTTGCAATTTAAAAACAGGGAGCTTTGTTTTTTTTTAAATCCTTTTGTATACTTCGTTTAGTCCTAAATAGATAGATTACAACTTTATTGCACGACCAAAACGCGTAAAAAGTTAGGTTATAAACAGACATAGGTACCAAGCTACTTTCTTATTTATTATAATAAAATTGTAAGTAGGTAGGTATGTATCTAATAGATTATTTATTAGCCCTCGGCTAGATTATGACAGGCATACAACGAGCTAATATAACAAATGTTTTGTACAACAATGAACAATAATATAAATCTCTGTACATGTTTAGACTCATTGTTATTCACGTGGTGAGGACGTAATTTTTTACTGCCCATGTCTGGCATCGAAATTAACGAAACAATACAACAACCATTTTGTTGTGGAACGGAAACAACATAATTTTCAACATAGTAATCCTAACCTGGGAAACCAAGCGTAAGCTATTATCAAGTGTTCAGTAGGTGTGCCTCAAGGTAACATTGCAGGTAACATTGCAGGTCCAGATCTATTATTTATCTTCATTTATGACGTCAACGTTTCTAATAATCAAGTCCACCAATCTCTGATTGGAAATCGTACCTTAAAATTTTATATGTATTATTTTGGGAAAATGTGTTGATAAAACTTACAAATAACGCATGTTTCTATAAAAAAAAACGAACTCGTAAGTTAAAAGGCGCCTAGTGCTTAAAAAGGAAAATCCTGATAACCTTGCTGCGGAACTCTGATTTCGTATCAGACAATGGAAACCAGAGGCTATTCCACAATCGAGGCGATTAATTCAATATTGTCATGCCAAGAGGGGACAGTTTTACCATTAATAACGCTGTCCGACTTGCCACGGAGCCTAGACACGATAGACCATTGAATGATTACAAGCTTTTGTTTAGTAATCACTTGCCTAGTTACTTAAATTCTCACATTTAAATTCTTTATTCAAATTCCTAAACATAAAAGTATACTTTACTTACCTATAGAGGCCAAGTTTTGTAAGACCTCTTTAGGGACGCATTGCTTATCAGACTAGAAGTCTTAAAGAACGATAGAATAAGGTCTTCACTTGAATGTTCTAACTCAATTCTTCATAGCATTTACAAACCGGAATTTTAATTTCATCTTCTTTTTCTATAAAGATTTTAATTATCAAATAAAGGCACCAATTAGATAATTTGACTTTTATGATTGCTCACCGATTAAGGTCGGTGCCAATCAAATACGTTATTAGTTGATCGCTATTAGGAAGTATATTTCTAACATTCTACATATGTATTTCTCTAATTCCATTATTTTTCTAATAGCTTTAACTCGAAATTTATTTCTTCTAAAAAGGTCACAGAACTCTAAAAGTCAAAAGAAGGTTCGATGATGATCTCAACCGCTTGTTCTTTTTGCAAATTCAAGCCCAAGAAAGCACGTTTACAAATGGCGTGGCAACAGAGCAAGAACATCAAAAGCGTGTGTCCTTGACACTCAGCAGCGGGCAAAAACTATCGCTTGATTTCGGCGGGTGGGTGTGTTCCGTCCGTCACGCACACACACGTAAACACCAACACAGATGAACGTAACATACTACACTCCGCACCATAGAATAAACGCACAGAACATTCACGTATTTTAAGCGCTCCAACGTACAAACATGCCAGTTAATAGACATGCTAGAGGTCAACAATTTGGACTCCTAATTTTCTTGATACGTTTGAGACGCCTACGCTCGGTCTAAATTTAAAAGTAGGCACATTAAATTGTCCATCATGTTGTTACTTGAGTAGATAATGCCTAGCTAGGTATTTTTAGCTTTGGAACATCTATCACGTATGTATTAATTTTTATGTAAAGCACTTACATGGTGGGTAGTTAACAGCTTTTTTTAATTTTAAAAGCCTATACAATTTTAGCGTTTGGCCGCTATCTCACCCGATGGTAAGTAAGTGATACACTTTATGGTAAAAGTAAATGTCTACTTATTCATGGTAATAATTAATCTTAATCTTTATTATTTAAGTAGAGGAACTAATAATTTGTTTATGTATAGAGGAAGTGACCCACCTAATGACCTACCTACATAAATTATTTATGACATTAGGTAGGTACCTAATAATAATAAACATTGATTGTTCCATTAGGTAAGTACGTTAACTAAGTACGGCTAATAACAATCATAGTAAATTCTGACAGTTATTTTTACAAGCAATGAAGAACCTTGACTAGCATTATTGAATGCCATAACTTAACGATTCAATAAAATAAGTTGTCTACATGCAAACTATTCTGTGCTATTATTTTCAATGCCCTTAGGAAGAATAACTTATTATAGGTATTATCTACACCTACGAATATTATAATTCGTTCATCTAAAAAAATGTAATGCTCTGTCATCTACAAAAAATGTGGAAAGTGAAGTAACCCTTTCTGCATCTTATGATTTCGCAGGTGCTCTACTTTTGTCCTTTCTGCCACTAAAGTCATCTTTGCCATAACATTGGGAGGCGCCACAATACTTAGGTAGGTACTCTATAGATATTTGGTGGGTATTTCTATACATTTATAAGTCTAATGGTTGTTTATATGTGTGTAAGGAACAAAGGAAGTTTCGGCGTTGATTATCGAATAGTAAGTTGGCCATGCATTGTTTTCGAAGTTAGGGAGTGCAAAATTGTGGGCAGGTAAATTAGCAATTCAAAATTGTACGAATTTATTTTTGTCGCCTACTACTGCTTACAAGAAAGTCTGAAATTGAGTTTATTGTTTGGAAGTAGGTAAGAACCTACCTATTTAATTACGATTTGGGTAATTAAATAGGTCCGACCTACCAAAATATTTATACCTACTTAGGTATGTATCTATTTTCATTAAAATTAATTATGACGTAGTAACTATGTATGTTACTATATTCTTTGGTATTCGATCGAATGAATCAGTTTTCCATGTTGTCAAGCATTTTAGTTCGTGGAAAAACTGCAACTATTGATGATCACCATGCACTTTGTTGTGCGACCTCGGGCGTTTTACGACAACCATAAACCTGGACAGTCACAAAGCTAGCAATAAACTAGCTCGTACAGTCGGCTACAGAAGTCAATATGCTTTCTGATCCGATGGTCAGTCGAACGACATCAACGCTGTTATAACCAAGAAAGAACAAGGGACTCTACCTATGGTAATGGTAGAGCCCATGTAGGGCAAGCACGGGGATTCTTGCGACCCGAAGGAGCACTCCACAGCACAACGAGACGGAAAACGTCCATTTGCGTCATGGGCAATGAATGTGTTACAATTCTCGATAGATTATTGATGATATTATGTTGATAAATTATACTTTTGTAGTCGATTGTACTCGTGGACTCACTATTGTGTCTAGGCATGGCACCTAGTCTTTATGCATAACTATAGTTAATCATCATCTGGTTTCTAGTGTCATTAAATAGTGTACCTACCACATAAATAATAGTTAAATAACTTCCATTTTAAATTAGTTTCACAGTCGTATAAAATAATTACTTTGGTTGGCAGTTGTTTTTGTATTCTATGAGGAATATTCTCATCTATGTCCGCAGCCATTGCTAACATAAAGCTCGTGTCCGTCTAGTTAGCAGCCCCGCCATGGAATTTGGTGATTTCAACTATGCCAATAAATAGACTCTAAATAGACCCTCCCGGTGCCATAAGAAAAATAAATAGTGCCCCAGTACTTTAGGAGATATTTAGGTGTTTCACTGTGGCTGCTATCTTGACGTCTAGTTAGCAGCCCCGCTGATTCCGATGAAATATCTCCTAGACTACTGGGGCACTATTTATTTTACTTATGGCACCGGGAGGGTCTATTTATTGGCATAGTGGAAATCACCAAATTCCATGGCGGGGCTGCTAACTAGACTGACACATAAAGCACTTATAACACTGAAGTACCTACTATATTTATAACATATGTAACTCAATAACTTATAACGAGATATTCAAAATGGTTTGAGGTGATTTTAGTTTTCAGATCCCACCGGCTACCACTCATTTCAAATGGGAACGTTATTAGCTTTAGATCTTCTTTTAATACTAGCGACCCACCCCGGCTTCGCACGCAAATTATACATATAAACCTTCCTCTTGAATCACTCTATCTATTAAAACCGCATCAAAATCTGTTGCGTAGTTATAAAGATCTAATCATATCATATATAGGGACAGACAACGGGAAGCGACTTTGTTTTATTTTGTACTATGTAGTGATTAGATACATTACGTAGGCGCAAATATGCAGGTCTCGACAGAGCCTACGCATTTGCTCCCATTGGAGTAGAGACCCTAAGTCCGTGGGGTACCGGGGCTCTCCGGGTTTTCAAAAAATTATCTGAGCGCCTGGTTGAAGCGCGACGCGTGACCCGAGAGCTGGTGAGTATCTGGCGCAGCGCATTAGCCATACAGCGAGGCAATGCAGCCAGCTTCTTGGGGACGCTTCCGACTGGAATTGATATGGACCAGTTGAGCTATCTGTAGATTGTTTGCAAGAGTCTGCAGTTAGCTCAATTGTAAATACTAGTTTATTTTGTTTATATTATTTAAGTGATTCGATCTAATTTTATGTGTTAGCTGTAACTAAACTACCCATAATTGGGGGGTCAACACTGGTCGTGTCCAACAAATAAAAAAAATACTTAACAATGATTTTGTTTAATACCTATGTAAGTACTATTCCCAGTGGCCACTATTTAGGAGTCAGATGTGGAGCTTGAGAAAAACCGAGGAATCATCGCTACCATTCGTACACTTATCTAAAATTTTAAGACACATAACAAACAATTTTTTTCGAAATCTGAGCTTTAAAATTCACAATGTCCTAACGGGACGCTCGTAAGGCTTTAGTAGGACGAACTGGGCAGGAGTCGTTATTTAGCCTACTTTACGAGACTTTAGCGCAAAAATGGCAGTTTGAGAACGTTTCTCAAACAATGTAAGATACCTACCGGTTAGGTGATACCGTCGTAACTTCGGTTGGTATGGAAATAACAGTAAGTCTCGGGTTTCAAGATATTGTTGTGCATATCAATAACTTTGAAAGTCCGCACAATGTATTTGATTGTTAAAAAGGGAGTCAAAGAATAAATTTAAACTTAGGTAGAGTTCTTCACTACATAATATGTATAAAACAAAGTCCTCCGCCGCGTCTGTCTGTCTGTTCACGATAAATTAAATGATTAAGTTTCATCATCATCATCATCAGCCCATACACGTCCACTGCTGGACATAGGCCTCCCCCGTACGACGCCACAAATAGCGGTCCTGAGCCGCCTCCATCCATCGACTCCCTGCGACCGCTACGATGTCGTCGGTCCATCGAGTGGATGGTCTCCCATGTAGGGGGGATTTGCCATAATCACCACGCTTGGCAGGTGGATTGGTGATCGCAGTGTTGGTGTTTATAAATACTCAGAAGGAAGCTGCTGCCCTTCCTCTGGTAGGTTCCCTTAGTCGGCTCTTACGACATCCACGGGTTGAGATGGAGGGGTCGATATTCGTACGCCGCGACCCCACGGCTATTATTAAGTTTAATTGATATATATTATTATTTAATTATAATCAAATAATATAAAGAAATTAAACTAGTATTTACAATTGAAACAATTGAGCTAACTGCAGACTGTTGCAAACAATCTACAGATAGCTCAACTGGTCCATATCAATACCAGTCGGAAGCGTCCCCAAGACGCTGGCTGCATTGCCCCGCTGTATGGCAATGCTAATGCGCTGCGCCAGATACTCACCAGCTCTCGGGTCAGGCGTCGCTTCGACCAGGCGCTCAGATAATTTTTTGAAAATCCGGAGAGCCTCGGTACCCCACGGACCTAGGGTTATTGATTAAATCATTTAATTATCATTAAATGATTTAATCAATAGATAGAGTGATTCATGTGGAAAGTTTAGGTATATAATTCGTTAAGGTTTTGTGTTAATTGGTTAAAATATAACGATAATTGTTGGAAGTTTCGGAAAAAGTCAAGCCGCGCCGCATAGGAGCTTTCATTGACAACGCTGCCTAATTAATCCCTTTGAGATTTAAAACAAATGCATCGTGGGATATTCAACTTTTATAGAGCTACAAAAAAGTCCGCGTTGGCATTTATCTATCTAATCTTTCTTTTATCTTTATTCTAAAAAGTGGTCGCCGCGGGCGTGTCAGCTAGTGAAATGGTGAAAAAGTTCGGTCTTGATTTGGCTGCAAGATTCAATTTGCAAGAAATCTAATTCACAATTAGAAAATTACTCATTTTAGGAAAAGGATACACCAATGGATACCCCAATGGATACAACTTACTTAAGCTCTTTGCCTTGTATGAAGTCGGGTTGACTCTACATAAAAACAAAATCTCATTTTATTACATATACCTATTATTCTATAAGATTTGCAGGTAATGTAAAATCAATTTGCTAAACATGACAATGTCATTTTCAAGGTAGGATGCTATTTCTATTTTGATCTATAGGTAGGTGCCGTAGGTCACGGACGAAAGATTAAAAAAGTCTAGGTAGGTACCTACCTACATGTTTGATGGCAACTTTACTACAAACTGGTTATACGGTCATAAAATAGGCATTAAGAATATAGTATAAAGTAGGTATAAGATATATTTATAAGTATTACAAGAACTGAGGTCATCAGTAAAAATAAATATTATATTATCTAATTTCTATGTACATATATATCCGGTATTGGAAGTTATCCAATTGATGACAGGTCCTAACATAATTAAGCCAATTATATATCATTATTGAGTGCATAATTTAAGTCAGCTTCAACATGGATAATCAAGATTCTACTAGTATGATAAATTTGAAAGTAACTCTGTCTGTCTGACCTTTTCACGCCCAAACGGCTGAACGGATCTTAATGAAATTTGGCAGGAAGGTAGATGGTATCCCGGGGACGGACATAGGGTACATGAAAAGCGCATGCGAAGCCGCGGACAGCTGCTAGTATTAAATATAAGAAAGGGCTGAATTTTTATGTTTTAGTAAATGTGTAAAACACTGAAGTACCTACTATATTTATAACATATGTAACTCAATAACTTATAACGAGATATTCAAAATGGTTTGAGGTGATTTTAGTTTTCAGATCCCACCGGCTACCACTCATTTCAAATGGGAACGTTATTAGCTTTAGATCTTCTTTTAATACTAGCGACCCACCCCGGCTTCGCACGCAAATTATACATATAAACCTTCCTCTTGAATCACTCTATCTATTAAAACCGCATCAAAATCTGTTGCGTAGTTATAAAGATCTAATCATATCATATATAGGGACAGACAACGGGAAGCGACTTTGTTTTATTTTGTACTATGTAGTGATTAGATACATTACGTAGGCGCAAATATGCAGGTCTCGACAGAGCCTACGCATTTGCTCCCATTGGAGTAGAGACCCTAAGTCCGTGGGGTACCGGGGCTCTCCGGGTTTTCAAAAAATTATCTGAGCGCCTGGTTGAAGCGCGACGCGTGACCCGAGAGCTGGTGAGTATCTGGCGCAGCGCATTAGCCATACAGCGAGGCAATGCAGCCAGCTTCTTGGGGACGCTTCCGACTGGAATTGATATGGACCAGTTGAGCTATCTGTAGATTGTTTGCAAGAGTCTGCAGTTAGCTCAATTGTAAATACTAGTTTATTTTGTTTATATTATTTAAGTGATTCGATCTAATTTTATGTGTTAGCTGTAACTAAACTACCCATAATTGGGGGGTCAACACTGGTCGTGTCCAACAAATAAAAAAAATACTTAACAATGATTTTGTTTAATACCTATGTAAGTACTATTCCCAGTGGCCACTATTTAGGAGTCAGATGTGGAGCTTGAGAAAAACCGAGGAATCATCGCTACCATTCGTACACTTATCTAAAATTTTAAGACACATAACAAACAATTTTTTTCGAAATCTGAGCTTTAAAATTCACAATGTCCTAACGGGACGCTCGTAAGGCTTTAGTAGGACGAACTGGGCAGGAGTCGTTATTTAGCCTACTTTACGAGACTTTAGCGCAAAAATGGCAGTTTGAGAACGTTTCTCAAACAATGTAAGATACCTACCGGTTAGGTGATACCGTCGTAACTTCGGTTGGTATGGAAATAACAGTAAGTCTCGGGTTTCAAGATATTGTTGTGCATATCAATAACTTTGAAAGTCCGCACAATGTATTTGATTGTTAAAAAGGGAGTCAAAGAATAAATTTAAACTTAGGTAGAGTTCTTCACTACATAATATGTATAAAACAAAGTCCTCCGCCGCGTCTGTCTGTCTGTTCACGATAAATTAAATGATTAAGTTTCATCATCATCATCATCAGCCCATACACGTCCACTGCTGGACATAGGCCTCCCCCGTACGACGCCACAAATAGCGGTCCTGAGCCGCCTCCATCCATCGACTCCCTGCGACCGCTACGATGTCGTCGGTCCATCGAGTGGATGGTCTCCCATGTAGGGGGGATTTGCCATAATCACCACGCTTGGCAGGTGGATTGGTGATCGCAGTGTTGGTGTTTATAAATACTCAGAAGGAAGCTGCTGCCCTTCCTCTGGTAGGTTCCCTTAGTCGGCTCTTACGACATCCACGGGTTGAGATGGAGGGGTCGATATTCGTACGCCGCGACCCCACGGCTATTATTAAGTTTAATTGATATATATTATTATTTAATTATAATCAAATAATATAAAGAAATTAAACTAGTATTTACAATTGAAACAATTGAGCTAACTGCAGACTGTTGCAAACAATCTACAGATAGCTCAACTGGTCCATATCAATACCAGTCGGAAGCGTCCCCAAGACGCTGGCTGCATTGCCCCGCTGTATGGCAATGCTAATGCGCTGCGCCAGATACTCACCAGCTCTCGGGTCAGGCGTCGCTTCGACCAGGCGCTCAGATAATTTTTTGAAAATCCGGAGAGCCTCGGTACCCCACGGACCTAGGGTTATTGATTAAATCATTTAATTATCATTAAATGATTTAATCAATAGATAGAGTGATTCATGTGGAAAGTTTAGGTATATAATTCGTTAAGGTTTTGTGTTAATTGGTTAAAATATAACGATAATTGTTGGAAGTTTCGGAAAAAGTCAAGCCGCGCCGCATAGGAGCTTTCATTGACAACGCTGCCTAATTAATCCCTTTGAGATTTAAAACAAATGCATCGTGGGATATTCAACTTTTATAGAGCTACAAAAAAGTCCGCGTTGGCATTTATCTATCTAATCTTTCTTTTATCTTTATTCTAAAAAGTGGTCGCCGCGGGCGTGTCAGCTAGTGAAATGGTGAAAAAGTTCGGTCTTGATTTGGCTGCAAGATTCAATTTGCAAGAAATCTAATTCACAATTAGAAAATTACTCATTTTAGGAAAAGGATACACCAATGGATACCCCAATGGATACAACTTACTTAAGCTCTTTGCCTTGTATGAAGTCGGGTTGACTCTACATAAAAACAAAATCTCATTTTATTACATATACCTATTATTCTATAAGATTTGCAGGTAATGTAAAATCAATTTGCTAAACATGACAATGTCATTTTCAAGGTAGGATGCTATTTCTATTTTGATCTATAGGTAGGTGCCGTAGGTCACGGACGAAAGATTAAAAAAGTCTAGGTAGGTACCTACCTACATGTTTGATGGCAACTTTACTACAAACTGGTTATACGGTCATAAAATAGGCATTAAGAATATAGTATAAAGTAGGTATAAGATATATTTATAAGTATTACAAGAACTGAGGTCATCAGTAAAAATAAATATTATATTATCTAATTTCTATGTACATATATATCCGGTATTGGAAGTTATCCAATTGATGACAGGTCCTAACATAATTAAGCCAATTATATATCATTATTGAGTGCATAATTTAAGTCAGCTTCAACATGGATAATCAAGATTCTACTAGTATGATAAATTTGAAAGTAACTCTGTCTGTCTGACCTTTTCACGCCCAAACGGCTGAACGGATCTTAATGAAATTTGGCAGGAAGGTAGATGGTATCCCGGGGACGGACATAGGGTACATGAAAAGCGCATGCGAAGCCGCGGACAGCTGCTAGTATTAAATATAAGAAAGGGCTGAATTTTTATGTTTTAGTAAATGTTAAAAGGGTCGGTCTTGTTTTGGAACCAAGATTACGAATTAGAAACTCATTACTCATTTTAAGAGTAGGTAGGATACATCAAAGGATAGAACTCAGATAAGCTTTGCCTTATCGATTAAGTCCGGTGGTCGACTCTACCCAGAATTACAATTGTTTTAAAAAAAAAATATGCGTAGATTTTTTATATTATATGAGACGAGAGCCCTTTGTAAAATTCTCCTACAAAAGCACCATAACTTTTAACTAAACTTTCCATTCTGTGGTGCTCATTTCTAATTCATTTTCTAATTCTTCTTCTACTAGTGGACAAAAAATTAGAAGAGAATATCAATAATACCTTATTTCTTATTTAATAATAACTATGTTTATAGTATAAAAGTTGACTTGTCTGAGGCTAGTTTTGTAAGCCTAAAGAAATAAAGTTATTGATTCTGATCCTGATTCTAATGTGTCTTTTCTAAATCTCATGAGGACTCGAACAAAATTTCTGAAAAAGCCGGTTTCTAAAGATGCTTACAAACGAAAAACACCCTTAATTTTAAATAGATGGTTTGAATTGCCTATGCGTTTTCGTATTTACGTTTTTTATGGCCTTACAGAAATTCAGGCTCATCTCAATTACATGGGTGCGGAACCAGTTTTTTTATGTTTGTTCGTTCTTTCGAAAGATATTTAAATAAATTCGCAGCAATAGTAATGCGATTAAAAAAAATATATGAATTGATTTTTTTCGGATCGATATTATTGGACGTTCTACTGTAAATATTTCTTCATGCTAATGATTTATGGGTCGTCGAGTTTCATAACCGTTATTGAGATTTTGAGTGTTTATAGGTACCTACAACTAACCGAAAATACTTACCTGAAGGTCTACAAAACAAATGTTTTGTATGTGTTTCTCTAAACTGCGTGTTTTCAATTTATAATATGTACCTAGACATATTTTTTTTTTTAAAGAAAGCCGTGGGGCCGCGGCGTACGAATATCGACCCCTCCAACTCAACCCGTGGATGTCGTAAAAGCCGACTAAGGGAACCTACCAGAGGAAGGGCAGCAGGTTCCTTCTGAGTATTTTTAAACACCAACACTGCGATCACCAATCCGCCTGCCAAGCGTGGTGATTATGGCAAATCCCCCCCTACATGGGAGACCATCCACTCGATGGACCGACGACATCGTAGCGGTCGCAGGGAGTTGATGGATGGAGGCGGCTCAGGACCGCTATTTGTGGCGTCGTACGGGGGAGGCCTATGTCCAGCTGTGGACGTGTATGGGCTGATGATGATGACCTAGACATAGCCTGCGAACACCTAATTATATAATTTTTTTATAATTAAAAAAACTTTTAAATACATGCGTTTATATCATCTAGGACAAAAGTGCTTGGGATGACGAATCTAACGAACCCAAACTTGACGTGGTCGAGTCGTTTTGTTTAGGAGTTCCTATGGCCATCTTCGGTTTCCCTCATCAGACCAGCTCGATGGCAACATAATATTGCATTGTCACCAAACTTACCTACATAAGTATGCCAAATTTCAAGCTCAATCTGTTGAGGATAACTGGTCTAAAATTAAGTTGCAAGATTTGACCCGAACAAACATACATACATTGCAAGTTAAATAAAAGCTTATAAAATATGGCTGGTTCCGTACTACATCACAGAAACATAAGACAACTTATCTCCTTTGTAGGCGAAGGCCTCAAAACGTGACCTATCAGAACAACAGCCAGCCCTATTTGATAGTATTCACGTAGAAGCACTAAAACTGTGACCTATATCTTAGCTATGTCCTAATCTACGCAGCCCACACAAACGTGCCTGGCTCGAATACCACTCAAGATAACCTACCTACTTCTATAAATTCCTATGATTAACAAAATTATATTGCGTAGAAAAAATTACCAATAAGACCTTTAATAGGTACTATAGGTAGGTATATAATGCTAATAGGTCCTTATTACAGCAGTCAAGTTTAAAAATATAGGTTGATTGGGATCGGCAGTCTCGGGAACTAATGGTCCAATTCTGAAATGTTTTCACAGATTTAGTTAGCTACCTACGTTATCCTTAAATCATACGTTATAAATTCAAAATATAATTAGAATTGTTCACTTTGTCTTAGCTCATATGGACGGGTTTAGACCAAGTGTACGAAGTAAGCTAAAGGCAGCTTCTAGTTGTATTTTAACGCATTCACTGCCCAGAGTCGGCCGTACGACCGCAGCAGGAGCACGCCCCACCCCGCCCCGCCGCCGCGCCGCCGCCATGCCGCTGGACATGGACATCTGCGTCGTGGGCCATCAAAGTGTTAGAATGCACTCGGTATTTCTTTTGGATACCATTCCATACATAATCATAGGGGTCCTATATTGCTTTTCCCTGTTATTGTAAAAGGTACCATCCTACCATGGTAATAGAAAATGTTATGAAATCATCCAATAACGATTTTATAGTAAAATGTAATTGGAAATCAGATAAATAAGGAAATGATAGATTAGTTTATGATTTTATTGCTTCCCACCTGTTGACACCATTATGGCCTGATTCGTTTTTGAGTCAGTATGTACCTACTGAAGTAGGGAGTTATACCTACTTACTTAATTGGTAGTTTGAAGGTAGCCTAAAACTGAGACCGTTATATTAAAATGAAATACCAGAGCAAGCGGCCGGACCGCACCTACGAAAAAAACCCGGCTATTTATAATATGAATACCTATAAATTCGAAGCTATGCATGGTTATTGTTTACTTATTTATGACACTAACTATATGGCACAATATTCGGTAAAAACGTAGTTAAAAGAAATAGGTACCACGTCTTTACATGGAATTTACAACACTTGGACCTAGAACACACGAGCAATTGCCTCAGGCAAAGGTTTACACAGCTTAGGTATACTTAAATTATAAGAGGGTATGGGTATTATAATTACCGGTCCAAAATAACCGTTGAACAATGAACACTTGTTATTCGTTTAGGCTAAAATATGCAGGGTCTCAAGTTCTGGACGTAGCGTCGTCGTTACCCCGGTTCAAAATACAAACAGCTCACAATAGTTGACCCTGTGAGGACACTATAATTGCAATACGTGATTAAGGCTTCTATGATCACGATATATGAAGGTTGTGTATGGTTTAATAATTCAATTTATCATTAACCGAGGCATTTATGTTATTCTTGCCCAGACGATGTAGGTAGAGATGGGTTTATGCCGGGCATTTACAGGGCGTATTAAGTAAATGCCTAATTTATAACAGATAAATGCCCATTTTCCGGGCATAAAAGGACATATTATACATATATTGGGTATTTACTCAATACGCCCTGTAAATGCCTGACGTAAACCCATCGTTAGACAGTTACCTACAGTATTTAGATGTCGATCGAAAAATTATTGCATCCTGCTCTATTTCAAAAAAGGTACCTATTTATTTAAAGAAGAATTTTGAGGTTTCGCGCCCCCGCGCTGTCCCGGGCTCATGTTCAAACTACAAACACCATTTCTATAACCGCATTGTACTGCATGAAAACAATAACCATTTGATTTGATTTTTAAATCGTTAAATATACATATAATATACTACATATAATATATATATACATATGTATATTATATAAATAATTTCACATTGATAAATGTTTATAACAGCGCAAGATATGAATGATAATTTGATGTATAAACTCATTGTCATGGCGATAATACCTTGAATTAAATTTATCAATCAATCAACTTGCTGGTTTATGGTTCTTAACTTATCATTATTAACATTTTGATTTAAATTAAGATTATATTAATGAAAAATAATAGAACTTCTATAAGTTCTATTTATATAATTATAATATTATATTTATATAATTTAATTTATAGATATTTTTAACCGACTTCAAAAGGAGGTTATCAATTCGTCTGTATGTTTTTTTGTATGTATGTTACGCGATATCTCCGCCAATTATGAACCGATTTTGAAAATTCTTTCGCTATTGTATAGAAAACAATCCCGTAGCGGTCCCATATTTTTTTATCCCCAGGGGATTAGTATTTATCCCGCAAAACTTAAAATAAGTGTAAAAGTAAGGGAATTTGAAGTCGGTTTATCGTTTTTAAAACACGCCATATTATTTGTATTTCATAAGGACATTAATAACGTTTTATATTAAGGTGTCGCACAATTTAATGGCAATACAATACACGGATTGAGATGCAAAGTAAACAGAGCTTTTTTGGGTATTAATTAAGTACCTAGTACCTACCCATTACTTGCTACAAATTAAAACCTTTATATTTTTTAATTTACTTAATATCTAGATATGTACTCACTTTTTTTTGAAAATACAAACTAAAAATACAATATTATAAATAGAAGAATGCAAAACCTACAAAAACCAGAACCAGACAATATGAATTAATGAATATTTAGTACTAAAACTTAACATGAATCTTACAAGTATCAAAATAAAAAAATATTTATATAAAAGTACAAAAGGCGGCCTAATTGCTATGAGAGATTTCTCCCAGGCAACATGCTAAAGCTTATGGTTAGTTATTGGTCGTTTTTATCGTAGAAAATGTAATTTTGCGACGGTTGCTTTACTAATTTTATATCCTGATAAAACTAGTCGATTTAGATAGTTTTATAATTAAATTAACTGCAAAATTATGCCGTATTAATTTTATAGCTTGATTTAAATATTTAGGAAGACGGAGGAAGTTCATTGACCACAAAAGCTGTCAGAGAAAATTGGATCAAGGATTTTAAAGATTATTGGACTGAAAAATTAACTTTTTATTATCATGTGGTATAAAATACATTATATTTTGATTATTTTTTTGATTAAAAAATTTTTTTAAGTGTAATGAAATTTAATGTTTCTACTTACTTGCGCTCTCAATTAATATTAAGTATTCTAATTATGTAGGTACTTCGTAGAAAAAAACAATTTAGAAGCTCTATTAGAGTAGGACCTTCTTTTAATTTCCTTTTAAATCTGAATAGCTTTGTTCAGGGATTTAATTTGTGTACGATTTAATTTAATTTCATTAATTTATTATCATTAAATTTTAGAAATATTCTAATCTAATTCTAGTTAAATTTAATTCTATTTGATTTCATTGTATGTGACATTTATTAATTTTATGTGATACTAGCTGCTGCTTGCGCCTTCGCCCGTTTTTATCTGGATAAAAAATAGCCTATATTTTATTCCAGGTCTCAAACTTTACCAATACCAAATTTCAGCCCAATCAGTTCAGTAGTTTTAATGTGAAAGAGGAACAAACATCCATACTCACAAACTTTCACATTATAATATTAGTAGGATGGATTGTGTTTTGAATCTGAAATAAATGAGTATAATTAAATCCTGACATATTTATTTTTCTAATATTGTCAAGGTTGCTTAACAACGTGAAAACTGAAAAAACCTTGTTATTTTAAAGTTTTGTAACATCAATGCCATACATCAATTTATGAAATATAGGGTAAGGCCTCGAGTAAGAAAATACGCACTCTCTTTATCTACATTGTGTTTGTTTATGTCTGCAGCTAATGGACTCGAATCTTTTACATAATAAAGCAAAAAATTAATTTTCTTACAATTTTCTTGGCTTCTTAAAATGGTTCTCTGTTTTACTATGTAATTATTAATCATACCAAGGTACATAATGTATAATTCAGTTCACGACCAATCTGAACAGCAAATATATAAATTATAAATGTACAATATAGAAAAGTACTAGTGGTTTCTTTTCACTTCTTCCACTAGTGGACCAAAACTTGATGTGAAGGGAAAATCAAAAACTCCTTATTTCTTATCTGATAATAATTAGTATATTTTATAGTATACAATTTTACTTGTCTTAGTGCTTATTTTGTAAGTCTATGCACATAAAGTTTTTGAAATCTGAAATCTTTTACTAGTTCGATAGCAGAAAACTCATGTAGAGTATGCCTATGTGGGACCGTGTCTATTATTTGGTTGACTTAGTATTAGGAAATCTATCTATCTCTATATCTAGCTATCTCAGGTTTTCTCCGTGGAAGGTACAAATGGAGAAAACCATGAGCAGTATTATTGTCACATAGAGTAATTCTGCATTAGAGTAAAAAGTCTACTTAACATCAATGAACAGAAAGCTAAAACGAAGCTGTCAATCACCAAAAGTCCTGATCCGTTACGTCAAGGAGTTGCGCTGGTTAGGGCCTGGTTAGCCAAGGGGACAATGCACAATACACTTCCATTTTTGTATTAATTAAGTTAATATTTATTTAAGTTATTTAAGAGAATGTAGTACATTTTGTTTACCAGTACGGAAAAAATACCTAAGATAGCCAGAGCAGGAGCCCTCGCTTCTTACCACAAGTTTCGACTTAGTAAGAGCGAGGAACTCATTAGCGAGGCCTCAAAATGGGTCATTTTTTACACACCATCTCTAAATAAACGTAAGACCAAATTTGTTAAATGTATTATTGTAAATAATGTGTTACTTAAGACGAAATAAATATTTTTATCTTTTTTTTTATTTAAATGCGAGATGTCAGTGCAGTTCTCAGTTCACCCACTTAGAATTAGAATTAACATTAATTCGTAATGAAAACTGTAATCGCCGACAGGTCATGAAAATCCATTAGCTACGACGCGCCTACGCGCTACGGGGCGGCGTAGCAGTCGCTATCTAGGTCACTCCGACTTGTTCCTTTTTACGAGAAATGATAAATTTTCGAAATTCGAACTTCTTGGAAAGATAGTTCTTTTTTTTTTTAGAGTTGGACGTGTCTACAATGTTAAAGCGTTGGAAGTACTTGGAAGTAGAATGCTGAAAAAATTTACGATTTTTTATTGAAATTTAAATAACCGTTGCGTTGGTAGTCGGGTAATGACATGAATTTCCATTTATTAGGTTACTTGGTAAGTATTTTTATTTGAATTAATATTTAGCATGGTTTTCCAATTGTTTTATTATTTGGAGTTATTCATTGTTACATTGTGGTTAATTAATAGGTAGGTATATTAAGCTGTTGATAAACACATATTTAGATAAATAATGTTCGGAAATTCCATTGATTTTCCCTGTCGTTGTTACGGCCAATTGGGTAAGACATCTTTTAATTTAGTAGGTAAATTAATGTTTATTTTAGGTTGGCAAAAGAGCAATAATATTTTTGAAGACATTTATAAAGTGCTTATTGCCTAGTCATAACTAAGAAATTTAATACTCCACACAGCATCTTCTAGCTCTATATGTATAGCTTGTGTTATGGGAACTAGATGAGTAGGGACCTAAACTAGGTAAGTACTTAATAAATAAATAAATAATGTTAACGATTCTTTTTTTTGAATCTTTTTTTGAGTATATTCAAATAAAACCCATAACACAAGTTCTGATTAGCTTGGGGCTAGATGAAGTTTTGTGCACACAAGCTAATCAGAGCTTGTGTTATGGGTTTTATTTGAATATACTCAGAGACTCTCACATAAAAGATTTAAAAAAAAATGCTCCTTAAGCTTTAATTATTATGTCAATTTTGAACATTAGCTACTTATAAGAACGCTTTTTTATAGTTTTATAACAAAACCTTATACACTTTGGTGTCATAAATCATATGTAGAAACAAATAATTAATGCAATCGAATATCCAGCCTATCATTATTAATTTACGATTCATTTCATCTCAACACGATATATTCAAATATAAAACAATCAAGGTGACTGCGACCTTGCGTATTGATTAATGGTAGTCTCGACGCGTGAGAAATCATTGAAAATGTTTTTTAATCAAAAACTAAACAACGACGGGTATTAATTACTTCGAGATAAGACAAATACAAAATTACATTTTACAAAATACTTCTTGAATAGATAAAAAATTACTATTGACTACCTGCTTATTAATTAAATTATACCTATAGTGAGCACTTACATACGTGTTGATTATGGCGAGTGGATGGTCTCCCATGTGGGGGGGCCACATGGGAGACCATCCACTCGATGGACCGACGACAACGTAGCGGTCGCAGGGAGTCGATGGATGGAGGCGGCTCAGGACCGCTAGTTGTGGCGTCGTAAGGGGGAGGCCTATGTCCAGTAGTGGACGTGTATGGGCTGATATGATGATGTTGATAGTGAGCACTAGCGACCCGCCGCACATGTAAAATACTGTTCTATCTATTAAAAAAACCGCATCAAAATCCTTTGCGTAGTTTTAAAGATCTAAGCATATATAGGGACTGACCGCGTTAAGTGACTTTGTTTTATACTATGTAGTGATGTAGTCATTTGTTTCAAAGTACATAGTTTTTTTTTAGTGAGTTTAGGAATCACTCATAGTTAGGTATTAGAATAATTAATTACCTCTTTGAATTTAGAATCCACTTCAAACGAACGTTTTCATTAGTTCGCTAGCTGAGAAGCAGACTAGTTGTCTATGAAGGACTCTTCCTCAGGTAGAGCACACACTATGGAAAGCACGTCGGCAACTTATACTTTTTTTTCTGTTTTGAGATCTTAGTCATAATTATTAGGGACCCATTATCTACTTAATACCTACATTTCTATACTTATGAAAATAAATTTGGTTAAATCTGTCAGCAAAAATCGGACACAATTTTCAGATCAATCTAAGAAATTTTGTAATGATACGTTGTTTTTGTCAAAACAGATCATCTGACGGTTCTGATAAAAAACCTACCCAACCGACCGTAAAGTTAGCCAGTTTTTAGCCGCTAGCTTTGTTTACATTTATTTTAATCTGATCTGTGTGTCCTAGACCTTATTATCGGCCAGTGCAGTGTAGGCGGAGTCTCGGTTCGCGAGGCGAGCGATTGGCGGAAAGGAGAAGGCAGTTTGCATTACGCGCCTGATGATAATGCTAATGAGGTTTATCAACTTTTTCAACGAGGCAAATTCATTTTGAAATAAAGAACGTATGATCAAAGAGGTTTTTAACTTTGCTTGTGGGAAAGGAAATTATAAAATAAAAAAATATATATTTTTTATTTCAGATAACATACGACCCATAAATTAAATTAACTTTATACCAAATTCCAAAAAAATAATAATGGAATTACATTAAAATTAAAGAGTACGTGAGGGTGCGTTGTGCCGAGGATAATCAACCAGGGAAGTAGTTTGCCTCATAGATAATCCGCTGCACAAGGCACCTCCAAATAATAAGTACTAGTTTTGAAATTTTATAATAAGAACATTTTGTTCGAAGTTTCTACATTCATACACTTCTCCCTTCATTTTGTGTCATATAGCGGTTTTTTAAAACTTCTTTACATAGTTTTGGTACACAACGAGTGAAGATAATCTTATATAAATACCTACTCGTGCATATAAAGTTTTATTTTCTTCGTCATATAACAAAGAATGCAATAAAAAGGGCTCATCACATCGAGACGTGCCAAAACAAATTACTTCTAGAGCAGCGGACGAAACAAGAGGAATGTTTTCTAACAATGAGACAAATCATAGAGAACAAAGGGATTCAATAGATAATAGAACAAAACAAATACTAGCTATGGATATTTTTGAGATGTTTCTAAACAACGTTCTTTATACTTTAGACTTAAATAATATTTGATTTAGGCTAGTCGGAAAGGCGCGGCGCGGGCGGCGGTTGCAGAGTAAAAATCGATCCCTCCAAACTCAGCTCGTGCATGTCGTAAGAACTTAGGGAATCTACCAGAGGAAGCGCAGCAGCTTCCTTCCACTAGGTCCACTAAAATCCATTGTAAAGAATAAATGAATGAACACTTTATTGTACCTACATATAAAGACAGTACCGAAGGCGACCTTATCGGTAGAGCGATTTCTCCCAGGCAACCTCAAAGATCCATTGATGGATCTTTTTGCACCTTTATGTCCACTTTATTCCTTTATTCATAATTTTTGCAACTTCTGTGTATTTTAACACCTTTATATATATTTTTTGTTACGTTGTCAATTGTATAAATTAACAGAAGGCCATCATACCCATATTGCCTTGTCTTACGTTCGTTTTATTTTATTTTACTTAGTGTTAAATACACGTCTTTACTGGTCAGCCATTTTCTTTTTTTCTCTACACTTTCTCTCTCTCCATCGGCCTGCCAAGCGCGAGTATGTCAAAATATCCCGCTTGAGGAGCCATGTTGAGCGGCGAACGACATAAAAAAGATAAAAGTTACTTAATATTTATTTCACCTTATGTAATGTTAAATCTAGATATGGGAGACCAACGACTCGATGGGTCGACAACATCGTAGCGGTCGCAGGAGTCGATGGATGGAGGTGGCTCAGAACCGCTATTTTTGGCGTTTTATGGGGGAGGCCTATGTCCAGCTGTGGTCGTGTATGGTATGATATGACGATGATGTATCTAGATTTAACAGATTTCGGTTTTTTAATTTTCAGGTGTGTGAGATAGACCCATTTTAAAACCTCGCTAGTGAGTTCATCGCTCTTGCTTAGTCGAAAGTTGTGTTAAGAAGCGAGGCTCCTGCTCTGGGTATCTTGGTTAGATATTTGTTTCTCATAATGGTATATAAGATATACAACTTTATGTTTATTATGGTAATGATGATAATCTCATACACACAGTTTAGGTAGAGAGCTGGTGAAGACTTAAGTAGAACGGACGGGAGTGGCATGCATAATACAAGTAGATTGGAGAATTTTATTCCTCGCGGTGGGCGATGCTGGGTTGTGGATGATGATGAAAAATGCTTAAATGGTGCTAACTTTTGTTTTCTTGTTATTTTTAGTGTGGATGTATTTTTGAGGAAACCTGTCAATGGTCACCTTAGTGCTAAACACTGTTTATTTAGATAATAATGAACCGATGTTACCCCTAAAATCCTAACCTAATAAAATCCTATCCTACTGTATAATATCCTATCCTACTGTATAATATTATAAACGTCAAAGTTTGTAAAGATGGATGTATGGATATTTGTTACTCTTTCACGTTAAAACTACTGAACCGATGAGGCTGAAATTTAGTATGGGTATAGTTTGGGACCTGGAATAATATGTAGGCTATTTTTATCCCGATAAAACGCGGGTGAACGCGCGGGCAGCGGCTAGTATTATAACATGCGATTGTCTTTCCTTCATGCTAACTAAGCAACCAATCGACTTGATTTTTGGGATCGAGTTAATTGAAAGGATGGAGAGTAACATAAGCTAGACATCGGTTTTTTTTCCTCGAAAAACATCTTATTCCCATGGAGATTTACGGGAAATAAGACCATTTATCCCCCTAGAAATATGAAATTCGAATATAACGCGGGTGAAACCGCGGGGAACAGCTAGTAAATAAATTAATGATTATATACCTAGATAGGAAGCCGTGGGGTCGCGGCGTACGAATTTCGACCCCTCCAACTCAACCCGTGGATGTCGTAAAAGACGACTAAGGGAACCTACCAGAGGAAGGGCAGCAGCTTCCTTCTGAGTATTTTTAAACACCAACACTGCGATCACCAATCCGCCTGCCAAGCGTGGTGATTATGGCAAATCCCCCCCTACATGGGAGACCACCCACTCGATGGACCGACGACATCGTAGCGGTCGCAAGGAGTCGTTGGATAGAGGCGGCTCAGGACCGCTATTCGTGGCGTCTTATGGGGGAGGCCTATGTCCAGCAGTGGACGTGTATGGGCTGATGATGATGATGATGATAGATAGGATATTATGTGGGAAATAAATTAGCTACGGTAGGTACAAGAAAAAGCCATTAACGTTGACTTGAAGTACCTACATTGGTAAAGAGATTTATGAACAAAAACACCTAGAGGAAAACGTTGGAATAGCTGTGTAAGGTGGTTTCTGGTAATTGTACGTCTACAAAAATGAATGATGAACACTTTAGTACCTTGATTGGTTAGTATGTACCTACAACAACCTCTCGAATTCTGCTCCCTGTTCTGCGCCAATAGACAGATTTAAAAAAAAAACATTTAAACCTAATTTCAATGTATTTATTAAATAAGAACGGTCATACAACCACTTACACTAACCAATTAAAATTAAGTAATACAATAAAAAATACAATTGGATCGACGACATCGTAGCGGTCGCAGGGAGTCGATGGATGGAGGAGGCTCGGGACCGCTATTTGTGGCGTCGTATGGGGGAGGCCTATGTCCAGCAGTGGACGTGTATGGGCTGATATGATGATGATGAATAATACTGGAAGGCATGAATGAACCACAATGCATGAAATACAAACGTAAATAAAATATAATTACCACCTACGTCACAAAACGGAAAACACAAAATAGTTTCAAGGTCAATGTTACGGGAAATGACCCTGAAAAGACGACCATTTCAATTGGGAACGCAAACTGAAAACTGACGATATCGCGTAACAGCAAACAGGGCACATAATTTCTTATGTATGTAGATGTATGTATATAATGTACTGGCTGTGACCCGCGACTTCGTCCGAATAATAAGCTTTCTAGGGAATGTAAACAATAATCGGTCTTTTTTAGGCAGTTCTAGGAATGTTTCGCATTTATAGTAATAATAATGAATGTTATAGTTTTTGGTATAAACTCGAAGTTTACTAAAAAAAAAAAATTATCTACCCACATTATTTACAAGGAAAATGAATGTTGTAAGGAGGTACATATATAAAACTCTTGAAACAATTATGGTTATTCAACACTAAAGGAATATTTACGATGATATTACTTATAGCCGATATTGGAACACTCAAAACTGAAATCATGGAAAATATCCCGTTATGAGTTTAGGTACCTACATACATACATACAGGCCTTTATTGACAAAGAAATTAAACTAGTATTTACAATTGAAACAATTGAGTTAACTGCAGACTGTTGCAAACAATCTACAGATAGCTCAACTGGTCCATATCAATACCAGTCGGAAGCGTCCCCAAGACGCTGGCTGCATTGCCCCGCTGTATGGCAATGCTAATGCGCTGCGCCAGATACTCACCAGCTCTCGGGTCACGCGTCGCTTCGACCAGGCGCTCAGATATTTTTTTGAAAACCCGAAGAGCCTCGGTTCCCCACGGACCTAGGGTCTCGACTCCAAGGGGAGCAAATGCGTAGGCTATGTCGAGACCTGCATTTTTACACCTCTTGAGATCCTCGGCCAAATCTGCCGCCGAACCAGCCCTCACGGATGTCCTTGAAAGATGGGAAGGCGCAAGTGTGTACATACATACATCCCACTTATATTATAATTTATAAATGTCAAAGTTAGTGAGTATGGATATTTTTTCCTCTTTCACACATAAACAACTGAACTGATTGGGCTGAAATTTGGTACGAGTATAGTTAGAAACCTGATAAACTTATAGCATTTTTCCTCAGGTTTTCTCTTTTCTCTTTTGTCACAGGAATAATTGAAACAGCACATATGTATTGTACATTAGTATTAAATATTCCTACAATAAAAAAATAAGTTATTAAATAACCCACCCCCGACCGTTCCCGGTGAAAGCAGCATTACCTCACTGAATAGCGATGGCAATCCTTTGCACCATTTTCGTGAGACGTTGCGATTGAGCACGTCTCACGCGAGACGTTGGGAATGACCCTGAGCGGGAGTCTCCTGTCACTTCCATCATGGATAATTAAAAAAAAATCTACTGAAAAATAATACTAAACAAAGTTACAGGGCGACTGAATAAATGATATATGGTTATATTTAAAGGAATGTTCTCAGATAAATCGGACATTCCTCTCGACAACAAATCTAAGAAGAGATATCAAAAACTCTAGCAATTGAATTGTAAGTGTTTTTAATTCATCCAACAATTTCACGGAAGAATTATAAAATATTTTTAAATCATAACCTTTCTGGATAGAACATTAAAACAATTCTGCCTTTATGTTGTTTTATTCGTTAGAAGATGATAAAATACGATGTCCAAAGATACGAGAATCAAACGCGAAGACGAGGGCTGAAACTGGTATGACAATAAAATAGTTGGTAAACTGCAAGACTACCTATAAAGTTTAATATACAAGAACTATAAAAATCTATAATGGTATAATGGCGACGTGAGAAATACAGAATGCACAGTTTTAAATAAAATCTAACTTTATGAGAGTCGCACGATCAACGTATCGACAAAATGGGTGCGTCCCAGTTCCTACTGGGATGCATATTGCAGTACAGTCATCGAGTACCCAACCAAGTAGATAACACAAGCTCTGTTTAACTTGGGGCAGGTGATGCTCTGTGGATTGTCAAACAATATTTTTAATTTTATTTCAACGACCTCTTTGGCGCGGTGGGCGAAGGTCCGCCTGCGACGCAGGAGGTTGTGGGTTCGATTCCCACCTCGGGATAAAGGTTTGTACGATCTGCAGATATTTGTTCAGGGTGTTCTGGATGTTTTCTATGTATAAAAAAAAAATCTATCTATGTAGTGTATTATATTAAGTATATCAGTTATCTATACATATGTACATATATATGTGTGAATTGTCCAACATTGTTTATTTATTTATTTTATAATCTTGTCTATTGGTAGAGAGTTGCAAAAGTAAGTAGGTGCTGTAGTTCTATTGCCTTACAAATCATCCAAGTAAATAAGTATATATCACTAAACGAACAAAGTTATTTATTTAGAAATCTTAATACATATGAAGGTATTAAAAAAATTCACTTAGTCTAAATACGAAGAGCCCTGTTAGGGCTAATCAAAATTTAGGCACTAAAGTTCACTTAATTTCTGTATTGCACAGAGCTAATTATCTAAATTCATGTCTGAAATAAGTTTAGTTTATATTTATCTAATGTTTAAAAACTCTAGAAAGGTAAACCAACCTTCATATATGGATGGATGGATAGGCTAAAAGCGGCTTCCTAAACGAAAGCCAATTCCCTGTAACATTAAGTACTAGAAGCCTAGAGAAGCTCAAAACAAATATTTGCCGCCATTGCGGCGAGAGTTCATGGAACAGTAAGCACAGCTGCACGACAGCTCTGTCAGCACATTCTTCAGTGGTCCTAGTTACGTATTGTAAGTGTCAGGCATGCTCAAATAGGTGATGATAGCTCAATATGTCGCTGCTACGTGATGATCTGACAGGGCATTACCCTTTCAATTCGATCTACTGTAGGCACTCAAATATTGTTTCAAAGAATTTTAACGATAAAAACAAAAGAACGATTCAGCTGCATTATAGTTTATCCACTTGAGGACTTGTCTTAGTACAATGTACGAGGGCAGATTGATAGATTAAACGCGGTCGTCAAATGTTTTATGTTTGTACGATCTGCAAATATTTGTTCAGGGTGTTTTGGTCGTTTTCTTTGTATAAAAAAAATATGTATTTATGTAATATATTCTATTATGTATATCAGTTATTTAGTACTTACCCATAACACAAGTTCTGCTCAGCTTGGGGCTAGTTAATGCTGTGTGAATTGTCCAAAATATGTAAGTTTATAAGAGCGTCAGAGCGCAAAGAATACTATCTTTGACAGTAGAGCAGCCGACCTGATACCTAATCGGAGTTTGTTTTTTTAAATGAAACTTACTATTGCAACACGTTGATAGCAGAGGCTGTTTCGAATGTGAAACATGAGAACTTATGAGTATCCAAGGTAGGTTACCATAAATTAAATATATATATATATATATATACATAATACAACACATTAAATAGATAGATATTTTTCATAATACAATGAAATACCCAGAACACCCGAAACAAATATGTTAAGATCGTACAAACATTTGTTCGAAGGCGGGAATCGAACCCGCAACCTCCTACCTCCTACTTCGCCTGCAGCGCCACATCGGTCGTTAAAGATGGGCAGCCGATGATAGCCAAGGGATATTACAACAAAGTTAAGTTAAATCAAGTTAGCCAAGTAGTCAAGACTGTCGGTGTTCTACAAGTACCACTTTGGTGACTGTGCCCAGGATTTACATGACCCGGCCTCCCCCTTCTTCCACCGGGCAAGCAGACGCACTGGTAAATACCACCCATGCGTAGTCGATATACCACCGTGTCGAACCAAACGTTTTCGCTCTAATTTCATTATAAGTACGGGTAAAGAGTGGAACGAACTTCCTGCTTCTATTTTTCCAGAAGAGTACAATCTAGGAGTCTTCAAATCCCGAGTGAATAAGTTCCTTCTGGGAAAGCGTGCTCCATCTTAGGCCAAATCTTCACTTTCCCAAGTGAGATGGTGGTCAAACGCTTTACCATAATCAATAAAAAAAAGTTGATAAAGCAGCAAATAAAAGACGCACATAAAACCCATGATTAATAAATTAAAGAAAAAAATTAAATTAATTTACACTTTTTATTTTTAAAGAAATAAAAACGTCTGTGTTTTAGGCAATATTTTACAATGTTTTGTTGTTTTTGTTTTTGGCATAGTGCCAGCAAGAACAATGTTTTAGAAAGAAAGCAGATTGTTTACCACATGCCACATGTTTTAAATCATTAAAATCTACCGATATTCTTATAACAGATCAGTACACGTCCACTTCTGAATGTGTTTCCCCCGAACAAGGGTATCTTGTCATCATCATCCCTTGGCAGGCGGATTGGTAACCGCAGTTATGGTGTTGAAAGCTCACAGAAGGAAGCTGCTGCTCTTCCTCTGGTAGTTTCCATTAGTCAACACTAACGACATCCATACAGTTGAAATTTTCTACGCCGCGACCGCCATAAGTAATTTAATAAATTTTTAGAAAATTTTTGACTTTTAATCTGGAACAAAACCCTTAGAATCCATATTAACTGCTAGCACAAGTTTTTGAACCATGAACTTCAAGCTTTATCAACAAGTAATTTAATAAATTTATTGAAAATTTAGACTATTTATCTGGAACAAAACGATTCGAATCCCCATTAACTGCTGACACGAGTTTTTGAACCATGAACATCAAGCGTTAGCCAAAAACGATATAAAAATTAGCAATATCGAACTTTTGGCAAGTCGCCCATCCATAAACAGGACATCGGAAGCATCTGTCATTAGTCTTGTCCCACGCTTATCTTCGTTATGTAATCCCTGATTTATTATTTCAGTCAACATTAAATCTCTACAATTTGTTTGATTAAATTATTTTTGTATATTGATCTAAATTCTTTCATATTTTTACTTGTAATCGTTCGTTTCGTTTACGCTAGCAAACGTCTATTGTTCTCCCAAATTCCAGTCCTAACCTAATTAAGATTCCTACCAGCTGCTTTTTGAGGGTCATATTAATATGGTTTTCACGTCAATAATTTTATAACACATTATTTATATTTATAACACACTCGTCCTTTCAACGTCTATAAAATGAAACGACTTTCCTTGGCTGCCAAAATGACACATCGTTTGCTATTCTTGCATTGTCCACTGAAATAGATGCCTTATTGAAGTTCCTAGGACGTAGAGTCGTTGGAGCCAGTTATCAACGTCATAAAACATGGCCTAGTTATAAGATTGTCAAAGTAATTTCTATTAGACACGGGTTATTTATCACGGCTTGACGAACATGATTAAATTCTTCGTCTGGAGGCGCGTCTGATCTTGCAGAAGCGGCTTCTCTCGCACCTTTGGTTAATTGGAGATGTGCCAGAAATGGACCACATCAGTATATGATTACTGACATGTTATTGACCAATCATAATAATGACAAATGTTTAATTAAGGTCATGTAAGGAGCCACAAAACACCTGGACTAGAGCTTGCATAAGACGAATGGAAGAAAGGGTTTTATTAACCAATGAAAAACGTGAAATAGTACGGTATCTACAAGAAGCTCATTTTAATTTCATATGATCGGTATTACTAACGACATAAAGAAATGACTTTTGTTTTTGGTTTCGTAAGAGAATTAATAAAATGGCAACATTCCAAGGTATTATCTCAAGACAGGATAGAGACAGTTGAAGAAAACAGGGTGTCAAATGGTTCAAAGCAAGTAAAAACTTGAGCAAAACAAAAGGATTTAATTATTGAAATTATATTGTCTTGTTGAATAAAGCCCAGGTCTGCTGCAAAACAGCCCTGCAAACTCACTAAATCTCCTACCCATGGATCCATCATGGATGGAAGAATGGACATAATTTCGCTAAATAATATAATTTGACTTGGGAATGGAACCCAACCAAATGGCCTTGGCCATCGACTACATGAGCAGATTTGACTGGGAATGGTAATAATCCATTGTATTTGATGGATGGGATGCACGAAGGCCATGCAATGGTTTTTAAAAGTTAATTATGGGGAAGATTTAGTGTACCTAATCGCCACGGTGACCTCGAGCCCGGAGTTTTATTTTGCACTAATTTGCATAAAATTGATATTTTTTTAATAGCTATACGTAGCGTCATCTTCATAAACTAAGAATGAATTGTATATGCAAGCAAAAATAAATGAATGCGACGGTAAAAACATTACAAAAATAATGACCTATAAAATATAGGATGACGGACATTACACCCGATTAGCTCAAGGTTGGACTTATTTTTGTTAGCAAGAAGCTTTCCGGTGGGTAACTCTGTTTGACAGCACTTTTCCATTAGGCAGTTAGACAGAATGGTTTTAGTGCTTGTACTTCCTTTGAGGGTTTTTATTTTTATATTGAAGTTAAATTTTTCTAAACCAGCTTTGTTCCACCATTCACATTTAAAGCTTTTGTTTTAAGGTGTCGAAGATTTTTCTTTCTTGAATAAAAGTATTATTTTTATTTTTCTACTTTGCATTTTATTTTTCAGAAACAGCCCATATAGATCATAACGTATTTATGAATGTATATAATAATGACACGACCAAAAGCGAATTTGCAACGATCGCATTTAAATAACCGACTTAGCAAAATGTTAGCCTAAAAATGTCTCCGATCCATATCGGAGGAAAAAAGGCGGAACAAACAAAAAAAAAAAACAGCCCAACCTCGCCTTAAGCCGCCTTAAGAAAAACGGAACTTCATTCGACTCCATTTTTTGCCATTCTGAATATCAAATTATGTATTGAATATAAATAAATTCCTATCTAATGCTGGACAATTCACAAAACATTATCTAGCTGGGACAATAAGTTATTTATGGGGATAAGTAATAGAGTAACCTTTTTGTCTTATGTACGTTGTAAATCTGAACAAATTTCACTATTTTGAAATTTTGTAACGATTTTAGTATTTTAAGTAAATACCTACTTATCTATCTATTTACATAACTAAATCACAATCAATTATTTATTAATTTTTATGTATGATTTGTGTGTACAATAAAGAATTTAAGGATCACTCGGGACAAGAATGCTAAACAGTCTAAGAACAGTCAAATCCACATTATTTATCTCTTAATTTACAATAATATTAATTTATATAAATTCCATGTGTACCCCAATAGTCACGTTTTTTGTTTATAGCTCTACCAAATGGCAGAGTTTTACAAAAATAAATGATCATATTTTAACAAAAACTCTACCCACACAGAATTAAGACTTGTTTTGACATTGCAATGTTTTACGGACAATGTCATTTGGACGAAATAATAATATTGTATTCAAAGTGATCAATTAGCTGACAAAGAAAATAACAATCAAATAATATAAAGAAATTAAACTAGTATTTACAATTGAAACAATTGAGCTAACTGCAGACTGTTGCAAACAATCTACAGATAGCTCAACTGGTCCATATCAATACCAGTCGGAAGCGTCCCCAAGACGCTGGCTGCATTGCCCCGCTGTATGGCAATGCTAATGCGCTGCGCCAGATACTCACCAGCTCTCGGGTCACGCGTCGCTTCGACCAGGCGCTCAGATATTTTTTTGAAAACCCGGAGAGCCTCGGTACCCCACGGACCTAGGGTCTCGACTCCAAGGGGAGCAAATGCGTAGGCTCTGTCGAGACCTGCATATTTGCGCCTCTTGAGATCCTCGGCCAAATCTGCCGCCGAACCAGCCCTCACGGATGTCCTTGAAAGATGGGAAGGCGCAAGTGTGTCGACACATGTAGCGTCCCACACAATAGGCCTGCCCAGCTCCCAAGGGACTAAAGTCATGCCGTCGGGCCTCTTACCATCGTCACGCAACAGACCATTCGGTTCGAGAATAGCTGGTACGTTAGCGGTGACAAAGGCCCGCCGGATGATGTCGTTAAGGCTGGCATGGCGAGATATCCGACCGGCAGCCCTAGTACACGATAATCCGTGATGACCAAGCTGTTCGACAACAGTACCGCACTGGCATTGATGAGGCGCGCAACACCTTGCACCCAACCGAAGACATGTTGCTATACGGAAAGTTACGGGATCCAATAGAGTGCCAGTATTATATGAAGGAAGTGCTTGCAACCAATGTCCTGACTCCCATTTAGAAACGGCCAGGAGACGGGCACGATCTGCAGAGCTGGAGCACGTTTGTAACAAACAATTCCGTGTCAACTCACACAGAGGCCCGTCCCATTGCCGTTGGGACAAAAGAGATTTTGGGGGAGCAGCATCAGGGCAAGCACTATGCCAAGCCATTCGAGCCTCGTCTAAGAACGAAATTTCGAATGAATTTCCAGGTGAGACCAAAGACGGATTTAAAATTTTTTCCACTAAAGAACTAGTGCTGTAGACGGAAGACAAGAACGCTGGCAGGGCTACACTTGAAATTTTGCGGATACCTAAGCCTCCCAATTTGACAGGCAGGGAGGCCTGCGACCATGCCTTGTCATCGAAACAGATATTCAAAACCGATGATAAAGTATTCTTTATTATGTTGTCTAAGCCTTCCAAGAGCTCGCTGTGTTTCCACAGTTGACAACATCTCAAAGAATACGTAAATTTAGGTACAAACAAGCAAAACCGAATAATTGTAAAAGCCATATGGCTATTAATTTTGAGAAGTCTGTTCGAGGTTTTGTTGAAATTTTGAATTTTCTCATCTACAAATGACTGAAAAGACTCATCAAAAATTGGTGAACCAAGGAGGCGAAGTGAACATTTATCTACAACTGTAATGTTGGGAGCCAAACTATTGAATTTTATTATGATATTGTTTTTGTCTACACAAGAGTCCGAAATAAAAAGCTCGCACTTTGAAAAATTTAGTTCTAAACCTATTTGCCGAAATTCATCTGTGATGATTTTTAGGTCATTAAAAACTGTGTCCACGTCTCCCCCTATCATTTAGCTTACCTACCGTAGTATTATATAATCTGGGCCTACCGTATAATGATGGCGCTAGTGGCGCTACAATTTAGTGTCATCCTAACATTTAGGGGAAATACCTAGGCTACGTCTTACCCTACAGACTTAAGTTAGGTACCTACTATTCGAAACAACAAAGTTTAAGGATTTATTTATGAAAAGTCTATCAGAAGTTAACTAAGTTTGTCTATATCGGACTGATGAATGAAATGAAACACCAAATATTGAAAATATAGAACTCTAGCGCCCGATAGCTTATTATCAATGATCAAATCTCTTGTAAAATAGTACTTTCTTTTGCTGATGTGTCGTTGAAAAGAAATTTGATCATTGATATTATTTATTAGAGATTATTAATAAACGATGAAGCGGCTGTAGGTCTACTTCCTTCTAATATATAAAAGCGAAAGTGTGTGCAGTTTTGAAGATGTTTCGCCGAAGACAACGCCAAATCTACTGAATGGACCGGGATGAAATTTTCACATACAGATCAACTTTTTATTCTAAAAACGCTTGCGATGTCGTGAGCGGAGTCCAATAGGGAAATAAGAACAAAAACAAGCGCGATAAATACCAGAGATGCTTACCATACCTTTACTATGTAACGTACCTACCATATACTGAGTCTCACGCAAATTCTGCGAATTATAAAATACAATCTATAGCACCGATGAAAATAATATTAATACAAAGTAATTACATTGGCGTGCCTTTATGTGCTTAGTTACCGACGCGCCCTCTGGTGGCTGGTAATGTTAATGAATTAGGCCCGTCTGTCATAGTGAAACACGAAATGAGTTGACCTCGATGTTCACTCAAATACAAATAAATAGGGCTTAGGTATCAACCTAGAAAACCTTAAAAACCTTGTCGAGTTCGAAGCCCTAAGGGAATAAAACAAGCATATGAAAATATTTTAAAATAATGTTGTTTCATAATGACATTCGTATGCCTATGCAAGGCGACATCTGATGTGGATCCTACTGTATTAATATTATAAATGTCAAAGTTTGTATGGATGGAGGTATGGATGTATGGATATTTGTTACTCTTTCACGCAAAAACTACTGAACCGATTAGGCTGAAATTTGGTATGGGTATAGTTTGGGACCTGGAATAACATATAGGCTATTTAATCCCGATAAAACGCGGGTGAACGCGCGGGCAGCAGCTAGTATTTTATATTCTCTTCGCAAGAGGTGATTATCTTTTTATTTTTGAATAGTACCTACCTATAATATTATACCCTCCTTTGTTCGCAGTCGGGCTAAAATAAGTTAGTTATGTTATATAATAAAATACATGCACTTTACCTGCTATTATAAAATATATACTTAATATATACTTAAAATAAAATTTATAAAATCTTTAATTCCGTCATTTTGATGATTCCGGACATGTTATGATCCAGTCAAATGAGCTTTAAGTAATAAAATTCTTTAAGTAAAAAATGGATTTTCATATTTTAGTAAACACATTAACATAATAATAAATCATTTGCTTCGCAATCGTATTTTAAATGTAAAATCAATATGCCAGATTACAAATTTACATAATGATGGCATTCATGTTGACTGTAGAAATAATGTGGGGTCTTGAGGAGTTATTAGGGCCATTATTTTGGATTTAATAACGCATTATTGAAGGTGGAACTAGTGTTATGCAGGAGCAATTATTGATTTTAGATCAATTTTCCTTCCTTAAGGTAAGGTAAGGAAAATTGATCTAAATTCTCTCGTATTAAAAACCTTCATCATATCACCCCACACACTTTCACAGCTGGACATACGCTTAGCTTAAGTACGAGGATTAAAAATTTTATAACATTTTTTGCAGGGTAGGTAGGAAAAATCACATGCTGATTGCAATTTCCTAAAATTCCATAACGCAAGATAACTTTTGACCTAAAAAAAATGTTTTAAGGACGAAAGCGACTTCTGTGGCGCGGTGGGCGTAGTAGCTGCGACGCAGGAGATTGCTGCCTGATTCCCGCCCCGGGAAAAATATTTGAACGAACTGCAGATATATGTTCAGGGTGTTCTGGTTGTTTTCTATGTATAATAAAAAATATCTATATATGTAATATAGTGTATTATATATATCAGTTATCTAGTACCCATAACTCTGCTTAGCTTGGGGCTAGATAATGCTGTGTGGATTGTCCAGCATTATTTATTTATTTATTTAAAAAAATATCATAGAAGTTACATAGTTTTTTACATCATCATCGCCACCGTAAAATTAATACTTTTACTTAGAGTAAGTTTATATAATATGAATAAGTTAATAGACTAAGTAAACTTAATTAATTGATGCATTTATAACTCAGAAATTTTATTTGCTATTATATTACGGCTAATGATCGCGAAAATTTCGAGGAGAACATTGACCAGCAGTGGATATATGTAGGTTAGGAAAAAATAATAATACGGCTACTTAAACCCAAATCCAAACTGATAAATTATTGAGGTGTCAATGAGGTGCAAGCAAGCTATAACCTCCCCAAACCACCAATCTTTTCGCTTTTGTGAACCATACTTTGCTAAAACATAATTATGTAGTTAGTTATTTTTTAAGTTTGCTAAACGGAAGAGCATTGAACAATTTACACTTACAATTCACCAACAAGTCTCTAATTCATCTCATGAAGGGGAAAAAGGGTTGCTATGTTTCAATTCAATTCAATTTCAATTTATTTATTTATATAGTTAGAAAGGTCATACAACCACTTAGACTAACTAATTAAAATTCAAATATTACCTACTGACAGTCAAAAGACAGATTTAGTAAACACTTTATTTTGTGGCGTGGTTGTTACGTTTACCTTAACATTGTAAACTGATTAAGTATTCAAAATGTTGACATGCCTTTCACCAGGTGGGATGACAATCTGCGAAAGACAACTGACAGATCAGGATGCGACAAGCTGAAGACAGGGCGCTGTGCCGCTAATTAGATAGAAGGTTTATTGTATTCACAAACATAGATAGATAGATAGAAGATAGAAAAAAGACATACATACAGACAGCACAAAACAAAAAACAAACATAGACATTGTAGACATTTTTATTAATTGTATTGTAGACTTAATTACGGGAGATGGACTATGGCCAGCGGGAGATTGAGGAGGCCTTCACCCGAAGATTGGTGCCCAATTCAACGAACAATAATAATGCGTGACATAGTGAAGTTTTTTTAATAGATTATGAAAATATTATTCAAAGATACATGAATAAGACATAGGTACAATTCAAATCCGTGGGGCCGCGGCGTACGAATATCGACCCCTCCAACTCAACCAGTGGATGTCGTAAAAGCCGACTAAGGGAACCTACCAGAGGAAGGGCAGCAGCTTCCTTCTGAGTATTTTTAAACACCAACACTGCGATCACCAATCCGGCTGCCAAGCGTGGTGATTATGGCAAATCCCCCCCTACATGGGAGACCATCTACTCGATGGACCGACGACATCGTAGCGGTCGCAGGGAGTCGATGGATGGAGGCGGCTCAGGACCGCTATTTGTGGCGTCGTACGGGGGAGGCCTATGTCCAGCGGTGGACGTGTATGGCCTGATGATGATGAAAATTCAAAAATATATAATTTTATTTAATGTAGGTAACTATTTAATTTTAGAATTCTATCACAATTTAATGCATAATGATTAATTGGAATACTAAATGATATGTTAAGTTCAGATCTATCTAGTAGGTACCGAAATGTTATCTAAGATCTGTTTTTGGAAATAAAAGGCTTACTTACTTTATGGCCAGCAGAGGGCCAGTATAGGGTGGTCCCACCCAGGATTTGTAATAGGGATTTTCCTAGCAAGTAAAATTGCCAGTAGCAGTCCTGAGTAAGGAAGTTGGCATTCACACCCCCGTTCGCAAAGCAGGTTAACTTTTGGTCCTGCCCCTGAGCTCTCCCTGTGTCGGTCTGCTGTCCCATGGAATTATGAGACTTAAGGAATAGAGAGTGCAGGTATGTTTACGCACACACGGTTGCCTCTCAGCGATATGGCCCCATTTTTACCCGACTACCGAAGGACGAGGGTTATGAGTTTGCAGCACCCACCCCCATATAACTAGGGTACAACTGGGATCAAGGCCTCTGACTACCTAAGAATCAAAAGAAAATGATAGACACAATAGGTGAACGCTTGTTACGTAGTCGGGTTTTAGTTTTTAACTTTATTTTTGTAATATGTTTTTTTATAAAAAAAAATATTTTATGTTAATTTTAAGTTGGTATAATAAATTATTCATTCATTCATTTGTGCACTATATTATCTTTTGCGCACATTGCTAGTCTCCGTTGAGACTGGCCGACGACGCGACGACGCGACGTGGCCGAAAATTTGGCTACGAGGATATCAGTATAGGCTGATGATAATGAGGAATAAGAAGGTTTATTTTGCGACCGCTTTCGACGAATAAAAGTACTAACCTACTCATAACCTTCGTCTAAACCGCCGATTAACTTTCAAACCCGCGCGTGGTCTATAGAGCCTTCATAACCAGATACAAATTAAGCGGTTGTCAAAAATATTAAGCAGATGACAGGTTTTTTTTATAAGGAAGAGGCGAGGCGTGATTGGCCACACCTGTTTGGTATTAGATTTCCTAATTTATTACTTTATTTTTATTGTGAAGTAATAAAAGTTTATACTTTGACCTCAGGTAGAGCTTCGCTTCTAGACAGCAAAGTGTCTATCTGGTTTTATATCGAACCAAACAGGGAGAATCATAATGTGACATAAGCCACTTAGCTCCTTAATAAATGGGAGATACTTATGTGCTCGCACTCGATGGACCGACGACATCGTAGCGGTCACAGGGAGTCGTTGGATGGAGGCGGCTCAGGACCAGTTTTCGTGGCGTCGTTTGGGGGAGGCCTATATTTAGCAGTGGACGTATACGGGCTGATAATGGCCAATGACTTAGGTGTTTTTTTCTCCCATTCTTTATCGTCCATACAGAGATATACTATAGTATTCACATTACATTCTAAAGTTAAATTTAGCACGCTCACTGCCAAGCTTCAGCGATGGGAACCGGAGTCAAAGTCAAAGTCAAAGTTTCTTTATTTCCGTAAATACAATAAATGTACACTTAGAACAGGTCAAATTCTTAAAATTAGACACTGATTTGGAAATAAAGTGATATTTTGATTTCGGTCCCTTCGGTATGTAGACTAAAGTAAAGAAGCGACGAAGAAACCTTTAGCCTGTTAGGTGTTAACATTAATATATCTTCCTTCCTACTAATATTATAAATGTCAAAGTTTGTAAGGATGGATATATGGATATTTGTTACTCTTTCACGCAAAAACTACTGAACCGATTAGGCTGATTGGTATGGGTATAGTTTGGGACCTGGAATAACATATAGGCTATTTTTATCCCGATAAAACGCAGGCGAAGGCGCGGGCAGCAGCTAGTGTATAAATAAGAATATACCTACTTATATACGTCCCTGCGCAACGCTGTGCAAGGAGATGTCCTACATGTCCGTCTGCGTCGGTGGTAGCCAAAGTTTAATCGAGTTCAAAACAAAACACAACATAAACAGAACACTGCTTCATCCGTCGAAGCAAGCAAACGTCGAGGAACTCACCCCGTATGAAATTCTAAAGTCCTACTGAGTTAAATTGGTGTTGCGGTTCAAAAGAGCAAAAAGCCATCTCTGTTTCTTCAAATCCACTATCAGTGAGCATTACGGACAAATTGTTATTGAGTTGTGCCCGATACCGCGACCCCTCGGTCGGTGAAGGAGCTTAGTTATCAGTCGCTATCGGACAGTCGGGCGTGTTGAAAGTTGACTTACCAATATCAGCTCAGTGAGTATAATTATATATTGCATGCAAGGTAATAAATATATATGGCAGAAAAATTATCGTATTATAGCAAATTTAGACCTTATTAGGTAGGTAGATCTCACATTATTAATAATTATTATTTTATAATGAATACACAGAATATATACAATCATCGATGGATGGAGGCGGCTCAGGACCGCTATTTGTGGCGTCGTACGGGGGAGGCCTATGTCCAGCAGTGGACGTGTATGGGCTGGTGATGATGATGATACAATCATACTATATCCGAACGCTCTGCACATCCGAACAGGGTATTTTTGGGTGTACGATGACAATCAGGCCCGTCGAAAGAACAGTTACCAATTGATATTGGTAACTCTACTTACGACATGCATGACATTTAAAAAATTAATGCAGCAAAAAATACGTATTATAGCAAATTTGGCTCGTATTAGGTAGGTAGATTTAACATTATTATTTTATATATCCGAACGCTCCGTACATCTGAACAGGGTAAAAATTTTGGGTGTTCGGACTATCGAGGACCTGCTGTATGTTGTGACTTGGATGGAATGAAACCGTCTTTGACTTTATCAGAAGTGGCATAATTTGGTTCATGAAGACCTAGACGGAGGTCGCCATGGACTTGATTCATAAGGGTCAATTTTAAATAGGTGAACAAGCCATGAGTGCAAGGGCGAGACTCCCTCCCGTCATACAGTGAAAACTCGTACGGAGGAAAGTCACTTGAGCTTTTCAGGCCTTGTAATTTTACAACTGGCAACTGACGCCGTGGGACCACGGCGTACGAATATCGACCCCTCCAACTCAACCCGTGGCTGTCGTAAGAGCCGACTAAGGGAACATACCAGAGGAAGGGCAGCAGCTTCCTGCTGAGTATTTTTTAACACCAACACTGCGATCACCAACCCGCCTGCCAAGCATGGTGATTATAGCAAAACCCCCCTACATGGGAGACCATCCATTCGATAGACCGATGACATCGTAGCGGTCGCAGGGAGTCGACGGATGGCGGCGGCTCAGGACCGCTATTTGTGGCGTCGTATAGGGGAGGCCTATATCCAACAGTGGACGTGTATGGGTTGATATGATGATGATGATGAATTTTACAACATACCTACTCTAATCAACATAATTATGACCTTACTGTTAACTAATTGTAACTAGTCTAAGTTAGTTTTAAATTGAGTTAGTTATGTTATTAGTTATGTAAGTCTGTAAAAGTGAATTTAAATTGAAATAAATATTTCATTTTCATTTCATTTAAAAGGTGGATTTATAAAACTAAATTAATGTGGTGACCATCGAGATATTTTATAGATCTCAGCACAAAACAAGGCGTGGATCCACTTTCCCCGAAGTAACAAATGATGACGCGCTCGCGTTTTATTTTGAAAATTGAAAAAGCAACATATATATTTATATATTAACTTCACCTTTTAAATCTTGTTTCTGATTTCACCGATTTGAAAAGGGAAAGTTTTGAATGAGTTAAACAAAAGCACGTCGAAAAAGTTACTTTGAAAGAAACGAATCTAATTTGAAGAAACTGTAACTTTTTAAGTATTCCGATACAAATACATATTGACAAAGAAAATAACAATCAAATAATATAAAGAAATTAAACTAGTATTTACAATTGAAACAATTGAGCTAACTGCAGACTGTTGCAAACAATCTACAGATAGCTCAACTGGTCCATATCAATACCAGCCGGAAGCGTCCCCAAGACGTTTGTTTGAAAATAAATAAACTGAAACTTACCAGGTTAATTTAAAACAGCAATCTAGCCTGTTTGAATGTCATGTCAACTTTAAAAGCCTTTTAATGGACTTCCATTAGGAACCTGAATCTTAGAAAATCTTAATGCTTGCAAAGTGGAATCTAGTTCGATGGCAAATGTAAGGCTAGAAATAAAATGGCAGGTAAAGTGCTGAGATAACCATCTTTATTAATATTGATGCTAGAGTCACCCAGGGTTGTTATTATTAACTACCTACGTAGTCGACATAAAATTCCAAGCATTACTTCGTTCAGACAAAGGCACGAACAAAATACACCCAGCTCATATAAATTTTATAAATTTAGGTCACAGTCCGGTTTTACAAATATAGTGTGGAATAAGAATCGGAAGAAAAGGAAACTTTGCAAACTATGTATTTTACCCCGATGATGTTAATTTAAATTCATTATTATAAACATAACCAAGTTGAAAACACTGTTATTATTTTTATGTTTAATACTTTATACAAGCTAAGGTCATTCAAGATGCCACAGCGCTTGTAAATTTATTCTCAGTGCCTTTGAAGTGCCGCGCGATAATTACGCTATTTATGGCCACGCCAGAATCTGTTTTATCAAGACTGTTATCAAGAAAATAGGGTCAAACATGCGGTATCTCCGCTCCACATATTCTTCTTCATCAATCCAAAATCCAGAGACATGAATCAATGGTTAAGTTCGAGCTTTCTGAGAGTTTCCCCCGCCCGTTCTCTACACTTGTCTCAGTTTTGACAAAGAAGCGTTTGAATTTTTAATATTCATCAGGCCCGCATGATGTTCAATCCTATTTATGCTTGTTCCTTAAAATTTTAGTAGGTATCTAAGCATATAAGTACATAGGTACCTACTTTAAAAAAATAAGAAATAGTAGTAGGTAGTGGAAGGATATCTTAGCACTACAAACTTAGTTACCTACTCTCTTTTTTACCTATTCTCTCTGAGTTTGGGTGTGTGACATTAAGCGATGTGCATCGCAGTAACCGTGTATGTTCGTCAGTACTTTGTTATAGTAGTTGCATCGGTCTTCACATCTCCAGCACTAATTTACAAGTTCCCGACCTTGGGAACGAACCGCTTGCTTTTAGCGAGAGCCAAATTGACTGGCAGGGTCAGCCGAAATTTTAGGAAGCCGTTTAAATTAAAATTGCATGAAAATCAAGGTTTCTTTCATAAAATTGTATGTTTGAAGTTACATTTAGATGCATTTAGGTAACTACTCTACAATTTTTTTGTTTTAGCCTTGTTTTGGTTTTAGATCGTAAGCCATAAAATTATTGAGCTAGATGAATGCTGAGACACGGAAAACGTGCTTATTAATAAGAATTCGTTCGATGCAAATTTACTACCGTGTAAGCGTACAAATGTTATAGTGGCTGACACAAGTACCTACAATAGTAGCAATTACCTACGTCTTGAACCTAAAGAAACCTTTAGCCGAGTGTCTTATGACAATTCTCTCCCTTTAAATCAACGACGCTATGATTTTTTCCATGATTACCACCAGAGTCCTTATGTGTGTAAGGATGGCGGGGAACAGATTTCTTTTTGTTTTTAGGCAACATCGTCACCTAGTGTCAGGTCGGTCAATTTGATGTCAAACGAACGAATGACTGAAATTGATATAAAAATGTTATGAGAGGTAAAGAAGGTATACAGAAGGCTAATTGAGACTGGGTAAGGTAGAGCTGGACCGAACTATACTTTCAAGATAGTTCTTGCATGTTCAAGACGAAATCTATAGACTGTCTGCTAATTCTAAACAACACGCAAGGCTACTGCTAATGGATTGCGGAGCAGACGTGTCAATAGGAGTTCACATTCTTCAAGCGACCTGTGACCTGATTACGCCCAAATGGATTTGTGTTGCGGGTTTTCTTTTTTGTTCTTTGTATCTTGCGTAAATAGGTTCTGCGACTTATCTAAGCAACTAGCTAATGGGCTTAAACACAAAGGCCAGCTGAAAGTTCGAATAAGGTGCTTTCTTTACAAAATTGCAAATTCGAATCTGTTGCCGAATGCTACTGACTCTACCCGATTTAAACAATTATGTAACTAAATGTAAACCTAGCTACAGTTTGTAGAGTAAATAAAAAGTGGGTGTTGGTATTACGTGAGTTTACCAACTGTCGGTAGTGTTTTGTTTGTTTCTGTTCGTCAAGGTATGGAAATCCGCGCGTTTCGGTGAAGACATTCAAACACCACGCTATTATAAAATAACGTAAATAATGGTAATGGATGAAAAATTGCCAGCCAACGTTTCAAAAGTATACACACCGCAATCAGCGTGATGTAAGAAGAAGCTGGAAGAGTCAAAATACTGAACATAGCTATTTTCTCATCAAACAGTAGGTACCAAAATTATAAAGATTTTACAAGAACCTTCTTTTAAAGCAATAACAAGGTTAAAAAAGCTTTTTCTGCAAGCTAAAGTAACGTAGTTTTGAAACTTGTAATATAGACGATATCGAATCATTAAATTTAGTTAAAGAATTTTTTAACAGGAATCACGTGAAGCAAGCCGTTTTTATAAATAACTCTGTATCGTCCCAAAGACAAAAACATAATATTTCACGATAGTTATCCAAACCAAACGTTGAAAATAATTTATTGGTCCATTATCGCTTTATCTCAATTAAGCTCCAAGATTATTTTTATCTCGGAAAATTTGCACTTGCAAATGGCCGCCCGACGCCTGCCTGACCCGTTTGTGAGCAGTCAATATTGACTTCGAGCTAACAATCTTATCCAAGTCCATATTCTCGGGGGTGGTTAGGCGAAGCTAACTAGGTTATACACTATTTTCTTGGAAAATACACATCAGCTTACTTCTCTGCTGAACAGAAAAATATAAAGGTTAATTAATAGATTCAGGCATTATTTTGGGTAAGTCCAATGCAAAAAAAAATATAAGAAAGAAAAAATCTTTAGTAATAATTCCGCATATAACCTACTCTAAGGTTGTTTTTTGTTGTCTCTGATGATGTCTCGTGGAGAGACGAAACTAGTTGACGACTTACTTTGATGAATACTATCAGAGTAGGTTATACGCGGAATTGGTACTAAATATTGTTTCATTCTAATCATTTTTAATATAAAGGTTGGCAATGAAAAGGTAGACGAGGAGTTTCTAGAAGAGAAGAGATCAATGCTGTATAACCAAAGATATAAAGAATAGAATAGAACATTTATTTCGGGCACTAGCTGACACCCAATAGATCAAACAAAATAAACAATAAAAATCGTTTATGCAAAATATTTAAAGAACATAAGTAAAATATGGTTGACTAGCGTGCTCTTTTTAGTGATTATAAAGATAATAAAGTGGAATATTTTAAAATTCTTACATAAAAATTATGCGAGACACTCTTTTGTTAATCCTACACAATAAGGTAACGAATTTATATGGAAAACCTTAATTCATGCAACGACTATTGAATTTAAATCATGGCCCATAATTAAAATAAATAACAGATTATCAAGACAAACATACATATGATATGACTCACGAGGAACCTTACCTTTATACTACTAGACCTATTGAATTCTAAAGAATACTACCTTACTCAGGTAATTATACTCGTAGCTGCAATGTGATTGTCCCCTTTACTTAAGTTCGATTGATTCTCATCTCATTGGAATTTTATAATGTCTTTATATGTATGAATGACATTTATCAGCTAAAACTCTCGTCGCAGTCTTGTCTTTGTATTCTTTAACACAAAACTCAGTTTCATTTATTATGGTAGAGCCAATTTAATTTACAAATTTCATCTAATTTCTATTTTGTGTGTCTGTTCTGTTGGGAGTACCTTTCTACAAAGTTTTAGGGTTTGTTCTGTCGTTGTTTTGTCGGCAGCTGTTCTCATATTTTGTAATAACAAGTCAAAAAGATTGGTTTTTTCCGCGTCATACATTCAATTCACTTTAGACCTATGTAGGTATCTCTCGGATTTCACTGTACCTATATATTAACTAGACCAGAGCGAAATCTCTACGATCCTAGATAAGAACACAGTATTATCCACTTTTTAGGTACGTACGTAAGTAGTACGTAAGTAAGTGTAGACATTTCACACTTTTAAAATGACGGAAATATGAGAAGTGATAATAATCTAAAATATTTATTGGCAGTCTTTGAAAACATTGCCTTATTGTGTACCAATAACCAACAGTGCGTAGGTGTGGTTTGTCCTTCCCTGCCCACTTTAAATGATCGACAAGCACTCGAAAATCATCGAATACACTTTATGAAAACAAACACAAGATGGTTTGTTAACGTTATATAGCGTGTCGTAACAGAGTTCTTCCAAATTAGGCACCGAATTGACCTTTTGTCAAGGGCATTTCAAGTACTAGAAATATTGAAAAAAACGTGTTAATTTATTATTTCTGTAAGCGCAGCCTTCCGCCCTTTTGAGAAGTCTGTAGGAAGTGATTAAGTGCTGCTTCGATAAAAAATAACAAAGCTTAAATTATATTGTTCTCACGTTCAACTAGCACCTACCAATTATGTATGTGTGAATATGTAGGTATCGCTCTATTGCATTTTGTTGAAATGTGTTGTTTTGTATTGTCGCCGACAATCTTCATAATGTGGGCGCAACTTCTGTTTTACTCTTTGAAGTGTTGTTATATTTTTGAAGCTCTGGATCAGCAACAATGTTATGTGAAGGTTCACTGTACACACTTGCGCATGTGTGTGTTTTAAGTGTTAAAACAAACGTACTAATTAACATCCATTCAGCTGTGTGGAGGTCGAGTTGATTCGTGTGTGAGTGCTTGTGCCTCTGTTCTTATCGCGTGTGTGCATTCGCGACAACTATGCTATTCAAGGAGCCACTTATTTGAATACTTAAATCAAGTTTGAAGCAGAATTCAATTGCAATATTTACACTTGACAAAGTAGACAGTAGAACATCTTTTAGGAGCCTCATGACAACAACAGTTCTTTGTTATCTTTTTACTTAGCGTTTATCTATACGAATTTCCAGTTCTAATATCATTCGTAACTGCTATATTTTTAATCGTACCAAGATTCTTTTATGTATTGCTTCATCGTTCGGTATTTGATTCAAAATTTCCTTCAAGTGTATCATCTGATATTTCATATCTTTAAAGTGGTTGATACCAAATTTATTAGTACACTAGCTAAATCAATCTAAGCCATTTAATACGCGGGTGTGTCTCCTTCTTTGGCAAATCAAACCATTCATGCTATTGATTGATTAATCAATCTATTGAAACTCGCTACGATTGGATTGATTTGCAGCCTATTTAAGCTTAGATCTGATCAATTTATATGCCCTTAAAGTTATTCCTTCTTTTTTTAGATAGAAGAGACCAATAATGTTTTGTTGATTAAAGATCGCTTTCGCATAAACTTTCATAACAAAAACAACTGAACTTTCGATGCCCTAGATATTGAATTTAACAGCTGTATTATTCCGATAGAAACAAAGCTGTATTGGTAAAACGATTAATTTTCGTCCGAGCTATAAAAACGTTGCTGTGTGGAACATTATTTTATTCTGTATAGCGTGGGCGAGACCATTCATGATCCGACAGTTTCGTAACAACTTGCACATGTTCATTTATCAAGAGATTATATTATTGAATTCACATGAGGTGGTTCAGACCACTAGAGTGATTTATGCTACGGGAGGGCTTTTTTAGCCAGGTTTTTATATTCGTCTTTCTGGAAACAAATACAAGGAATTTAGACTTGGCATTTTTTACCATTATTTCATCTTTTGTGTTAGAGCGAGAGAGAGAGGTACTTTATTTACCCAGAAAACATAGATAATTTACTAACTAAACAATACTTAAATCTAAATAGTTGGTAACACAGAAGAAAAATATTAGTTTGGTTCTTTTTATGTGCATCCATGTAGATCCAGTCAACGTAGAAGCAGCAGACCAAAATTTTAGACATACTTGTAAATTGGTATGCCATAGTATTTACGAAAATCCTTTTATTGAAATTACTTTCTTTTTTAATGTCGGTTACAATGCAAGGTCTTCTGCAACGTTGGAATAAACGCATTCAAAAGGTTATGGTCCTTTGGCTATATGAATTAATGTGAATCTTTATCTGTCATGTAGAGCCTGTCACATTGTTCTTTGGATTATATAACACGTTTGTTTTTGCATAATTTAATAGAATTTACTGACGTGTGGGCTATTGTTTGACTAATCTTAGGTTTAGGAAGTATTTTAAAGGCCAAATTAGCATAGCTGGCAAACAAGAGGAGTGCCTCAGAAGTATTATAGTACACTCTACTTGATTGCTGACGGAACGAATGTTACGTGTTTGAAAATCTTCTTTTTCATTTGTTTTGGGTTACCGTTTGTTTTTTTTTTGTTTGTTTAAATTTAGAATTCTGAAAGGAATGTTTCCTTGTAGAACAAAAATTTTGGTACATACATACTATTCCTTTTTTCAATTATTTTTGATCTTCTTCTATTTTTTATGATAAACGGTACCTTCTGAAATATTAGTTATTGGCTCTGGCTCTTGAACACAGTTTTGAACTTGTTAGCAGCCTAAGTACTCATTACTGTCTGTAATGTAAAACTATATTAAGTAATGACAATAAAAACATTATCTATTTTAATGCCATGCATGCACCTAATTAGGTAGATATGGTAACCAATAAGCGAGAAAATGATAGAATAGCAAAATAAGATAAGATATCACATGCAAACAAATAAAAAGTAAATAAAAGCAATAGACGTTGACAAGAAAATGCCAGCGCCATCGAGGTGAAGCTGATTGAAATCATGCAAAGCAGAACTGAAACAATTCGTCTTTGATACCAGTTACAGAAACATAACATTAAATGGAGAGAGAGAGAGCCTTGGTAACTGAAGTAAAGATTATTTACTTATGTATTTAGATACAAGTGGACTTGGTAAGGGACTCGAATCTTTTAGATGTTACTACAAGGTTAGTAATACAAATTAAAATTTGTTGGAGGGGATTCAGATGGGCTAATGTAAACTAGGAATTACCAAATGAAAACCAATACATAAAGTACATTAGGTACATTTGATTGGTTAGCTTGCTGTTTCATAGTCTGCAAATAACAATTGACAGCAGTCGAATAAGATTTCACAGGATGATAACGTAACTTTGCAAAGATGTTAGCGAAAAAGAGTAGAGTAAGTACGACAAGAAAATAAGAAAAGTAAGGATGCCAAGGTCAGTGGAACGAGTTTTACCTTAGCACGTGCGGCGCGCGGCGCGGCCGGCGGCGGCGCCCGAGCCCGCGCCGAGATCCTTCCAGCCGCGCGATCGAACGCTCGGCGCCACCACTTCGCACTCCCTCAACCCCACAACAGACCCAGGCACTTCCACACCCGGCACATCCACTAAACGCCGGCAGATCGAACCATCGCTCTCACAATTTTCAACACACAGAACCGATTTGCAAAATTTATTCATCGCATCCGCCGAAAACAGCTTAAATTTTTATTAGCACCGAAAAGCACGCTCCGAATCTACTGTCGCTACGGTCGATCGGTGGTTTCGTTACGACCGACACGTATTAGCACCAATAAACAGCTATGAAAACACCACGGACGATATTGCAACTCGAAAGCCGCCGGAAAACTCGGTTTCGCGCGATAGAGTCTCGAATACGTGCGCTCGCCGGCCACATCGCCGCGCTGTAAACAGAGACCGCGCTCAACAACACACGCACACATAGACACGGCACGTATCGCACGCACACATTCGTACCCGGCAAAGCGCGCGCACTCTGTCTACAAAAATAGATATCACGTCATTTTCCACCAATCGCGAGTTCGCTCCATCACGGCATACTGGCTTGTGATCGGTGGGGACTCCATTGATAGATTGACTTCCACAAGGCGTTTCAATTTGCGATTAACTAGTTTTCTGATATCAAATCTTAACAGATAGAACCAATGGATAAGATTCTCATAAAGCAGTTTATTGGTGATATGAGAACAAACAACCGGGTGGGATTTAAAGAAAAGAGCCGAATATTGGCAAGCGCAGAGAGAAGTTGCGCGTGAGATGAGAACAAATCAAACGGATCGTTACATTATTGGTCAGTTGGGAATTATACTTGTTGATTACAGTATACAAATAATAAATATCTTCCAAAATGAATTACAAAACGAAACGAAAACTCCTGATTCGGATCTACCTAAGAAGGTACTTATTTATTTGTTGGATGGGCCAGTCTAGAGTCCTAAAGCATTAATATTTGGAAAAAGTTTTACTGTCTAAACAACGGGGAACTTTTAGATTTTCTGGCTTCGGGGTAGGATTAGGTTCTAATTTCAGTTCAATCTTTTCAATCAAGTTTTAAGTCACGCACACTTGCTTATTCTCTCTCACACTAAGATTCTATAAGAACACGCTACGCTCGCAACAATCAATAAGTAAATTTGACTCTAGCTCAAAGGCATAAAACTGGTTTTCTATTAACAGTTGATAGCAAAAAACGTCTATGTAATAGTTAGATAATAGTTTTCGTTTAGTGTGATGTGATTTTATGTATGTGTGCGTTGTGTTTTAAGTGTTATGTATGTTATAGGAATAAGCTCTGGCCTCTGAGCCTTAATTTTAAGGGTTCCTCATACAAAATTTATATGAGGAACCCAACAATACTGCACTTTCTCTCTACATCACTAATTCACTATCAATTACAAATAGTCATAAGTGTTCCACTAAGAATGCTGGGCAAAATCTTCCCCTGGTCCCACACGTCGTCATCTCAATCCTGAGCCAGCTGGATCCACACTGTATCCAATTGTGCATGCTGGGTCTGCCGCGACACCTCACCCTGTAAGTATTCCACTGGGTGGAGATCTTGGTCCACAGGTATTCAGGCATGCGGCAGAAGTCAGCCCAGCTTCAAAAGCATTATTTTAACTATCACTTTTTTGAGTCACCTACCTCCATGCTAAAATGTTTTTGTTTACCGTTTGTTTAATTAATACCTATGTGTCCAAATAAAGGTATTTTCTAGTCATTCTATTCTATAAGGTTCGCAAATACATATTTGGGATGGCCGTGGTAATAGCGGCCTAAGAATCTATCCCTGTGGATGTCGTAAGAGCCAATTAAAAGACTCTACCAGAGAAAGGTCAGCAGTGTCCTTTTGTATATTTAATTCTTAAATTTTCATATACAAACGCACGAGACTTGACGAAGAAGCGGCCATACACACATAGCAACATCATGCCTTGTTGGCGGGTCCAGATATACAAATCGCCTGCTGTTAACAACTATTCGTGCACAAATGTATTATTCAACATCTTCACTGCGATCACTAATCTGTATTTTATTATTTATTTTAAAAAGTCATTATACGTGAAAATCACTTTAAGGTTAAAAGTACAACGTAAAGGTACAGTATCTTATAATCTATGTGTTTTAATTTTCACACATAATTATCACACCGCCCCGCGCCGCCGCAGCGTGCACAACATTTTCGCTGTATGCCGAGTGTGGTGATTAATGGCAAGACGCTCTCGTTGTAGTGAGGCGTTCAGCAGTGGAGGTGGAGATGATGATGAAGATAATGTTTTTGGGATAGTAACATTGAAGAAAATAATAATACCTAAAAGATAATTTCAATATCAATAAAAGAAAACCATTTCTATTTGTTTAACGGCACCCTCAAAGAGTGTGTTCGACTAGTTTCTCGCCGATAATTTTTTTTTGTTAAGATATTTACATAATTGCCCAAAAATAAATATGACTTTATTTAATATACACAATTTAATCGAAAATAACGATAAATAATATTTGCCGACCCTAAAACTTAAAGAACTACTGATTTTCAGGTTTTTCAAAATTAGTTTGTTCTAAAATTGGTAATTAATCCTATTTCCTTGTATTGGGATTCATTCATTTATCATGTTTTTCATTTAACATTCATTCAATGATTCACGAGTGACTACGATTTTAGTAGATACCTACAGTGCAGCCAGCTTTACTGTACACAGGTAAATAGGACAAACTGGATCCAGGGGGTTCAGAATCAGAATCAATAACTTTATTTCTTTAGGCTTACAAAATAAGCACTTAGACAAGTCAAATTTTTTACTATAAACATAGTTATTATTATTAAATAAGAAATAAGGTGTTATTGATATTCTCTTCACTTCAATTTTTGTCCACTAGTGGAAGAAGTGAATAAGAGATCTTTCAACAATTGACGGCTCTGACACATTGGAAGTCATAAATATCACCTGTCATTTGTTCTGCTGAGTGTTGACCAATTTTGTTTAAAAAATGACAGATTTTTTCGTTTAAAATTTTCAAATTGTGTAACGAAAAAACAAAATTTTACATACTTTACTGCGCTTTATACATCATCATTATCAGTGGCCTTTACATCCACGAGTGATGGTATATGCAGTGTTAGTTTTTCGGCACTTACGTAGATAATTTGTAGAGCTTATACGGGAACAATAGATAAGATGCGGCCGCAGTACGAAGTACGCAAACGGACAAATACAAATTTTCAGTCTCATAGTTCTTAGTATATGAAAATCTTTCAAATGCGATCTTCAAACAATGCTGTCTGTTTCTCCACACATACCTATAATATCCGTATCGTTTCTTGCAAAACGGTTTCGCTTGTTCTCAGTTTTCCTGTGCACAAAAATTTAAATATATTAAAATATTATAAAAAAATATATTATTATTGTTATTTTCAGTCTCATAGTTCCAAAGAATATCAAAATAGTTCTATTCTTTACACAGATAATTTTGGGGTACTCTAGCTACTTATAACCTTCAACTATAGTTACCAAAGTAGGTACTTTAGTAAGTAAACATTTTGTCCTCTTTAACGTCGGAAATGTCAAGAGTAGTATAAAGATAGTGGTTCAAAATAATCCTTCTGATTAACTTTTGGCTGATGGCGATAAGTTACGGGGCAGTTTAATCTTTGGCAAGCTGAAACTTAGGTAATGTCTAGGTTTATCTTATGTAATCATATCGGCCCATACACGTCCACTGCTAGACATATATTTTTTAATCAATATTTTTATTACAGGGACTTAGAGGAATTCGAATATATTAATTGACATTGAATTACATTATATTTATTTTGAAATTCGTTATTAATTCATTCATAATTTCGAAATTGTAATTTTAATAAAGTGTAATTAAAAATTAACATTTGCATGCCTATGTTAGATAGAATATAGCTGGACGTATTATAATTTTAAGACCTTTACTACATAAGGTATATTCAGGCAAATAAACATCTATAATCTTTAAAAACCACTCCGCAAATCGTTTAAAGATACGTATTGTATCATACATAGTTCAAACGAATATCTAATTCGTTCTCTACATATTGTTTTCAACAATCCTGAAAAAGAAAACAAATGTAGAGCATCAACGTTTCCTAATGGGGTGTCTCTCGCTGACGTATTGACAGGACAAAGAGTCGCAGGCGCAAGATAAATCTGCCCTATCCGTCTCGCTGAGAATCATAAGAGATAATAGAGTAGATATGCCACCGTGAGCACCACAAAGTCAAAGTCAAAGTTTCTTTATTTCCGTAAACACAATAAATGTACACTTAGAAAAGTTCAAATTCTTGAAATTAAACACCGATATGGAAATAAAGTGATATTTTGATTTCGGTCGCTTCGGTATGTAGACTAAAGTAAAGAAGCGACGAAGAAACCTCTCTTAGCGTATTATTTTTCTTAAGTTATTCAGATTTTTTAATTTTTATTAAAGTTATAAATATAGGTTACCTTCCTTCACGCACAACTAAGCAACCAATCTACTTGATTTTTGGCATAGAGTTATTTGAAAGGATGGAGAGTAGCGTAAGCTACTTTTTGTCCTGGTTTGACGTGACTGAAACCGCAGGGAACAGCTAGAAATCAAAAAATAATACATATTTTACTCTCTTAAAAGCCCGGGCGAAGCCACAGAAGTTAGTTTGGAATAACGTATAATCACAGGAACTTCATGACTTGATCCCATCATCTTCCTTCCACTCCAGGACAAGCAGACGTTCGGTCCATTACCACCTTTATCTTTTGGTTATTCCTTCTATTCTTCTTCTATTCGTACCGAGTTCTCTTCTACTCTCTCTCTCTTTCGTACCGCTAATGTTTGAAACTCGCTACCTGTTCCGGTTTTTCCGGCCACCTACAACCTGAATCCCTTAAAGACAAGAGTGAATAGGTGTCTTCAAGACCTTTTTGTGTCCATCGATCGAGTACCATCAGGTATTAATTAGCCTTCATCATCAATGACGGCGACTCTAGATCATCACAAATACTTCTAGACCTTCGCGTGTCCATCGAGTACCATCAAGTATATAAGTCCTCCTCATCGATGACGGCGACTCTAGATCATCACACATTCTTCTAGACCTTCGCGTGTCCATCGAGTACCATCAAGTATATAAGTCCTCCTCATCGATGACGGCGACTCTAGATCATCACACATTCTTCTAGACCTTCGCGTGTCCATCGAGTACCATCAGGTATATAAGTCCTCCTCATCGATGACGGCGACTCTAGATCATCACACATTCTTCTAGACCTTCGCGTGTCCATCGAGTACCATCAGGTATATAAGTCCTCCTCATCGATGACGGCGACTCTAGATCATCACACATTCTTCTAGACCTTCGCGTGTCCATCGAGTACCATCAGGTATATAAGTCCTCCTCATCGATGACGGCGACTCTAGAACATCACAGATTCTTCTAGACCTTCGCGTGTCCATCGAGTACCATCAGGTATATAAGTCCTCCTCATCGATGACGGCGACTGTAGAACATCAAGGATTGTCATTTCTATCATGAGCCTTAACATGGCTCTCCAGACAGAACTTGGTCTGAAATACCCTATGACACGTATGTCTGCAGAGTTGACCTACGGACCATCAGATCAGATTGTGGTCAAATAAAGGTCTTGTTCGGTGCTTAAAATGATATGTAATGATTTATAACTAAAACATAATTCTTCTATCATTGCGGCATTACGTAGGTATTTCCTTTAATTATTATTTGTGTGATAAGATCGATACGGTTCGTTATCTTTCTTAGTTGGTAAAGACTTTGATAAACACATCGGTAAAGACACGGCTTCCTAGCGCTTTTCCACGATAACGTCTATCTCACTGTCAATTTTTTTTTAGATAGGTACATTAAGTCGCTGTTTTGGAGAAAGTAAAAGAAAACAGTCTCTCACGTAACTCTATTCTATTAAAATTCCATTAGAAGAAATAAAACCGGCCACGTGCGAGTCGACTCGCACATGGAGGGTTCCGTCTCATCATACGTAAATATTTCGGAAAAGGAATCATATAACACGTTTTCACCTGTCTACCTTACACGGTTCATGAGAAGGCAACTGACATCCAGGCTATCTTTGTTCTTCAAAAAAGGGCTGTACGCGCAATTTATAAATTAAAGCCACGCGACACTTTGAGGGAATTATTTAAACAAATAAATATAAATCTAATGTATACGCACAAAAATAGAGATAGCTTTTTGAAAAAGTGTGATGTTCACAATAGAAATACAAGAAACAAGAACAAATTACACATCCCAGCATATAGATTACGAAAAGTTGGGAAATCATTTATGGGCAATTGCGTGCGCTTTTATAATAAGCTTCCATCTGAAGCAACTGAACTCCCTATTCGTAAATTTAAACAGTACATTAAACAAAATCTTATCAGGAAGGCCTTTTACTCCATAGATGATTACATCAATGATGTTAATGCTTGGCCAGATGTCGCTCCGTTCCGCACTATCAATAGTATGTAAGAAATTCAATGTTCTGTTTAGCTTTATAGAAATATTGACATGTATCTAAATCGCATTAAATTTAGATTAAGATAGGCAAAATAACAATGTATTTGACACTTAAGTGATATTATAAATGTGCTAGCGGTTTCTTTTTCACTTCTTCCACTAGTGGACAAAAAATTGAAGTGAATAGAATATCAATATCACCTTATTTCTTATTTGATATTAATAACTATGTTTATAGTATACAATTTGACTTGTCTAAGTGCTTATTTTGTAAGCCTAAAGAAATAAAGTTATTGATTCTGATTCTGATTCTGATACAGCCCGCTGACGAAATTCGGATGGAAAGACGGTCAGACAGCGGAGGCCTAGTAATATTAATAAGTGATGAAAAGTAATATTGTTAAATTTGTTCCCGTTTTCATCCTCCGGGTACAGAACTCTAATAAACAGACATACAAAGATTCTTACGTCTCTTCTCTATTACAACAGATTTAGAAAAAAATGTGGTTTCTTTGTCTCACCACATAATTCACCCAAAGCTATCCCCGTATATAAATCTCTACAGTTCACATGTCAGTGTGGCAATGAATGATGTCCTTTGTTGTAAAATTGTAGTAAATCTATCTAGCAAGGGTGTTTACCGTCCATCGTTAGTCAAAGAAAGAATCTGGCGCTGAAAGTAGGGACTCAGCGCGGTTGTACTTTGCGAGACATTTTCATATTTTTGTCTTTTTGAAAGCGTAATTGACCTATGAGCTCGTACTTTTTAAATTTAATACTGAACCACATTTCCGATTTAGCTGCATACTGGTTAATAAGTTGGTCTGGATACTTGTGAAAACAAAATAAATAAAAACCATGATTTCAAGCATATTCTACTGTTTTACTATAAAAACTATCGTAGTTTGACGAATTCATTACAGATCTCATATGATTACATATCAGATTGGTGATCTTCCAACACATATGGTTACATCCGTAAATATTTTTTCTACTGCATTAAAAACAGTGAAATATACATGAGTCCTAGTTTAAGATTTGTTGCCATACCCTATCCTACAGGGTACATAAATACTTACAAAAGTCTGTTTTATTTTGTGTCGTGCCATAAAATATTGAATACTGTATACCTACATATCTAATAAAGTTAACGTTAGATTTCAACTCAGATTTTCATAATGATTAGTTTTTTTATAATCTTTTATCATCCAATGACCAATAAGCTTACGTAATGTGCCTTTAATTTGTTTTTTGCTAAGCGGATTACCGCTCATCCTATTATGATTTCATCGCAATAAAAAAGTGTTGTCCAACATTTAAGTCAAAATAATTGAAGTAAGTTTCTTTGTAACTTCTTAGTATAGGTACCAAAAGTTTAACATATTCTTTTTGTGCAGGATATGAGGATACATAGAACTAATGTAATTTAGTCTATTTTTTTTACAATGAACGCGTTGTATACCTGCCACTACTAACAAATAACTACTTTTTTGAAAATTTTCCCTCATCTACCTAAAACACATATATTTTTAGCTTTAGAATCTATAAGTGAGAGCTCTATTAGTAAATTCTATAAGTGAGAACGGTTAATTTTTTAATTATTATGAGAATACCGTGCCAAAAAGTTTTAGATCTGTACCTAAAAAATCCTAGAATATCAGAACGTATGGTTACCCAGCTGAAAGAACAACACGTGGACTGTAAATGTGGGGACATAAAGATTCGTGGCTTGATATTATAAATGAGATGGCATCCTTGACTAACGGACGTGTAGATAATAAATAATTTAATTATTATTAGGGACACCAATATGAATTTGATTGATTTTTTCTATTTTTAGGTGGTACGAGAAGTCGTAAAATTTCGAACTGTGCTCAGTGCAGAGTTAGTAAAAGGTATTTATTCTGTTCACAAAAGTACAGGCAAAGTTTGTACAAACAACTGTATGTTACAACCGTGACAACAAAAAAGTTGTCGCTCAGCATGATGCATGGTAATGATGACGCTACAGTGCGCTGGTGCCATGCGACATCTAGAGGGCGCAGCAGCAGTAGCTGTGACAAGAACGAGTTAAATCTATTTTTTAAGTAATTGATCATTCGCTAAAATATCTTGCATATTTTACAAAATAAATCAAAAGCATGCCGAGAGGAAACCCTCTCGGCATGCTTTGCGAATAGATCAGCAGTTGCTAGCTTAGTTTCCTTATTTTTGTGTAGATTTTTTCATTTCGTTTTCTCTTCAGTGGTTTTTGTTGAGTTTACTTACCTTCGGTACTGTATAGGTGACGATTGACAGATTAATAGCTAATATACAAAGGTTGAGTTAGTCTTTTCAACTGAAATGAAAGTTTTACTCAATTTAATAATACTACAAAATGAATGGGTTTACAATCCGGTAAACTCTTCCTCAATCAATGCTCTACTAGGTAGAACATTGACTTTTGATGTCTCTAAGTGGTATCTAATAATAAAGTAAATAGACCTGCAGGGCAGCTTGTGGCTAGCTGTTGGTGAGTAGCGACACCACGGGTATACCGAGTGCTCCCGGGGAAGTTACCCCAAGTGGAGTGGTACCCCAAGAGAACCAGATCCCCACCTCTTGCTTGCCTTCATAGGCCGGTCTAAGTGGAGTCTCGAGAGATGTATCTTAAGATGTAGACTCGGGGGTGGAAATGTCTAATGGCGTAATAACGAGGAAACCCGCTCACGTGTCTTCGTGATGGTGAAATCGGGGCCGCACCTCTCGACTTCCCATAGTCGTTTGCACCGATGTTGTTCCTTTATCGGCATTTACGCCAACATTTTCAGGAACCCATCCAGCATTCGGCAAGCCACCGTCTGCCGCTTGTAATAGTATTGAGAGTATGTTTATGGCAGGCGTCCATAGTTTCCCCCAAAGCCCAATTACCCAGTCCATCCATTCACCACAATAACAGGGCTTTTTTTGTTATTTTTATTTTCCTTTGCAATAGTCTCTACACCTGGCGGATATCATCTTCGGGTGTATCATATTGTGCAATCAAGGATGATACCCGCTATGTGTACCTCTCGCCTTTAGATTAATTCTCATAAAGGGCCTCTGTGCTGCGAATTTGACCGAGGGTTCCGTTATTATAAGACCTTGTTTCTTGCCAAATTTCATGGTTCTAGGTCAACGGAGTCCTATAGGTTTTGAGTGCAAGTGATTCCCATGAAAACTTCAAAAAAATTGGGTATAAACGTTTGTAACTTTTGATTGCGTTGACTTAGAAGTTTGATTTATATCACAGCTCCAAGAAGTTACGGACTTGCATATTTGATGTTAATTTCAACTCGATAGGTCCACGCGTTTCTGAGAAAAGAGGGCGGACAGACGGACAAACCTACAGACGGACAGACGTACAAACAGACAGACGGCAACAAAGTGGTCCTATAGGGGTTCCGTTTATCCTTTTTAGGTACGGAACCCTAATAATAGTAATTATAATTTATAATGACAGGCTGTTATGAAACCTATAAATCTACGAACCTTACACGTGTCGACAGCTATTGTGTGGATAAAGTATATAAAAAGAATAGGAACGTGTTTATTCACAATATAATTCACATGTTTGTTCAATAGATAGTCAAATATCATTAACATGCGTTGGTGAACTCTCGGTCTGGTATATTAGGACCGCTCTTACTAGGAAAACCACAATATTGCGGCACTGAAGATTCAGTCAATCTAAAACTAGATACGTAAATGTGTTCATGTAAATAAAATTAATCTATATTATGTATATGAAAATTAACCCCTATTTGTCCTGGAACGGCTATAACTTGAGGACGGCTTTACCGATGTCATTCATCTTTTTTTTATGTTTTATAAGACTTCGTAGAAGGTTCTAACATAAAAAAAATAAGAAAATTGCGCAGAAACTTATAAGTAAGTTAATCTATTATAAGAATACTTAAGAAAAGTTAACGACTACCTTTATTATTACCTTAGCCCCAGCGTTAATACTTTGTTAAGCAAGTTTGAAATACATGTCGATTGTTTCACTTGAATACGTCTGTCGGGTCAGCTAGTGTTAGTGTAATTGGTGACTTATAAAACTATTAAGAGATTTTCCAAGTGATATGATATCCAATAGGGTATACATAGGTACCATACATAATGGTATCACCAAATTTATTTGATCACATTAACGAGATATCTAGTCCGTAAATTATAGACCTAACTCTACGTTTCAAAATATTTCTATCTCTGATGTTTTAGCCTTTTAACCACAGAGAGGCGTTAATTCTTTTTTTTTCAAGGTAATTCGATGTGATTAATGTGAATAAGACAGCTCTAAGTTGTTTTGATAATATTGATCAAATTGCTCTTTTGGCCTAAGGTTACATTGCAACATTAATGTCCGGTAAAGCTGCCTACACACAACAGAACTGAGACAACTAAGCGTAACAAAATGAGGCGTTTTCTTATTTTTAACCGACTTCAAAAGAAGGAGGTTGTCAATTCGTATGTTTTTTTGTACGTATGTTACGCTATATCTCCGCTATTTATGGACAGATTTTGAAAATTCTTTCACTATTGTATAGAATACGATCCCGAAGGGGTTTCATAAAAAATGTATCCCCAGGGGATTAGTATTTATCCCGCAAACCTTAAAATACTTAAAATAAGTGTAAAAGTAAGGGAATTAGAAGTCGGTTTATCGTTTTTTAAAATACGCCATATTATTTCCTTCATGTAAAGAGGGAGCTTTGCTGTCATGGCAGTCAAATTAAAGTGGCATAGAACGAAAGAACTTAGAACTTATTGAAGCAGGTGAGAACTCTATGTCTAGTTAAACCTAACATAAGCTTTAAGACACTTTTAACAAAAAGTCTATTCTATTCTAGTAAGTACGGCCTCCGGCCGAGTACAAGTTGTTCACCTGTATTAGCGATCTCGAGTCTGCAGATCGCGCTGACGAGAACGCATGGGTCTCAACGACCTCCATCGGTTTGGAATAAGGATGGGAGTTATTGGATATTTTGGCTACCGGTTATTAGTTGGGTATTTTGTTTCAATACCGCTAGTACCAACTGGTACCCAATAACGTTACAATACTCTTTACCTGTCCTGATTTCTACCCAATATATTTCTAACCGATCTGGTTAGAAATACCAAATACTTGTTGCAGCTACATAACTTTACGGGTGATCGGTCTGCTAGTACCTATGCGTAGATGATAGTTAGGTAAGTATAGGTATTGAAGCTTTGGGTGGTTATGTCTCACGGTCGGTTAGGCGCGACGCTCGCTTTGCACAGTTATTCCCGATGCGGATTTTACAATAGCGTTAGATATTTTAGGACCATGCTAACAGGTACTTAGTTAGTTATTGAATACCGGACTCATCTCTAGTTTGGAAGGGTTGGACATTTAAAATATAGCATAGTCATGCTAACACTAAGTATACATTTAAATTAAAGTTAAATTTTTTTTTATTGCAAAAGCAAATAGAATGTATTGCCAAGCACTTCGTAAGCTTAGATAACTTAGATAACTGTATCATTGTCCGACATGTATTTGTTTATATATAATTTCAATGTATTTGTTTATTTAACTTAACTCTAATCATTCAACTTAACTCTAATCATTCAACTTAACTCTAATCATTCAACTTAACTCTAATCATTCAACTTAACTCTAATCATTCAACTTAACTCTAATCATTCAACTTAACTCTAATCATTCAACTTAACTTTGTTCATCCAACTTAACTTTAAAATTCATGAGCACTACTTGCTACACAACCAGTACAATTCACAGTTAGGTACACCTACACATTGTGTCGTTTTGCTCGCTCTCGATCGGGTCTTGGCTGAAAATCAGTGTTTTTGCTTTCAGTAAAAGAATTTCACTGAGCCATGGCTCTTTTGTCACGCTGCAACACACAAAATTACCTGCACTTATCGTTCTACGCTAAAATAATAATAATTTAAGTTTTACCGCTTAGTAATTAGTTAACTAAGTAAGTAAATGTGTGTGTTTTATGTGACAAATAAATGATTTACTTACTTACTTAAATAGTAGATAATTGAGGTACATTAGTTCTTATTATGTCCATGAAGTGGCACAGAATCCTGCATAGACCATGCAGTTTGACATTTCAACATCCTACTTTACTCTTCTTTGAGGCTCAGGACCGCTATTCGTGGCGTCGTCGGCAGCGTTTAGGGAGGTCTAAGTTCAACAGACATTCGGCCAGTTACATTGAAATTATTTTTGTATTTATTTTTATTTATCCATACTAGTTTTATTATGTATTCATACACTATTGCGCCGCATATATATTCATTTTTATTAAATCTGAAATTACATTATACATAACATTATAAAAAACTTTTTAGTTAAATAAAATATATAGTATAATATATTAATTATATATGTCCAGCTGTGGACGTGTATGGGCTGATGATGATGATGATTAATTATATTTATTAAAAACCTCCGTCAATGTATTTTTATATACATATAATAAGAATTAAATACCTATCACTACATATTATAAAACAAAGTCCTCAGACACGTCTGTCTGTCTGTCTGTCTGTTCGCGATAAACTCAAAAACTACTCAACGGATTTTTATGCAGTATTCACCAATATATAGACTGGTTTAAGTATATAATTTGTCAAGGTTTTGTGTAAATTGGTTCAAAGGGAAGTGACGGAAAAAGTCAAGGCGCCGCCTGGGAGCTTTTCTCGAAAAGGCTGCCTAATCCCTTTCAGATATAACAAAACAATGCATGATGTATTCTTCTTAGTCCACGAGGGCGTAGCTGCGGGTGGGTCAGCTAGTTTAACTATAAGTAGCTTCTGCCCGCGCCTTCGCCCGCCTTTTATCGGGATAAAAAACAGCCTATATGTTATTCCAGGTCCCAATCTATACCCATACCAAATTTCAGCCTTATCGGTTCAGTCGTTTTTACATGAAAGAGTACCAATATCCATACATCCATCCATCCTTACAAACTTTGACATTTATAATATTACAATATACATATGTATAGTAGGGTTATACTTTTGTAAAACACCGCATTGACAATTTCACAATAATACGTAGTTGTCCAATGGAAATCAATCTGATTGCGATATTTAACCCAGGTACAAATACAATTACAAAATATTTATTTCTTTAACTTAATGCGAGTAAAGCTATGGGCGAGGACTAGGTTGGAGTAGGTAAATACCTACTTTGAGTACCCCTTTGCAATCTACGCGCAGTACAATTAGGTACCGTACCGACCGTACCTACAAAGCTTAGTAGGTCCCTAGGTGCCTTCTTATGAGAGATTAATTCTGTGGTGTTTGGTATAAACCATCGACAATAGAAGTTTATACATGATAATACCAAAAACCGTTTTATACAGGGCGCGCATTCGAAGTTTAAAATTTAGTTACTGACAGGAAAAGACGCTTAGTATTTTTTTTTTATTGTAATGATATATTATAACATGTTTTTTTTTGTTGTAATGATGCGTCTTTTCCTTTCAGTAACAAAATTTTAAACTTCGAATGCGCGCCCTCTACTTATCGGGTTTTTGGATTTATCAGTTCTACCTATACCAAACGCCACAGAATTCTAGATTATGGTCCAAGAATCTAGGTATTGGTGACTGGTCGTAGGTATAACATAGGTCCATTAGTGTGACTAAAGGATACCCACCCACGAAAGGACTAGGTAAGCTCTCAGGTCGTGACCATGACTCAATCCTGGGCCATGATGTAATCCTTAGGAATTAAATCGATGATTCGTTACTCGCTAGTGCTGGGACATTGTATCGATAATTTATTTACGCTACATAATGAGGCGAATTCACAGAAAAGAGAATAGTTCAAAATTATTTTATCAATTTTTTTTTTATAAAACCAAGGAATTATTTATTAATTATTATTTAAGACCTCTCACACTGTATGTATGTATTAGGATTGCAAAATAAATACTAAGAATTCTTGTATTCGAAAAAATAGACCTAGTATTTACAATTTAAACAATTGAGCTAACTACAGACAGTTGCAAATAATCTACAGATAGCTCAACTGGTCCATATCAATACCAGTCGGAAGCGTCCCCAAGACGCTGGCTGCGATCTAAAGAAATAAAGTTATTGATTCTGATTCAGCGAAGGATACCCACCACTTGAGTTCTACGGTAAATTATTATGTTTTCTTTCTAGAAAGTGATTTATTCAAAATTGGTTGACAGAGGGAGCAGGGTGGGTAAACTACTAAATACTTAATGCAAATTCAACGCTTAACGGCGGCTGGTACCAGTTGAAAACTGTCAAATAAGCAACCCGCCTACCACACCATAAAGACACTCGCTATATTAAAATCAACTTAGTTGCACACTTTTTAAGTCAATATTTTTTTTTATAGGAATGTATGAACTAAGTAGGAAAAACAGTTATCGTATACATAATTAACTACTTATCGTTTTGGTAGTATTTGCCCGTGACATCGCTCGCTCACGTGTTACCTGGATAAAACTTAACCTTTGTCACTCATGTATGTATATTCATACACTGTAAATTTTTATTATTGAAAGAATTTAAGAAAATTGTATAGTTCCGGAGATAGCCTCGGTTACCTCCGGCATCCAAACATACTTGCAGACTCCAAGTATAACATAAGTTAGTTATAAGCTTTCAGCTTATAATACGTCTAGATAGGTAAGGTACGTATCTCTTTCAGAGGACATAAATACTTCCATAGTCTTAACTAATTTCATTAAAAATCCTTTTCATCGTAAGCAAACAATTGACTTTTACGATGTGGTAATATTCAACCTTGTACGGGAATTTAGACGAAGATAAAGGATTGACTCACTGAAATATGAAACCTAGCGATTATTGAGAACATGAAACTAGATTACTGGCAATTTTACATAATTTGTGTGTAAGGTGGGTGTATAGTTTGTGTGTAAAGCACTTTAGATATAAATGAGTGTTGGACAATGCTAGTAAGTAGGTACCTACTTCAATCGTTTTTATTAAGTCACGGTTATGATAGGTAGACTACCGTTATTATTCGTAACATTAATATAACTTAAACGTTAAAAACATACTTCTCTGCAATTTACCTACACATTTAGACTGAATACTATTTAAATAAAATAGGAAGCCTACCTATATCTACTACCTATAAAAAAATTACTTACCAAATGTATTAATTTGTAGGTTTTTGACTGGTCTAAGTGTTTATTTTGTAAGCCTCAAGAAATAAATTTATTAACTTCTGAGTTCGAATGCTTCGAATGTTTGCGAGATAAGGAATTAAATTTAATAATTTTAACTATACAAGTTAAATTTTGAATAAAAGTATGGATTCACACTTTCATTTAGTGGAAAAAAAAATATACCTACACATTAATACGAAAATAAACATATTTTCATCGATAAAAACAATCCTCAATGGCCATCCCTAGCAAAACCGCAGATAGAGTCGTCACAAAACGTCACTCCTGGCGTCACATCTTACAGTAAAAATGTCACGGATATGACACAACCACGGGATGACACAGAGAGTAGGTACAGTTGTCCACGTGTAAACAAGTTGCGTAATTGATGCATTTCTGGCAAACTCTTTAAACCCTCTCATAATCGAGGCTATTTTAAAGTTCTACCAGTTCTAAAGACGTCCACTGCTGAATAATGCCTCACTCAAACAGGGAGGGTTTTGCCATAGGTAATCACCACGCTCGGCAGGCAGAATAAATAAATAAATAATGCTGGACGATCCACACAGCATCATATAGCCCCAATCTAAGTAGAGCTTGTGTTATGGGTACTAGATGACTGATATACATAATACAATATATTACATAGATATCTAGATATTTTTTATTATACATAGAAAATACCCAGATCACCCGGGACAAATATTAGCAGATCGTACAAATATTTGTCCCTAGGCAGGAGTCAAACCCACAACCTCCTGCGACGCAGGTGAACCTTCGTTCGCCGCGCCATTTCGGCCGTCAGTATCAGAATGGTGATTGCTGGTACTGCCCTTCCTGTGATAGGTTTCCTTAGTCGGCTCTTACAACTCCACGGCTTGAGTTGGAGTTGTCGATTTTTATGCCACGGCCGACAATCTATTGCTTTACCATAAACGCTGAACAAGATCGATAGGTGTCAGGTAACATATAATTTGAAATTCGAATCGATTATTTATGCTGTTCTGTCCAGCCCAACGAACGGCCACACCTATGTGTTCAAGTGTTCCAACGGCCAAGCAAATCAGCACCTTGAATTTACCAATTTATACATTTAAAATTCGAATAGCTACTTCATCGAATCATTCTAGAACGATGAGCCATTTTACAATTTTGTGTCGAATATGAAGAATTCATTATTTTCTATACCATAATAATAATTGGTATGTTCTGAAACCAGGTTTGACAAAATAATTAATGTTTTATTTATATTTAAAAACAATAAAATCCGATTAATTTGACTTAAATCAGTATTTTTTTTTTATGATACTAAGTTAGGTTCAAGGGTTTAATCGCACGAATTGTAGCTAGCAGAAATATGTAGAAGACACCAAGATTGAGACATTTTCATTTCTGTTTTACTCGTTTTAATTATTTTTCATTGCCAATAATTATGATTTTATGTACATAATCATTATTTAAAATATAAAACAGCTATCACTTACCGCAAACACATAGTTTTAAAATATTTTGCGACATCTTGCATTAAATAAACTTTATGGAATGAATGTTTGAAGAATACTAAGAAAATTCGTCATTTAAAACTTTATGGAATTAATGTACGAAGGAAACTACGAAAATTCATGAAAATTATTATCCTCAACCCCCTGGTTAGGCTATCTATACCTGCAAAATTATTATCCTCAATTATTCCATAAAGTTTTAAGTGACGAATTTTCTTAGTATTCTTCAAACATTCATTCCATAAAGTTTATTTAATGCAAGATGTCGGAAAATATTTTAAACCTATGTGTTTGCGGCAAGTGATAGCTGTTTTACCTCTACCCCCTGGTAGAGGTTGTGATGATGATAATTTTCATGAATAATCGTAGTTTCCATAAAGTTCCACGAAGTTTTAAACGTACCTACATTGCATGTAGGTAATTATGCACTGAAGCTTATTTTGGGCACTCCCTATAAATTTACAACTACCGAAAGCAGTCACTTTCGGTTTTCTTGCAGTGAAAAAGAAACAATTGATATAAATCAAAATTATAAACAAATCGGTTCAAATCGTGATTTAAATCATCTCAGCCTTGTTTACCTATTTTACGGTCCCCTTTTTCAGCATGATAACGGAAAATGATTCTACCACAATTGACAATAAAATGACTTGCAAGGAAATCGGCTGAAAATTAGGTAAACCTACACTAGCCTAACTCGATGTAGAATGTTTGTAAAACCGCCCATACTTAACCTAAAATTAACTCAGTTGACACCTTTCAAATCATTATCCCTAATAATATGATAAATCTCAAAGTTTGTATGGATGTATGGATATTTGTTACTCTTTCACGCAAAAACTATCTGAACCGATTAGGCTGAAATTTGGTATGGGTATGGTTTGGAACCTGGAATAACTAGATAATTTTTATCCCGATAAAATGCGGGCGAAGGCGGGGGCAGCAGCTAGTTATGCATAAGTGTGTCATAAAAATAATTAAAAGCAGCCGGTAAGCACTTGCTAAATTTAATTAAATTCCGAACAGCGCTTAATGGGGCAAGTAGAGCTTTGAATAAAGTTCACGCGTAGATAATGTATTCCACGCCTTATGAGCTCATAGCCTTTAATAGAATCTACGTTTATTTATAAAATAAACTACTTAAGGTGCTTTTAATAATGTACGATCTCTCTGACATTTAAACAAATCTTAACTAGTTCCTGTTCCCAGCTTCGCACGCGTTCATTCCGGGATATAAAAAGCAGCTTTACGTTTTATTCTAAGTCAACAATGATAAACGTAATTGTTGTAGAGAAACATAATAAGCTTTTTTATTTGCTTGTTTATGGGATAAAAACTATCCCAGTTCTAAGCCTAAGTAGGTACTTAGTAGGTACCTACCTCTATGCAAAATTTCAGCTCGATCAGTTCAGTAGGACCGGAACAAACTAAATTTTTTGCGCGGAGTAGTAACAAACATCCATCCATTCAAACTTTTGCATTTATATATATTATATACGATATTTTAAAAGGTATACCTACATAAAGTATGATATGATGCCACTTTATCAGCCGGGTTTTAAAAGTTTTTATCAATAAGTAAACCCGATTATTATAGTTTTCCCCTCTGAAATAACGGGAAAACTGGAATATAAAAACGGTGATGATAAAACTTGTCTAGGTAGGTAAGTATATAGTTTACACATAGACAGTTTTTACACTTTCAAAATCTTGGATTTCAGGAACTGAAATGGCAAGCAAGGGACCAATATAGCGGGCGAGCTCTGATGTTGGAGGCCAAGATTCTTCACCACGCTCAACTAGACAAGAAAGTACCTGCCTAGATTGGGACCTAGGGTTTGGTAGGGTAATAATCTATATAAATAAATAAAGTAAAAAGTAAAGTAAAAGTTATTTATTTGCAAAACACATGTTAAAAAAAGATGACAATTAATTTTTTTGATCCAACATGTTTGACCAATATACATTGGTGTGCAAAAGAATTAGAGAGTATGGCATGCATGTCTAAATTAATTAATTGTACATAACATTAGGAAATTAACAAGATTATTAATTTTAGATTTGAATTAATAGAATGAAACTTAGCAACCAAAGCCTATCCTATGAACGCATTGACTTCTTAATGAAAGGTGTGCCGCCGCGCCGTGTCGCTCAGGAATTTAATATCTACACTTTGGTTCGCAATGCCTTTTCTCTAGGCAAGCTAAGTAGGGGCTTTATCTAGTTAGACTTATTTGGGTAACTAAGTACAGAGCGTAGGTAAGGTATCTTGATGGGTAAATAAGGATTATTACCAACTGTCACCGGGTAGTAAAGATGGCTTGGTGGGTAAATAAGGATTATTACCAACTGTCACCGGGTAGTAAAGATGGCTTGGTGGGTAAATAAGGATTATTACCAACTGTCACCGGGTAGTAAAGATGGCTTGGTGGGTAAAATAAAGTTTATTACCAACTGTCACCGGGTGGGAAAGGCGCAGTGGTGGTAAATAAGGATTATTACCAACTTCACCGGGTAGGAAAGGGTACCTTGGTGAGTAAATAAGGATTATTACCTAATGTCATCCAATTTTGTGCCCATATCAGGACGGTTGGATCTAAATTAGCCCAACAAGCGTACGCGCGCGCCTTGGTTGAGGGTGCGGCTAGCACTCTGAGAAATAAAATAAGAGTAGGTAATAATCTAAGGGTTTAGGCAAACTTCGATCGTCCTACAATACAACTTCTATTAGTCGTGCGTCGATTGGGGAACGGAATTCTACGCGACGACGACGGTGGGAAATAATCCATGAATAAGGCATCTAATTAAATTAACCAAGAAAATTAACATTAATTTCGTCAATGTCCTGTCAACCATTATGTTAACCTTATGACCTGTCGCCGGGCGCACCCAACAATATCCGAGGTCGTTTTGATTTTGGAATGGATTCTTCACTGATTTTCATTTGGAGATCTGACTGGACCAGACAATGCAAGCAATTAAAATACATAGCAAGATGAAGAATGCAATTAATTATAGGGCAATTCTTTCTGCGTACGAAAAGTGGGGCGGTTTCAAATAACTTTTCTGAGAATCGTGTGCACGATTGCCAAGTGCTCGGTCGGACACTTGCAAAGTGTGCGTACGCTTGCTATGCTGCACCAATGTCAATGTCGAGCTGTATGGATATCAAAGTTTTAAATAGCGTACCTCTATATGCGATCCGCGCTGAGGATGTCAGAAATCCAGGCCTCCATCCAGTATACGAAAAACAAAAAGAGATCGCGGCAGCTTTTCAAAATTTAGGTATCTATAGTTACCTTATCATCATCATCATCAACATATCAGCCCATACACGTCCACTGCTGGACACAGGCCTCCCCCATACGACGCCGCAAATAGCGGTCCAGAGCCGCCTACATCTATCGACTCCCTGCGACCGCTGCGATGTCGTCGGTCCATCGATGGTCTCAGAACATGCAGTTTCGCGTTGCATCGTGGCCGCCACTCGAGAACCTTTACTTCCCAGCTTATCAGTTCTGCGAGCTATATGACTTGCCCACTAGGTACCACTTCAGCTTACTAATTCTCAGATCTATGTCGGTGACTTTGGTTCTTCGACGGATTTCCATAATTCAGATTCTATCACGTAGAGAAACACCTAGCATAGCTCTCTCCATAGCTCGCTGAGCGACTCTGAGCTTATGAATGAGGTCTACAGTTAGCGACCACGTCTCGGATCCGTAGGTCATCACTGGCAAGGCAACACACATTGATTGAAGACTTTCGTCTTGAGGCTTGCGGTTTCTGTGATGAGAAGATAGTATTGCGAAGCTTCCCGAACGCTGCCCATCCGAGTTGGATTCGTTGGCTAACTTCTTTATCAAAGTTGTATTTACCTAGTTGGACCATTTGGCCTAGGTAGACATATAGTTATCAATAACTTCGATAACATCGTTTATCTTGCTAAGGTCTTCCAGCGATTCTGCCACAATGACTAGGTATATCGTCGGCAAACAGAACGTCAGTGATGTACCTAATCGCCATTGATATTGATTCCATAAATCCGTCCCAGTCTAAGAGCTTAAATATATCCTCCAATCCAGAGGTGAACAGTTTCGGAGAGGTAACGTCTCCCTGTCTCACCCCTTTTTGCAACGGGATCGGATTTGTGCTCTGGTTCTGGAGCCGGATAGATATTAGTGGCCTTGCTGTACAAACACTTCGACACTTACCTATGTTACCTACGGTTATACCGTTAGTAGATTTTGCACCGCTGGAGAGACTGTAGCACTGCCCAGGTTTTGAGTGAATCAAAACTTTCTCTTATTCCACAAACGCTAGACACACCTAACGGTCGAGTATTACTCCTCTCTGTCTTCTGTATGATCTTCGGGAGCGTATGAATGTGGTCTACGGTACTATTTGAAATATAATAGCATAGATGAAAGAAAATATTTTCGTCCATGATAATAATAAAGGCTGCTGATGTGGCGCGGCGGGCGAAGGTCCGCATACTTACAACTCACGCTTGACTCTTTACCATGTACTTCAAACCTCGGATAGAGAATTCGCTTGGCTAGAGAGAGAGAGAGAGAGAGAGGGAGGGAGGAAAACCTTCCTACCGATGAATGTAGGTACCTACCGACATAATCGATGTAGGGGAAACCGGGGTTCAAAGTGCCGGGGGTACGTAGTTCCGATGCAATTTACTTTGGAAGGAAATGAGATAGCAATATGTGTGAAGTGCGGTGCAAGACGTTATACCATCGCGCTATTGCCTCAGCCATTTTAGTGGCGCCTTGGCAACCAGCAAGTGTGGTAGCCGAATGGAGGTTCATAATTGTCACGTAAGTAAATATTTTCGTATTGAAACTTTTTGGTCTATATCGTATTGTTGTATAGCTATTAATGTGCGACTTGCATTTAATTGTTGGAAAATCTATTGGGAATGTTACAATAAAGTCATTATTGACGTTATGTTACCTATTTTAGAAGAATTTTAGATAAACTTGAAAATGAAATTTGGGGCTCTAAGTTCCGCTGGTCCGGGGCTAGTTGTTCCGCGGAACTTTGAACCCCTTGATAAGGTAGTGAATTAATTTGAAACAAAAATTGTTTTAGGATGCGAAACTACAAAAGAAAAACGGGACGGGGCAAGATTTCTGAACTAACTATTGCCAAGGCTGTCTACAACAACTAAACGAAGAATAAGAAAATCAGCATGATTGACAGACACGCCAGAAAAGAATGCTTTAGCTATAGAAAAGGCAAGAAGAGTGAAAGGCAAAAGCCAGACTAATGAAAAGGGGATTAAAAAGGGAAAAGCATCTGGAGCGGGAAAGTCACACAAATCATCGGATGGTAAAGAACTTGTAAAGAGAAGAGTTCTTCAAGACGATAATCCTTCAAGTGATGATAAAAATTATGGTCTAGAATGGTACTGTATAATTTTTTCCGACGAAGTCCATCCCTATGTTTGTCCTAATTGCAATTCTGATGACGAAGCTTCCGAATAGTACAAAGTTGATTAGATTAGACTGAATAAAGACTTATTACTATAATTGTTAATGCTAGTTGATTGATCTCAATGTCATAATTAATACAAAGTTAAAAGTTGATGAATTATAAGTGTTAGTTTTGATGATTATTTGCCAAAGATAGAAATTTTAATCCCTATTTTTAATAAATTACTCATAAATATTTAATTCAATACTTTTGTGTTTGATTTATACATATCTATACACTACAACTGCAACATTAACAAATGAAATTGCTGCCGGAACAACTTGCCTCAACGATGGAACAACCAGCCCCATGACGGGGTCAGTTGTTCCTTATCGATTTTTCACAAACAAAATATTCTCACGCTAAAAATATTTAAAATTGAGTAAATATTACTAAATCAATTAAAACTAGTATAAATTCTGCATCTATAAACGCATAAATATTGAATTTTAGTCCATTTATTGTCGATATTTTTGCGTGTTATTTGAAAATCGGCACTTCGAACCCCGGTCTCCCCTACTTACAATTTTATTTTTCAAAATGCGGTAAACTGATGGTGGACACTGTGAAAGTAATGGGATTTTTGAGGTCGATTAATTTAGTTTTCGGTGAAATCATGGACATCATAAGTACTTGTACAGCCGGAGGCTGTTACCTGCAAGTTCTTTGGATGAAATTGATGACGGAGGCAAAGAGTACAATGTTAGTATATAAATTCCTTGGTACAATATTCATACTGACGGAGGATTTATGCTTTTTACTCTATTCCTCAGTCTACGGGTGAAAGGCGCAGCTAGCTATCATGTCTGTGGGTGAAATCTACTTGTAAATTCAAAACTCGCGCTATTTTGTCGTTTTCTTCTTCTTTTTGCTTTGCCTCCGCATTTATTTTGTCGTCATATTTTTTTGCTTCAATTGACAGTCATAATTTGACATTGACAAACTTCAACTTCAACTTTTTGGTTAATGTATATGTCCTATAATAGCTTTGCATCTTGATTGACACAATTCATTGTCAAACTTAATTGTAAGTATTGATGTCATTATTGTCACTGTCAGACAATGTCACTATCCAATCCGTCGTTCGCCAAATGAAAACATTTCAAAAAGTTTTGGATTCCTATTTTTATCTTTTCCCACGTTCTAAATATTAAATTACCACTCTTTTCCCGTTAGATATTTTACTTTTGATACATTGTTTACTGTGAAATCATATTCTTATTTCAAAATGGGTCGCAAATCACAATCGAAGCAGGCCACGAAGAAAAATACCGGAAAAGAGAACAAGTTTGTCCAGCAGAAACGAAAGGAGCTCGCTATTCTCGTAGATAAAGTATTGAGGCTGACCAGCGTCTTCCAAGCCTCCACCAACGTGGCTAAGAGCTGGGAGCACCATTTAGAAATCAACGCTATAGTCAAAGAAATAACGAACATTGAAGGGCAAAATAAAAGTTTTCCAAAGCACCGCAAGTCTGCCATAGATAAGTATTTGAATTGGCTCAATGAAAATGGAGTACATTATGAAGGTAATCTTTCTTTACTTGTCCAATTATTTTTCCTTAATTTTTAGAATACAACTCGGTATCTCTTATGAACCTTTTTACAAATACCAGATTTTACATAATCTATCCAAAACTGTAGTAAATAGCTAGTCTTTTATGAAAAACCTATAGTGTTCATAGCCAGTGACACACTACGCTTAGGTGTCACGGAAGACCAGCGCTGCAGTTGCACCCCGAACTCCTGCCTCTCTATTTAACCCTTTTCATTATTGTATTTTCTTATGTTTTGTGAACCAATAAAATTTAATTTATCTTAATCAATTGAAGTTTATTATAATCTGTTGCAAACAAAAAGCCCCAAAATTTTTCATTTTATTTTCCCAACAGCAGATTTATCTTATAAAAACTTTGTCTAGTTCTTGCTGAAGCAAAATATCTGCTGTAGAAACAAAATAAACATCTGTTGTTGTTCATTTAAAGACGTTAGCCTGATTTATCATTTTCAATTTCAGGTGTCGAGATATCAGAATTTGAAGGATATGAGCTTGGTCTCAAAGCAACCAAAGATTTCACCGATGGCTCTCTTATACTAACAATACCATCAAAAGTAATGATGACAGAAAATGATGCAAAGGAATCAACTCTTGCTGACTTTATTGCTGTTGACCCATTGCTTCAAAACATGCCAAATATTACATTAGCCCTGTTTCTGCTCCTTGAAAGGAATAACCCAGGTAAATTGAAATAGAAGTAGACTAGAATACCCAAAAGTCGAAAAGAGCTAGACGAAAAGCGGCATGTGTCAAAATGCATTTAAGAGTTATATATTTTAACAGTATAAAAAATATAATAGTATGAAAAATTCATAACGAATGTAAGCAGGTTTAATAAAAACCTATTTAGTTATTTATAATGGGACATTAACCAAAACTTTACAAAATAAAACTATTACAGAGGCATTAAAATAAGCTTATGATAGGTATCACAAATAGGACAAGGGATTTTTGAAAATTCATTTGTTGAACGTAATAATATGATGAAATAGGTGGCGGCGCTAGTTTGGGTCTGGGAACTACCTTAAGTTTGCATTTGAGTAATCAGATGGTTATCTAATTATGTTTTTTTTACTTACTTTTAAATAATGATGTGCCAGTAGGTCTGTTACAGTGTTAATTTTGCAACATTGTAGTTCAATGTGCCTAAGCAAATAATTATTGTTATTTGAGGCCAAGGTAATTATTATTATTAACGCTGTGTGTCATTAGTCCCTTGTAATAATCATATTTCTTATTAAAATGTGTATTAGTTATAATGTTATTTGATTTGTTCATTTTCAGAATCATTTTGGAAGCCATACATTGATATTCTGCCAGACAAATATTCAACAATATTGTATTATACTTCTGAAGAGTTGGCTGAGCTAAGGGTGAGTAAAATTATATAGCATCTAATCTCTGCTACCTGGATTCATCAAATAGCTCTAAGGAATAATGTAGCTGATTTATTAACAAAGAAAATTACAATCAACTAATACAAACAAATTAGAACCGCTGAACTGCAGACTGTTAAATAATCTACAGGTAGCTCAACTGATCCATATCAATACCAGTGGGAAGCTTCCCCAAGACTAACAATAATGTAGCTACTTATTTCAGAATTGGATCAGTTTAGAAATATTTCAAGCAGTAGATTAATTAAGTACTTTGTTCTTTTGTTCCAGCCATCACCAGTTTTTGAATCATCCCTGAAGCTGTACAGAAGTATAGCCAGACAGTATGCTTATTTCTCCAATAAAATCAATACCTTGGATCTACCAGTCTTGAGAAACCTTCAGGATATCTTCACATTTGATAACTACAGGTAAGAATTTATTCAAACTGAATTGTCCAGCATTATTTATTTATTTATTAAAACTATCTACAAACCTTTTGATACCTACGTAAAAGGTAAAAAAACTTTACTATACAGGGTGTCCCATGGCAACGGAATGGGGGCAAATACCAGAAATATTGGAGTTTAACTGACAGAAAACAGTCCTTTGAAAATAAATAAATCTGCATTATGCATGGTAATCCACCCAATAATCCAAAAATAAATGTCAAAAGAATCAAACCTCTCAAATGAACATTGCATATTGGAACACCATGAAATCTACCAAAAACTGGGATGAGATGACGCACTTTGATTGGCTTATTAACACACATGACACAGTGTTATTCAGTATACAGGATACTTATAAAAAGAAAAATAAAACGAACATAACAGTTACACTTTTATTCCCACTTTTTACTTTCCACTTTTGGTCCTGCATCCAGCTTCACATAAACATGACATGTCATGAATGAATGAACTTTTTGTCAAATTTTTTGTAGGTACAATAAAGTTATTGTACCTACTAAAAATTTGACAAAAACTCTTATATCTAAAATACAAATAAAGACAGTACAAAAAGCGGCCTTATCGCTGAGAGCGATTTCTCCCAGGCAACCTTGATATCATTGATGATTGTCATAGTCACTCTAAACACAAACGGGACATAACCATACATATACTTGGGAATAATGCAACTACGGGACACATACACATACATATACTCGGGAATAATGCAACTACGGGACACATACACATACATATACTTGGGAATAATGCAACTACCCATTATTAAAATAATAATCAAAATCAGGCCAGTAGTTCTGAAGATAAGGCACTACAAACAAATTAAAAAACTTTTCCTCTTTGTAATATTAGTATAGATAAGTTAATAGTTAACTTAAGCATTGCACTTGCCTCATAATACTAGGGTTACTAATACAATTAAACAAACCAAATAATTTTACAAAATGCAGTTTTTTGTTTCTGCTAAAATTAACTATTATATTCAATGCACATATTAAATATCAGGTCACTAGCAAACACTAAAGTGTTGCATTTTAAGCTATGAAATATTATCTACTTACTCCCATATCTTAAAATACATAAAAATAACTTATTTCTTAAATTTATTAAAGTCTTTATAATGAGATTATTTAATCTAGATCCCTTGATTTGAACAAAAAACCAATGCTTAAGAATTTGAAAAGAAGAAAAGCCCAAATCCTTTGAAAAATACGTTAGTAAAATTAGGAAATAATTTATGTTGTCGAGTTCTTCATCTATTGAAATGGTTTTCGTAATGAGTCCCACATATAATCCGGCGATTCCTTGCCGTTTTGTGAATCTAATGTACTCAGTGTGTAAATGTTCGATGTAATCATTGGGCTTATACTTCGTGTACTGCTGTTGTTCTTATGGCCCTTCCTATTCTCAAATACAGGAGTTGGAATAACCTCATCTGGGTAATTGTTCTTGTCACCTTGATTTCTTTGCTGTCTCCATCTATAAGCAATGTAAGTGAGTAAGAATAACACCAATGCCAGCCCAAAGATACTTGCTGTGGCCAATGTCACTGATTTGGTGTTCATAACATGATTTTGTTTGTCCAAAGTGCCTGTATTTGGCGCTTCAGTTCTCTCGCGTACTCTTTGGTTCTCGTGTGATTCAATTTGTTTGAATTCATTTAGCCGCTGCAAATCGTCCAGTATAATTACGCCGTCACCAACTGAATCCTCTTCAAAGGACGCTTTTTGCAAAGTTTCCGCTGGCACCAACCCTGTAATTAACAAAAGTAAGTTTATAGGAACTTGACAGTAGAAATTCAGATAAATCTTTCAATCCAAGTACGTGCCTGTTAATTCCTTCGTTTTATTTTCATAAGATCTTCTCATTATAGAAAATATTTCATTCCATCCCACAATGTCCTCTGGATTGCTGTTTATTGAATGCATCACTCTGCTTTCTCTGACAACAGTAGTTTCATTTTGATCATCTTCGTTTGCATTTACGACAATTATGGACGTGCTGTATGGCGTTCCTTGGGAGTCTTTTCTAATTGGTCTTTCTTCTGACTCTGCGTTAATTCGCGTAATATTGTGGAACAGAGACATAATACCCATATTTCCTCCACTTTCTACGTTTTCGTTAACATTGTTTTCAAAATCCATGTTCATTTCTATGTGTACATCACCGTCTTGTACCCGTTCTATTGTCGTTGCTTTAGTCGTAGTATCATGTGCATCTAAGAGAGCTCTTAATGGATAAGTTTCTTTGGAGATCGGTTCTATGGCTGATTTCGATAAAAATGGTTCTGGTGGATTCGGCTCCCTGGATGCGTTATGGAATATGTCTGCCAAGTGAACATGGCTTGATCCGCGCTCTCTGTGCTCTACCAATTCGTTAAGCGTCATATTTCTTTCCTTTAAAATTTTGGAAAGTTTTGCGTTAGCTGAAATTATAAGAGAAAGTTTAGCATCAACAAACAGTACTATAGAAAATTTAAACTAAGTATAATATTTAATTTATCTTACCTCCCGTGTCGTTCAGTATCTCTTCTATTTCAATTTTAGCAGACTCCTCTGTTGTAGTTGAGATATATTCCTGTTTGTAAATTATATTTGGCGATCTTGTTGTGTATCTTATTTTTCTAGATTTATCACGCCGTCTCTTTTTCTCGTCAACATTGTGAGTTTTAACTTCAACGGTGGTAGGCTTATTTTCATAATTTCTAGGCATCTCAGTAGTTATAAAGTCTTCCAATATGGTGACATCATCTAAGTTCGTCTTAGGTCCTTGGGTTCTCGCAATAAATTCAGAAGACGACACTAAATTAGGAATCCCAAAAAGATTCTTCATAAAATCATCTTGTTGTGGCGGTTCAGCAGTTGAGTTTTTTTGCTTTCTGCGTTTCTTTTTGAGGACATTATTAAATGCTTGTCGCCGTAAGCCTTCCGTATTCAATGTTTCTGGAATTGTTATTATGGTTTTAGGCTTCTCAGTTTCATTTGTGGTATTTTTAGACAGAGTTTCGGTGAAAACAACTTGAGTCTCATTCTGTGTAGCTTCAATATCAGAGGCTTCTTCAAGACTCGTTTCGTTTATTTCTTTTGGTAGATCAGTGGTCGTAACGACTTCCTCGTAAACAGTGGTAACTTCGATATTCGCCGTTGTTGTTTCTACTTTTGGCTTTTCAGTAATAATTTCGGTTACATTTTTCATCAAAGGAATAACTTCCTTCCACTCCTGGGACTTTGTTGCGTTTCTTCTTCTGCCATTATAGAAATACTTTCTTGCTGTTTGCGCTATCATGTCCCTATTTATCTGACTCTTGTAATTGTTGATGCCAGGTCTCATGCGTTGTTTTCGTCTAATGCCATTTGGATACCGACGGTTGCTTGCTCGCGTAGTGGTCTCTTCTGACGGTTTCATAATTGTAGTCGTTTCTACGACTACTGTGGTTACATCTTCATCATTTAAAGTCGTAGTTTCCATAGTAGTTTGTATGTTATCTGTTACAAGTTCATTTACATACTTAGTTTCAGACTTTACGAGGAGCTTCTCTTCACTTGATTCGACTTCTGCAGTTTCAGGTGTATTTGATGTTGAAAGTTGTTTCATTAATGTATTTCCTGTTTTTAATATTTCTAAAGCCAACTCCTTTCCGTGAAGGAGATCTGCCAATGTGAGGTTGTGCTGTTGTAATATTTCGCTCAAACTAGTACCATTTGACTTCTTCAGTATATCTTTCAAAGTAAACGGGTCTATTGGAACATTGATCTGAAATTAAAATAAACTTTTAAGTCACATGATCATATTGGTTATAAAACTAAGTTGGTTTGGTTAGGACATAACTTCAAAATATCTACTAAATGATATTGTTATGATTAGCATAATATAACTAGTTAACTAACTTAAAAACTAAGCCTAATTTTTTATTAGTGTATTTTTTTCATACTTTTGCTACGCACTTTGCCTACTTTTATCTAATGTTTTAAACTATGGTTTACTACGGTTATTTAATTAAAAACATTAAAACGCATTGTACCCTTCATAAAGTTTTTCTTTTATCTTAGCCTTGACGAATTGTTTCATATTATAAACACGATGACCGAATAAAAACCTGCGTTCCGTTTCATATAATTTAAAAGTAAAAGAGGTCGTTGTCTCGAAGTTTAAAAAACCCTAGAAAAATACATGAACAAATAAATAAGTACCTACAACCAATAATGTATCTAGAACCAGCCATAACTAATAGCTAATGTAACCTTAAATTCATATAACATGGCTATGTGACCTTAAACGAAGCATTAATCAAAGAAACGGATTCTTTAATTTATTACCTTGGAATTGCGAATAATTTCTTCCCTTTTGATCTTTTTCTGTTCAGGCGTGAGCTCAAGATGTTCATTTGATGAGTCTGAAGAAGAACCTTCATCCTTTTCCACGGGACGATATTGAACGGTAGGATGCTTTTCTATTATTTTATCTGTCAAAGTGTCTATTTCAAGTAGCGCTTCTCTGGATTCTGTTATGTCTGAAAGTCCTTGATTGACCTCATTATCATGGTGTATATCTTCGTTCGTCAACTCGGTGGTCGATTCTGTTTCTACTTGCGAAGTTTGAGTTGGCCGGTACTCGTTAAACTCGCTCAGTACTGTCGGTCGCTTTCTTCTCTGACCCCTTCTTCGCATGGGTCTGTCCTCTTCCAAAGATTCCGCCCATTTCAGTCTTTGTTCGATCTTCTTCCTTCTTCTCTTTGGCAACTCGGGTGTTTGACCTTCGTTGCTGAATTCGGCGAAGCGTGGTCTGTATTCTTCTGAGTATTTGAGTCTTTCGTTGGATTCTTCCGGGGAGTCTGGTGCTGGTCTGCGCTTCCGTTTGCGGCCTGGTCTCCTGCGGCGAGGTGCTGGCTCTTCTAGTGTTAGGTCTTCCACCTCTTCTCTCGAGTGACTCGAACTGGCCTGCTGCATCACTGGCTCAACTTCTAGTGTCCTCCATGGCTGGAAATAATACAAACTTGATTTTAAACTCAACTCTTACTAAATATTAAAAAAAAACGAAATATTTAATAATTGAATTAAGTGTGCAAATCAGCTTTAACTCCAGTAAAAAAACAGTGATGTAACTTAATTTAAATGCATGCGTTCGTCTTACGCAATTTTCGGATAAACTTCCAAATAGCTGTTACCTCCGATTTGGTATAAATTCGGTACAGACCTTCTCTTTGACAATACAAGCAAGTGTGACAAGGGAATTTTGGCGCATCTCAATATTTATCGAGAAATCGAATTTTGAAAAAGATCAATGCTAGGTGCATCTCAAAAAAAATAATTAAGAACTACCCCGACACTGAGCACCCCGACACTGAGCACCCCGACACTGAGCACCCCGACAAGAGTTGATTAGGTCTAATTTGAATGGCTGATCCGACATAGAACACCCCGACTCCGTGTATCGTCGAAGGTAAGGTCTGTACCAAATTTGAACCAAATCGGAGGTAACAGCTATTCTGTAGTGCAGCCCAATTTTCTATTCGTTCGATATAATTTTCCTTGCAACAAATACTTGCGGTCATAAATCAATGTCAATAACAAACTTTTTTATAACACATAACCATAACTCAGTAGGAATTTAGAGATTATAAGTGAGTGTAGAATAATTACATGTCTGCCAAGTGAGCGTGAAGTTATTATTCTCACTACATAGCTTACTGGCATCTGCCGACAACTACGTTTGTCATGTTCTTTCAATTTTTTTTTTTAATATTATGAATCCATTGACTATGTTGCACTTTTTTGCTGTGCCCTTATAGGGTGCATGTACCTATTGACTTATGCTGTATTACCTAGATATAAGCTGCATAAATGTACATGTAGGTAAGCAAAATAAATGAAATATGTAAATATTTGAACTAAGAATGAAAGATTTAAATACCGACATATAGGCCCGGACTCCACCAATGTGTGAAGACGTTCGAAACGGAGACGAGAAGTAACGTTTTTCAGCTAGGGTGTATTTATCGAAGCTATGCATACATCTCCGCTCGGTGATATCCACTGACGCTGAGTAGAGACGAGATGTGTGAATACAACGTTCTATTATTATTATTATTTCACTTCATTTATTTTAAATCTCATTAAAATACATTTTTTACTATAGAAAATACAATAGGTTACTATAGAAAATACAATAGGTTATTATTATTATTATGTTTCTCATTTCCATGATCACGGGCCATATAGTGACCCGGTCCTTTGGGAGGCATGCGTGGAGCCGAAGCCAACAACACAGAGGCCCTTTATGAGAATTAATCTAAAGGCGAGAGCTACACATAGCGGATATCATCCTTGGTTGCACAATATGATACACCCGAAGATGATATCCGCCAGGTGTAGAGACTATTGCAAAGGAAAATGAAAATAACAAAAAAGCCATGTTATTGTGGTGAATGGATGGACTGGGTAATTGGGCTATGGGGGAAACTATGGACGCCTGCCATAAACATACTCTCAATACTGTTACAAGCGGCAGACGGTGGCTTGCCGAATGCTGGACGGATTCCTCAAAATGTTGGCTTATATGCCGGTAAAGGAACAACATCGGTGCAAACGACTAAGGGGTGTCGAGAGGTGCGGCCCCGATTTCACCATCACGAAGACACGTGAGCGGGCTTCCTCGTTATTACGCCATTAGACACTTCCACCCCCGAGTCTACATCCTAAGATGCATCTCTCGCGACTCCACTCAGACCGGCCAATGAAGGCAAGCAAGAGGTGGGGATCTGGTTCTCTTGGGGTACCACTCCGCAAGCGGAGACGAGAACCAGGAACTTCCCCGGGAGCACTCGGTATACCCGTGGTGTCGCTACTCACCAACAGCTCGCCACAAGCTACCCTGCAGGTTTATTATTATTATTATTATTATTGGTTGTTTAAAACACATCTCTAGTCTCGTTTCCGCTTTGGAGGAGTCCGGGCCTAATAACCCGGCTACACGCTCAAACATTTGTGCATGCAAGATGGAGCGTGTGGCCGGGCTGAAACCAGTTTGCGCAAGCAAGATGGAGCGTGTGGGCGGGTCATTTTGTCGCAGGGAGTCGATGGATGGAGGCGGCTCAGGACCGCTATTTGTGGCGTCGTATGGGGGAAGCCTATGTCCAGCAGTGGACGTGTATGGGCTGATATGATGACGATGATGATACGCCAGATCTTTTGAGATAAATACAAATAAATAACAATGTCAAATATAACAAACTTTGGCGTTATTTTATCTGATTCATGTCAACAAAGACCTATGTTCAGCAACGTATATGGGCTGATGATGATGTCAACAAATAGACAGACTCCCGAATAACAACAACATTTGTATCATAGTTAATAAGCACATTCTTCTTATGCATCCAACGTATGCTTACAGTGCTTATTACGTAAATTCGGCGACGTTCTATGCTCCAAATACTCTGATTATTGTTTGCTAATGTGCTATAAAAACATCAAAGCAAGACCCGTGAGAGAGTGAAACAATGCAAGCGATTGGTAAAAAGGTTTATGTGACATGGGTATGCCTAATAAGGTGCCTGTACCTACCAAGATTGCAATGATAGTAGATATTTACCAATGTAAAGCATGAGAGAAATAACACATCTAACGCCAAAGCGTTAGATTTGTTATTTCTATTGTGATAAAAATATCACTATCACCGTTTTAAAATTATTCTAGTACTAGCTGCTGCCCGTGCCTTCGCCCGCGTTTTATCGGGATAAAAAAGCCTATATGTTATTCCAGGTCCCGAACTATACCCACCCATACCAAATTTCAGTCTAATCGGTTCATTAGTTTTTGCGTGAAAGAGTAACAAATATCCATCAATACATCCATCCTTACAAACTTTGACATTTATAATATTAGTAGGATTTTAGAAAATTCAAATACGTGAATTCATTAAAAAAGTGGAAAGCCGTAGTTATTCCCGATTTCAACATTTCCTGGGTTGTGTTGTCTGTGCCGCTGCTTCCTAGTAGGTACGCGCTTGTACCACGATAATCTAGCGACACCGGTACCGCTTTAAGTTTGTATGGAAAATGGCAGAATAGCGATAAATTTGAACGCATTTTGCGGTTTCGTGGAGAAGGACGTGAACGACCTTTATTGCCACTTTATTTGGCACCTACTATCAATAGTATTTTTTTTTTCGGTCGTTCGCTCTCGTGGACGTCTGGAATAAAACATAGGCTACTTTTTATTGCATAAATCATAGCGCGAAGTCGCAGGCACAAGCTAGTCCAGACAAACCTTCTTTTAATAAATAATTGTTATTTCCGCGAAAACTAGTTCAGAAACTCACTTCGACCTATAGAAGTAACATTACCTAATCTGTCCTAATAGATAATATAAGTTTTTTTCCACAGACATCACAGAATTTTCACGTCCCAAACCATTAACTCCATTAAACATTAATAACCGTATAATTTAATCACTCCACGGTATAAACAAAGGTTTAATTTAGTTATCTCATCAATAGATGAAAGCTGTTACGGCATAAGGCATAACGCCAGCACTGAGGAAAAGTCGAAAGCGAACCGGTTCCTCGAACTTGATCTGCCAAGACTTATGGCAGTTATGGTAACGAAGACCGTTAGTATGAATGGTAAAATGCAATCATTGTTAAGCGGATGTATTTTGATTTTCTGTTGATGTATGAACTGGGTAGTTCCACTGCTCCAAAACCTATACATACATAGGTGATGGATGAATGATGATTTATAAAATTATTTATAGGTACTCCGGTTTAGAATCCAGTATATTTTATGTCAACAAAGACATTAATGAAAACTTAACAAAAACTGATAATTAAAACAGAAAACAACAGCAAAGTTATCACTAAAACACAAACTTCAACAAAGCAAAATCTCGCATGTGTAGCATCAAAACGAACGAGAGATTAATTAAATGCTGAATGAATGCTTTCAAAACCAAAAATTATTTCGTGCTACTGTGCTTTACTCGATGATACCAATGAGTGTCCCTCTGAATTTCGACAGATCGTTATTTCGACACGTCGCTAACTTCGAAAAAGCATAGTCATTGTTTCGACGGAACATATACTCGACAAACATTATTTCGACTGCTTTGACTAAAATATGAATAAGAATAAACCACTTTGACAACACACACCTTCAAAAGACCACTACTTAGACAGACTCTGCTCTGATTTCACCAAAGAAACCAAAGTAATAAATAACACTTGAGAAATAAACGCACATATAAACAACTAGCTGCTGCCCGCGCCTGCGCCCCGCTTTTTATCGGGATAAAAAAAGCCTATACATATGTTATTCCAGGTCCCAAACTATACTCATAACAAATTTCAGCCGCAATCAGTTCGGTAGTTTTTGCGTGAAAGAGGAACAAACATCCATAATCCATCCATTCTTACAAACTTTGGCATTTATATATTAAGTACGAATTAGTAGAAAAACAAATAGATTCTACTTCCTAACTTAAACACAGGCAGTTACTAGTAAACGTTCTAATTAAATCTCGTAAAGAAAACTGCAAGGTATGGTTAAATCGCTCCACTTGGCCCGGGTGGTACCACCCCTGTTTTCTAGACCAGTTTCTAGATCGTCTGTCAAGGTAACCGGCAATCTTTCTAACCGGTTGTTTGTTCCAATTGTTATTCATTTATTCTATGCTCTGTTGAAAAAAAAGTCTTAAAGTACATTGTACACCTAGGCGTGCCCAATTCCTATAGAGTGTGTCATTCGAGGCCTATCGCACTTTCTGCTGAGTGATACATATGTACATAGGTAGTGCTTTATACTACACCTTCCAGGAAAATAAAAAGCAGAATAAATCTTTTATTTCTGTCATAAAACTTTCACTACCATCACATTCTGTACAATTAATAAAACTGTCTACACCAAATTCAAATTTAGAATAACTTCCCGCACCAGCGCCTCCCTTTATCACTTGGGTTTTTTTTTTTCAAAATAGGCATACGCGGACTTGGAGTAAAAACTTTTTGTCGTTTGACCTATAATGAAAATACCATAGCTAACGGCCGATCTTTTAGGAAATTAAAAAAAAAGAATACGTTAGAAATGGATATCCATTCAAATTACTTTTTTATAATTTTTTTATAATGCAGGACAATTCATACAGCCGTCATCTAGCCCCAAGCTAAGGAGAAGTTGAGTTATCGGTACTAGATGGCTGATATACTTAATACAAAACATTACATAGATATATATTTTTTACTAGACATATAAAATACCCAGAACACCCGGAACAAATAGTAGCAGATCGTACAAACATTTATCCCAAGGCGGGAATCGAACCCGCAACCTCCTGCGTCGCAGGCGGACCTTCGCCCGCCACGCCACATCGTACTTTAATCCTATCAGTATCAGACTTAACTGAATTCAATGACAATGAACAAATGGTTCATTTCGCCAAACATTGTTATGAATGACTTATTCAACTCCCAGCTTTGTTTAGCGTTGTTTTGGTTCTACTTCCATTGTTGGGATATAGCTAAGATATGTACTGCATATAGCAATTTGTACCTACTTTGTTACCCAATTTTCCATTTCTCAGCTGCAATTATGTCAGTTACCGCGTGCTTACTAGCCAGTTTGTAGAACAATGTGAAAAATAAACGTTGTAGACGAAAGGAAAACTTCCATTGTTATGAAATAACCCGCAAAAAAGGCTCAAGAAAACCGCAAGAAAATCCAAACAATTTCCGCTTTGTTGCTGCTGATTCTGGATGCTGCTGACTTTATATGTTTGAGTAGCCGCTGGCCACGCCTTCGCCCGCGTTTTATCGGGATAAAAATAGCCTATATGTCTATGTGTGTGTGTATGTAGGTCCCAAACTATTATTATTTTTATTCATTTATTTCAGATGAAATATCCATAATACATTCTTAAAATTAAATTTAATGATTAAGAATTAAAAATTACACATTATTAAAATCAAATAATACAAGACAAACAAATAATAGAAAAGTTTCACTGTCACATAATAAAATTAAGAAAATTAATAAATTTGAAAATAATATGAAGATCGTTCAGACGGAACCCATCATTATTTTCACCCACTTGTTTTGAATGTTGTTGTTCGTAATGCATGTTCCTCTTTCACGCAAAAACTTTGCGGAACATCCATCCATCCATTCTCACAAACTTTAACATTTGTAAATTAGTATAGGACTATAACTATGTAGGTGCTTTACAAAATGAACTGAACTTGGTAATGATTAACCAAGGTGTTTTGAAAACATCGCAGAATAGTACAAAATATTTTTGCCGCAAATTTATACACATTCCATGATCTATAAAATAATTTGTTCGTGATTAATCCTAACTAATATTATAAATTTGATACCTAGTGTGTTTCTTTGTCTGTCTTTCCTACACACCCTAACTAAGCAACTAATCGACTTGATTTTTGGCATAGAGTTAGTTGAGAGGATGGAGTAACATAAGCTACCTTTTGTCCTGCTTAAACATCAAATTTGTATGGAAGATTGACGGCTTATAAGGCTTACGATTTAACGCAGGTGAAACCGTGGGGGACAGCTAGTACGATCAAAAGGCAACAATCCTACTAATATTATTTTGAAAGTAATTCTATCTGTCTGTCTGTTACCTTTTCACGCCAAAACGGCTGAACGGATCTTAATGAAATTTGGCAGAGAGATAGATGGTATCCCGGGGACGGACATAGGGTACATGAAAATTGCGTGCGAAGTCGCGGGCAGCAGCTAGTTTAGTATAAATGTAAGTCTTACAGTTTCTCCAACTAATAATTAAATTACCTGTTCTAAACGCCTCGTCCCAGTATCCAAAGACCTCGGTCTCAGTTCCGTCCTGTAATGATTCTCGTATTCCTCCTCTGCAGAATTCACTATTATTACCAAAGCAGCCAGGGTGCTCAACAAAACCATTGTGATCTTCCAAGTAATACCCATAATTTACAGAAACTATCGCAATTAACACTGACACTGCACTATAAGACGCGCACTAGAGATTGAAGAGTAGAAGAAGAGAAAGAAAGGAAGAAATCGCAACGCGTTTGATATTATCTCTCCTATTTTTAATGCATATATATACATATAATAATTTAAAATAAAAACTTCGCGATATTCTCGTGAATTTGCGCTGTTATTATAATGTGGAACCACGCGTGTATTTCGAGTTGTTTTCGTTGTGAAAGTGATAGGCGCACGTCAGTGCACGCCGACTGTTTGCACCGGAGTAATGCAAAACATGGGTGATACAGTCGCGGTGTTTTGCTTCGATTGCATATTTTGAAACGAGACTGCCATTTTCCTGATGGTGTTGTGTGATAAGCACATGATTACTTGCACCGTTTCCATATATTATTGTTATGTAGTAGATAACTAATAAGTTGAGAATTCTGCCCTATAATTGCACTTGCAGTAATCAACATTCCGGACCATGTCGATTACAGCAAGTGTGATTTGATTAGTAAGGCAGTATTTATTTATATGTATAAAGGTTTACCAACCACATTACACACTTATGAATTCATTTGTTAGGTTCTGATCTGATATGCATGTTAATAATAGGTAAACACGACATTCATAGTATTTAACTTCACGAATCTATTACCTACATATAAATAATAGATACTATACAATTAGGAAAACTAAACCTTATATACAATATAATAAATGAAAATAAACTATACGAGAATAAACTATATGTAATAAAAAAAATTGTTACTGTTAACATTATTACTATATTTAATCAGGCCTCTAGAGGCCCCCTCTAGAGGTTGCCGGAAATAAATAAATAAATAATGTTGGACAGTGCACACAACATTATCTAGCCCCAAGCTAAGCAGAGCTTGTGTTATGGGTACTACATGACTGATATACATAAAATAATATATTACATAGATAGATATTTTTTATTTTACATAGAAAACGTCCAGAACAGCCTGAACAAATATTTGCAGATCGTACAAACATTTGTCCCGAGGCGGGAATCGAACCCGCAACCTCCTGCATCGCGGGCGGACCTTCGCCCACCGCGCCACAGAGATCGTCAAATGGTCTAGCAGTTTTCTTTTAAATTTAGGTTTAGTATACTTTTATTTTTTTAAATATTTTTTGTTGCTTTATATGCGTTTTGAAGTTCCTACAAATCTAAATTTCTTAATGTATGGATGTAGTAATTCGTTATCACATTGCGATTTGAAAGAAAAAATGGCTGGAGATTAGAGATTCGACCAGTATTATACACAGTACAAAGGTACAATACTGGGCTCAGGATTTATTTTCGGGGAATTTTCGGTACGCTATGCTGGTCCCGGTTCTTTTAGTTCGGGAACTCTGCTGGGAGCTTCAATGAAAAAGATAAATGTCCTTGTGGAAATAGTAGATATATTTAAAACACATCGCATAATTTTTTTCATAGCAGTAAATTTAGATCGATTATTCGATAAATAAATAGACGCATAAACCTTCTAAATCAGAACAGAAAAAGCACACACATTCTCTTAATCAAGCTCGCGAAAGGAAATCAAATCGGATCAAATCTCTAAATTGACTTTCCTTATTTCCGAATCAGTCTCATAATAGTGCATCTCGAATATGCAAACTCAATTGCGATTACCGATTACATTTTCCAAGATGACAGCGTATGTATAATGTGAAACGGAATTTTCTCGCTTCGCTTCCCTCGCGGTATGCTTGTTCGTGTAGGGAACATATACTCGCTATTTGCCAGTGCGTATAACATGATGGACCATTAACACAGCATCAGAATCAGAATCAATAACTTTATTTCTTTAGGCTTACAAAATAAGCACTTAGACAAGTCATATTGTATACTATAAACATAGTTATTATTATCAAATAAGAAATAAGGTGTTATTGATATTCTCTTCACTTCAATTTTTTGTCCACTAGTGGAAGAAGTGAAAAAGAAACCACTAGCACATTATAATATCACTTTTGTGTCTAATACATGTTTATTTTGCCTATCACCTGGCCTAGTAGTATTGTTATTATATTCTCTGCCTAGTATATGCCCGTTCTGAGATAAATCACATCGTATAACTGAATAGAGCCAGTTATACTATGTTGCGATCTCAAGTTATAAAAATGTAGATTAGGTAAGCTCTTTTAGAAGCTAGGACATGTTTCCATCCGCTTTTCAAAATATATTTTTTCGAGGATACAGGCGACTGGGTCCATACATAACTAGGACCGCGGTCCCAGTTACCTGATCACATTTTTGAATCGGTCGACTGGGACCATATACCTAATTTGCTTTAATGTACAGTTAACAGAAAAATCAAGTTACATAACTCAGGATTTATTTTATGTAGTATTACAGTGAAGTATTTTTTTAGTAAGAATGTCAAAAAAACTATGTCTATGGGAATGATTCCTAAAGTCAAGGACATCCAAAAAGGGCTGCCCTTTTGTTTCAAAACAGGTACTCTACTCTTAACACCTGAGGGCCCACTCATAGGTCTTATGGGCGCATACGCATCTCCTTTCTATGAACCACGTGGCCAATCACAGTCGCAAAAGCTTATCAGGCTCAAGAAAGGATGTAATAGATGAAGATAGACTAAGACTTTTAGCCTTTGGAGACTATGTCAGTCTCATAGGAATATTTTGACCGAATTTTCATTTGGCTTTTTGTGACCTATTTAATTTAATAAATGCAGATCTTTACAAAATTGGGGTTGGCAATGGAATGGTGATTATCTAGAAAATTCATGGTGTTTTGCTTAATTGGAAATAACGCTTAACACCTTTCACCGTATAAAATCTTAACGGCCTCAAGTTCAAAAGCAGAAGACACGCATCTGGTAAGTACTTTAAAAAATTGGCGTCATATTGATGCCGGGAACAACATTTAAAAAAATATATTGGTAACATAAAATACATAGCATTTTATAAACTATAAGTTTTAAAAAGACAGTCGAATGATACACAATACTTTTAACAAAAATTGCTTATAAGGTGGTTCATCACGGGTTGGCACGAGATGATTTTTTTTGTAGATTTTTTTTGTAGTTTTTAATTTATTGTTGGCGCAAATTGTAAACCTTTTCTATAAACTTATAAAAAAAACTTCGGCTCATTGGTAGTTTTGGAGCATTTGAGAAAATAAGAGGTTCTGGGCCAAAATCAACATTTTCATAAATGCTCCCAAAATAAAAGTATATCGAAGTATGTTTTATGGTGGATTCGTAGAAAATAGTTCACAATTTGCTCCAAATTACTTTTCCGTTAAAGTTATTCTTTGTAAAACACAGAAAAAATTCAAAATCACAAAATAATTTGAATCTTGTGTCAACCCGTGACGATCACCCTTAACACTTCTTACAAAATTAAACTAATTTCTCATACGTACAGAACTTAGGTAGGTATAGGTAGTCATTGTCTTTTTGATGGTCTCGTAAATGATTATAAATCACAGTAGACATTCTAGATAAGTAATCAGAGCATTTCTCCACACACTCTCATGGTTATAAAATGACGAGAGAAAATAAATCGGTTTCACTCGTGAATAGCCATGCAGTTGCATACCATTAGGTTTCTAAGAAATTTCAATAATGCTCTAGATTCTACAGATTTTATTGGAATTTCTAGAATCATTCTCACATACTAATTTTGAAGATGTAGATAATCAACTTTCTTGTTCCATTTGACTACTTTAGTCTACTTACCGTAGCGACAGAAATCAAAAAAATCTAAAATACAGACATAGAAATAAAGTGATATTTCTATGTCAGTGTTTAATTTATAGAATTTGAATTTTTCTGTGTGTACATTTCTAAGTGTTATTGGATTTACGGAATCAAATAATTTACATAAACATAAGGCAATGATAAAAATAATCCACAAAATTTATTGGTATATTTACTCGATAGATCGATATGCCTTATGTGACAAAGTACGAGTAATTTCTGGTGTTTTTGCGAGGCATAAAATCGTGCATTCATCGGTCGACACTCGTTAAGCCTTTTCTTCCGTGTAGATAGTTATTACTTTTTTGTTTTCTTAGGAATTTTAATGTGGTTCCGTCACTAGGTATAGTTGAAATCCTACTCCTACTAATATTATAAATGTCAAAGTTTGTATGGATGTATGTATGGATATTTGTTACTCTTTCACGCAAAAACTACTGAACCGATTAGGCGGTATGGGTATAGTTTGGGACTTGGAATAACATATAGGCTATTTTTTATCCCGATAAAACGCGAGCGAAGGCGCGTGCAGAAGCTAGTAAATTATAAAAAAACGACATTAAACAGGTGAATGAAGAAAATAAAGAATCTTTACTATCTAATATAAAACAAAGTCGCTTCCCGCAGTCTGTCCATTTATACTATGCTTAGATCTTTAAAATTACGCAACGGATTTTGATGCGGTTTTTTTAATAGATAGATTCAAGAGGAAGGTTTATATGTATAATTATCACCCGTGCGAAGCCGGGAGTCAACTGACGTGGTCTTAATAACTACCGAATAACTTATTTTATGTAATTTTGAGCCGTATTATGAAATAACTTATGCTCACCGCACCAGTTTCGGGTATACCTAGCGTCGTCGTGACAAACATAATTCAAATATTCACGCCTACTTGCGCTTAGCCATTTCACTGTTCGTTTCCTAGTAATACTTCGCCAAATTATGTGTTATGTAACTTACTATTTACTATAGTAAAAGGTTGTCAAATGACTCTTGCGTAACGAACTGCAAAAGACGAAAATCAAGTTATTAACATAACTTATTTGCTAATAATTTCGTCGTTTCTGAGATTTCGATAGCAAATTCGCATTATAAAATGTATAAATAAATGAGAAAGTCTTTAATGGCGTTCGTATATCACGTAGATTTTAAGTGGGTATAACTAACAAGACATTAAAATTTTGGGTTTAGTTAGAAAATTACTAACTATTAAGAACAATGCATCTCGTACTAAAAATATATTAATAATGCTGGACAATTTCACACACCATCATTCTGCCCCAAGCTAAGCAGAGCTTGTGTTATACGTATTAAATAGTGATATATATACTTAAAACACATATATACATATATATTTTATACATATATATTATGTACATATATATATATTTTAAGACTACGATCCAACTATGGTCGTACATTGAATTTTCTTTAAATCATATCTACAAACGCTTAAAAAAAATTCACTTTGCTTAGCGTCGAGACAAAGATTATAATGGCCATAGCCCAATTACCCAGTCCATCCATTCACAAAAATAACATGGCTTTTTTGTTATTTTCATTTTCCTTTGCAATAGTCCCTACACCTGGCGGATATCATCTTCGGGTGTATCATATTGTGCAACCAAGGATGATACCCGCTTTGTGTAGCTCTCGCCTTTACATTAATTCTCATAAGTGCCTCTGTGCTGTTGGCTTCGGCTCCACACATGCCTCCCATAGGACCTATATGGCCCGTGATCACGGAAGGGAGATTAAAAGTAAAGATCTCAAATCGACTATACATTAATAGACTACTACATTGTATTATGTTTAAAAATAAAAAATAGAAAAGTAATTTGAGGTTAAGTACTGGGTGATTGTTTATCCTTTTTTGCAGATAATTATAATATTATAAATGTCAAAGTTTGTATGGATGTATGTATAAATGTATGGATCTATGGATATTTGTTACTCTTTCACGCAAAAACTACTGAAGCGATTAGGCTGAAATTTGGTATGGGTATAGTTTGGGACCTGGAATAACATATAGGCTGGAATAACATATATTTTTTATCACGATAAAAGAGGGCGAAGGTGCGGGCAGCAGCTAGTATAGCATAAATAATGCATTTTATACAAAGAAATTGGAAAAAACTTTTGGCGTGTGGAGATGGAGAGATATTTATCAATTCTGTTTTTAGATTCAGAATCAATAACTTTATTTCTTTAGGCTTACAAAATAAGCACTTAGACAAGTCAAATTGTATACTATAAACATAGTTATTATTACCAAATTATTATAATTTATTTATAATGAGGATGACTTTGCTTGTATAAGCAATGTTGTAGAAGGCTAACAGAAGCAATAAATCCAAATAGAAACTACCAATCTGAACGATTCATCTTTATTCAAAAGCAATAAGAATATAAACCGTACTATCATCAAACATAGCTTTAAATGAAGAGAGATGTCTTCATCAATGTTTGTCGTTTTTACTATATCTAGATTCCCGAAGAACTGAATACTCACGTTATCTGCGTCGCAGCGGGCGAAGGTCCGCCTGCGACGCAGGGATGTGTCATGCTCGATTCCCGCATAGAGAGAAATGTTCATTTTCATGTTTGTGGTATCTGCAGATGTTTGTTCGGGGTGTTCTGGGATGTTTTTTATGCAGGTATGAAAAAAAATCTATATATGTATTAATAATGTACTTAATTGTATTAAGTTTATCAGTTATCTAGTACCCATAACACAAACTCTTAAGCTTAGGGTTAGATAATGGTGTGGGAATGGTTCAGCATTATTTATTGTTTTTGGAAAAAGCCTTTTTCATACATAACATAACACATCGATGACGCTAAAGTTCTTTGAACTTGCGGTATCTGGTAATAATTACATTCTGTATGTGATTTCATCATTGTATGTATGTGCGGGTCATTGTTACGTACATTTCGCACGCGTCACTTTCTTCAGCTTAACTAGCGTCGTATATCTTTTAATAGTTTCGACCCGCGGCTTCGCTGTGTTTACCATGATTAAAGTTGCCTCTTGTTATAACTCCATGCACACATTTATTTACTTTGAGTTAATGAAAAAATAAAAATTTTCAGAGACGTAATCTGTTAGCTCAATTAATATCGAAGCTTTCGTTAGACTCAATGTTTTTCGAGCTGATAAATTCGCATCACTATTCTTTAGAAGCAGAGTCTATGAAATATTGTAATCTTTAATTGATATAAGAAAGAGTAATCTTTAAGTGAGATAAGAAAATAAATAGGTGACGGAGCAATCTTTCTATAAAAACTTTCGCAGTTTGACGAATTCAGTACGAATGTATTATAAGCGGGTTAACTACCAATTTTATTTGTGTTGGAAGAAAAACGTTGGTCAACTTCGGAACGTTGCAGTGTTGGTGTTCTTCCAACACAAAATAATATGGTTCGAAGTTAACCCGCTTGCATCCTTAATGAATTAGCTTCTGTCTCTTTCATGCTGTGTAGAATGTTAATGTCCCCAGTTGTTATTATTATATTGGTATAGTTGTATTTCTGGTCCAGAATTATATTGTTTATCAACTATTAACAATATAATCAGTCCAATCTATTCAGTAGGTAGCGTTCTCTTGGTAGGGTACAATCTCGAAGTCTTTAACTCCAGAGTGAATAAGTTCCTTCTGGGAAAGCGAGCTCCATCTTAGGCCACATCTTCACTTACTTTAGTGAGACGGTGGCCAAACGGTTAACCATAATCCAAGAAAACAGGTCTGCTCTTCCGGGAGTGTCGCCAGGTGACGTCACTGTCCAGTTGCCACTTTATTTCAACAAAATGTAGGAGTTGGGAATCAAATGTGATGAGGGTCAATTGAAAAATCCTGTGAATCGTCAATTATGTTTGTTAGATCAGTCAAAACAGCGTTAATTAAATACAAATCAATGTGATAAATAATGGGTATATAATGAACCTCATAGTTTTATCAGATTCATACAGGAGCTCGGGGAGTTACGATTTTACGCTACTGGTATCACCAGAAACAGAGTCGTCTTCTTATTCGCCGATGGCATGGATGACGTAGACTGGAGACACCCACGTGATCATCGTGTCTCGGAAGAGCATACCCTGTTTTCTTATACCATGCGCTTAACCATGTTCAATAAAAAAAATATTTGCGGTGGTAAAGTTACAAACATTTAAACTTTCGCATTCATAACATCAGATTGATGCGAGATCACCGTGCGATGACAAAAAGCTCGCCCCAAATAACATGCACGATCGATATGGATCATGGCGGGCTCCATTATATTGTGAAAATGTAATTTCTTGGGTAATTCTATGCTTATTTATCGTATCATCTTCCTCCTGCGACATCGCACGCTTTTTATAGTTTTTTTTTTATAAAACAACTCTGATATCATTTATTCTATTTGGAACATGTATATTTATTCTTTCAATTATTTTAATTATGTTTTGTTGTTTCAGTGTAGATACATGTAAATTAGAGTACATTTGTATCGTCTTTTTTCCCACTAAGGGTAAATTCTCAGGGAAGATTTGGGAACTAATTCTTTACAAACACACAAAGTATCACAATTTTATTAGAAATAAATGATTTCTTAGGCAATTCTATGCATATTTATCGTTCCGTGAAGATGCTGCAACGCTTTCACATTTCTTGATTTCCTATATTATTTGTAGACCGCAGTGGCTTAGGTAATTTGCCATCTCACCGCTGGCAGTTTGTTACCCAACTGTCAACTGCATGTCACCGATCCACGTAATTTTACGAAATCATTATCTCCGTAACAACTGGTAACACTGATCCGGATGGAATCTTTTACATAACATTAATGCACGGGGCGTTCAATTGATTTAGGCAAAGAAACCAGATCATTGCATCAAAGAAAATATAAGAAATACAAAACAGTAGGGAGATAAACCTCGTGGCCTCTGTGGGGCAGAATAGAGGGCTCAGCGCTTACTTTGTTGCAGATTATTTATTATTATCACAGTCCGTACCTAGTCCCATTGGAAGGCAAAGGCCTCCCTTTCCTCTCTGCATTTCGCTTTTGCCACTTCTCACTCATTTCTCATGATTCTCACTCTATAGATGATGCTGGTGGTCCTCCAGAATAATTAATCTATATAATTCGATTTTGTTTTCATTGAACACTCTCAAGATTCACTGCATCATGCCAAATAATATATATGATATCGAAGCTATTTTGACTTCAAATACATCGTTAACTATCAAGTTAGCTGACCGTCTCATGACTATAAATTGGAAAACAATACAATACACTTTATTGTACACCAAGAAAATACAAATATACAGGAAAATAGATAACAGAGTTGCACAATGGGCGGCCTTATCGCTAAGAGCGGTCTCTTCCAGACAACCTTGAAATAGACACGTAGCAGTTGTACACGTAAAGACAGTGGCGAATTACTCAAATATACAATATATTACTTTATATTATAATATTATACTAATATTTTATATGTAATATTTTGTATGTGGTATAAATGCAAAAATATATACAAAAACACTAACAATTTATGACTGAAGAAAGATGGTAAGATGGTAATGAATAATAATATTCAAGGTCTGCTTATTTGGGGCTAGATGATGCTTTATGGTTGTCCAGCAATATTTATTTATGTTCTCTATCACAATTCTATATATGCCATATTTATTGACGGCTCGCTTAATTTTATTGACGAAACCTTAATATGTTTTACTTAGTTATCCACTTTGTTTATACCATATAGATGCAGCCGACGCTTATATTTGTAAATAGACCAGCGACAGTGTTTGTTTTTGTCGACGCAGAATAACAAGCGGTGGCCATCCGTTTCGGGTTGACTAACGGCGGATGAGGTAACCTGAGGGCATTCAATACAAAATTATGATTGTTTTTCTCGTGTTATTGTGTATTGAAAATGTAACTCATAATTTTAAATGAGATTTATCCTACTCAGTGAAAGAAAACAGATATTGTCTACTAACCGTAGTAGAGTCATTCTATGTAATGAATATATGGGGAAATGAAACAAATTAATAAAGTTTTCAAACCTGTGTGACATGATACATCTAGGTATATACTGTTTAAAAATCACTACTCCCCATTCCCTCCACCTGACGTTTGACCCCCCTCACCTTGAAATGTGTCCCCGTTGGTGGTTTTTTTTACATTTTCACGAAAACTATAATAGATATCAAAAAAGTGTCAAGGACAAATTTAATTCTCATTAAATTTGAAACAAAAAAGGTTCTATGTGTTTTTTACAAGTTGGACGGTATTCAAGCTATAAGTATTTGTATCACCTTAAAATAACAAAATAACCATACTCGTTTGACAAAGTGCATTATATTTTCAAAACGGCTTGACCAATTTTAATGAAATACAGATAATAAATCACCGCAGTTATGCCAGCTATCAAACAAAAAAAACTACATCAAAGTCGGTTCATCTGTTTCGGCGCTACGAGGTCACAAACACACAAATACCAAGAGTATGAAGTAGTAGTATGGGAACCAGATAAATAAAACTTAACTCTTTGTCTCAGGGTCGCACCGTCTGAGTAACTAATGATGCTGCAAGCGTCTATTGCTAAATATGCTCGTGTGCTCGTCAATGATGCCCCATCATTGCAAAGGACTTTGTTTGTACTTACCAAAACTGTTTTTCAAAGATTAATAAGATTTACTATTCACAAGCAATCAGTTAAAAAAGTTGGAAACAAAAAATATAGCTATAAACTGAAACCCGACTAGGTAGGTACGTAATAATATGGCGTCTTAAAAAACGATAAATCGACTTCTAATTGCCTTACCTTTTGTACTTATTTTAAGTTTAGCGGGATAAATACTAATCCCCTGGGGATAAAAAAATTATGGGTACCCCTTCGGGATCATTTTCTAAACAAAAGTGAAAGAATTCTTCAAAATTTTCAAAATTGGTCCATAAATGGCGGAGATATCGCGTAACATACATACAAAAAAAATACATAAGGTGGAATTGATAACCTCCTCTTTTTGAAGTTGGTTAAAAAATCTTAAACAAGCGTTCACCGATTATCCTTACCTATCCTTATCATTTTGTTTTGATACTTAGGTAGTCGGCGGCCCTCAGATTATGTATGAACAAAACAGCCTCCGAATACCTACCAACATTCAATTATTCCTCGAAGCACGTCTCACGTCATTATCCACGTTAGATAACATAGTGGAAAGTGCATCTTGTGAGATTGGCTTGGAGACAATAGCAATAGGCGGTCGTTGGGAACATTTAATTAGCGAAAGTAAAAGCTTTACTGTCTAACTAGACGTGTTTGATCGTTTATCTTGGAGTTGATGGAATACTTAAAATAAAACGTCAAGTGCGAGTTCAACTCGAGTACCGAGGGTTCCGTAGTTATAAGACCTGTTTTCTTGCAAAATTTCTAGATCAACGGGAAGTACCCTATAGGTTTTCGGTCCATGGCGATGATCAAATTTTTTTTAAATCTGAATTAACTACAAATTCACGGTTTTCGGATTGAAATACCGAGTTTATGATTATTGGTCAACGTGAAGTACCATATAAGTTTAGTGAGCATGTGATTTCCTTGGTAATTACAAAAAATATGGCTGTAACTTCTAATTGCGTTGACTTAGAAGTTTGATTTATATCACGGCTCCAAGAGGACCTGAGTATTTGATGTTTATTTCAACTATATAGCTCCACGCGTTCTTGAGAAGAGGGTTGACAGACAGACGGACGGACAGACAGACAGCAAAGTATCCTATAAGGGTTCTTTTTTCTTTTGAGGGTACGGAACCCTAAAAAGTATTGATAATAATAGAAAGAAGTCAGTGACGTAGTGAGAGATAGTAGGCCTGCGATGCTGGAGGTTTCGGGTTCGATTCAAACCTCGGGATACGTATGATCTACTGCAGCCCCCTTAGCACGGGGATTGTTCTCTAGGGTGGAATAGACAATAATGACATCACATCGTCATACATTGCGTACATTATTGAAGTTGAAGGAATGAATTTCAGATAATTTACTCATTCGATGACAAAGTGACGTAATTTTCAACAATCCCCGTGCTATGAGGGCGGGTATTGCTTTCTGGTCTGGGTATCTACGTATTATGATAAGATTTTTGTTATTATACTGCCTAAGTCCTCCCACTCGGGGTAATCTCAAAGTAATTAAATTATATCCTAAAAAGGGGAAGGTCGCGAGTTCAAGTCCCGCCGAAATCATAATTTTTTGGGATATCATTTAATTTCTTTACCCCGAGTGCGAGGGCTTACGCACTTCAATAACAAAACCTTAGAATTGAGCAACGGCGATGCTTCTCGTCAAACGACCTAAATGTGACTTTAGACTTTGAGCAGGATTGGATAAACTTCAATGTTTCCCCTGTAGGTGGAGCTAGAGGCGCTAGAGTTCATAAGGAAGTCCCAAAGATTTTCGACTCGTCGGGTACTTGATTTCGTGGCGCAGTTGGTTAGCGCAGTCCCATATTCAAGGGAAGGACGCGAGTTCAAGTCCAACTGAAATTGTAAATTTTTGGGATATAATATTAATTTCTATGTATTATGATGTACTAGCTGCTGCCCACGCCTTCGCCCGCGTTTTATCGGGAAAAAAATAGCCTATATATTATTCCAGGTTCCAAGCTATACCCATACCAAATTTCAGCCTAATCGGTTCAGTAGGTTTTCGTGAAAATGTAACTAATATCCATACATCCATCCATACCAACTTTGACATTTTTAATATAAGTAGGATATCAGCCACATGGAACTCGTAACGCCAGCTCGTAACATGAATATAAACCAAAATAATTGCCGCCATTATGTAACCCATGTAGAGCAAACAGAACACTATAAACAAAAGTTGAATATGTTGTGGGAGTGATGTTATTACTTATATATATACATTGAACAGTAAAAGTGAACTCGAATCTAAATATATAATAACTCTCGGAATAACAATATCATTTAAATACGTAAAAATTATTGGTTTTGGCTTATGTTCCAATGATTGTCGTTAGATGGGGGGGGGGGGGGGGGGGGGGGGGGGTTATCTTAGAAATTTAGTACCATAAAATGTCTTCTGGGTATTTTCTATGTATACCTAATAAAAAATATATATCTGTGTAATGTATTGCATTATCTATATCAGTCATCTAGTACCTCTGATTAGCTTTGGGCTAGATTATACTATGTATATTTCCCATCAGTATTTATTATTATTTATTAAATGTTTCAACTTCAGATGGGCAGTTTCTACCGTGATGACGCGACAGAACAACATCCAGCTGGCGAGCTGTGACGTCACAGCTTTCATACCGCTCTGGGATATGTGCAATCACGAACATGGAAAAGTAAGTAAGGTTTTGTTTGCGACTTCACTCCTACTAGGGCAAACAACTTTTATAACATTTTCTATTCGTGAAATAGATAAGTTCTTTATTTGCGTCTTCAGACAAAATACAATAATATACAGTATTTAAAATCAAACAACAATACAATTGAAATCAAATAAAATGACTGTTTTTTTTTTAAAGAAATATGTATTTAGTTGGTTTGTTCTATCTTGTCTAGACTATTTTAGAGATGACTCCATTAATTTCCAGTAAGCATCTGGTTCTGTCTTCTTATAAATCAGAGCGCAATATAAATGTTCCTTTTAAAACTCAAATAGACCTTACAGGACTCTTGGACACGTCATAAAATTAAAATTACATAAGTAAAACAGGGAAATAAAGTGATCACTTTGATTTTTTGTTCACTTCAATCTTTTTAAGGTAAAGTAAAGAAGCGAACAAGAAACCTTTACCTTGTTAGTTTTCGAGTTGGAGCAAAACTAGTCCCAAGCTTTTTTACCCTCTGCATTATATGATACTACAGAATAATCATCGTCAATACAGAGTTGCTTACAATCGTCTTCTAGCAAAGAAAATAATACAAAAAAAGTTACAACCTGTCGCTACGGTCTTGTATCGCTATTTGGACTCTGTCTAGGTATTAACTGTTTGTACAAATCTCGCCTGTCCTGGTTAGAAAATTTTTCATGAACTTATAAGAAATGTCTTTGACTTGCAAATATGTCTAGGTATTAACTGTTTGAACAAATCTCGCCTGTCCTGGTTGGAAAATTTATCATGAACTTATAAGAAATGTCTTTGACTTTCAAATATGTCTAGGTATTAACTGTATGTACAAATCTCGCCTGTCCTGGTTAGAAAATTTATCATGAACTTATAAGAAATGTCTTTGACTTATAAATATGTCTAGGTATTAACTGTATGTACAAATCTCGCCTGTCCTGGTTAGAAAATTTATCATGAACTTATAAGAAATGTCTTTGACTTACAAATATGTCTAGGTATTAACTGTTTGAACAAATCTCGCCTGTCCTGGTTAGAAAATTTATCATGAACTTATAAGAAATGTCTTTGACTTATAAATATGTCTAGGTATTAACTGTAGGTACAAATCTCGCCTGTCCTGGTTAGAAAATTTATCATGAACTTATAAGAAATGTCTTTGACTTATAAATATGTCTAGGTATTAACTGTATGTACAAATCTCGCCTGTCCTGGTTAGAAAATTTATCATGAACTTATAAGAAATGTCTTTGACTTACAAATATGTCTAGGTATTAACTGTTTGTACAAATCTCGCCTGTCCGGGTTAGAAAATTTATCATGAACTTTTAAGAAATGTCTTTGACTTACAAATATGTCTAGGTATTAACTGTTTGTACAAATCTCGCCTGTCCGGGTTAGAGAATTTATGATGAACTTATAAGAAATGTCTTTGACTTACAAATATGTCTAGGTATTAACTGTTTGTACAAATCTCGCCTGTCCGGGTTAGAAAATTTATCATGAACTTATAAGAAATGTCTTTGACTTACAAATATGTCTAGGTATTAACTGTTTGAACAAATCTCGCCTGTCCTGGTTAGAAAATTTATCATGAACTTATAAGAAATGTCTTTGACTTATAAATATGTCTAGGTATTAACTGTATGTACAAATCTCGCCTGTCCTGGTTAGAAAATTTATCATGAACTTATAAGAAATGTCTTTGACTTATAAATATGTCTAGGTATTAACTGTATGTACAAATCTCGCCTGTCCTGGTTAGAAAATGTATCATGAACTTATAAGAAATGGCTTTGACTTACAAATATGTCTAGGTATTAACTGTTTGTACAAATCTCGCCTGTCCTGGTTAAAAAAAATATCATGAACTTATAAGAAATGTCTTTGACTTACAAATATGTCTAGGTATTAACTGTATGTACAAATCTCGCCTGTCTTGGTTAGAAAATGTATCATGAACTTATAAGAAATGTCTTTGACTTATAAATATGTCTAGCCTTAAGAGAAGGGAAAGCTTTTAACTTAGATCGAAACTATTTTATTTTAAGGAAAACCATAGGCTTATTATTAACAGACTTACAAATTGATATGTATCAGAAAGCTTATTAAGTCGCTTCCCCGACCCAATCAGAGCCGCCACCTATTTTTTTTATCGTATTATTACGATTTACAAAGGAATTTTCAAAAATCCCTTGGCCCTGTCCTCAGCTTATTTTTAATGCCTCTGTAATAGTTTTATATTGTATAGCTTAGGAGGAGATGCGAAAACCGAGTTTGGTGGCCAAAAAGTGCAACTTCGCATCTCTTCAAAAAAAGCTTATGATAGGTATCACAAACTGACCTTACAAACTGTATTTTTGAAAATTTCTTTGCTTTACTTAATAATACAATAAAATAGGTGGCGGCGCTAGTTTGGGTCTGGGAACCTACTTAAAGGTTTTCACGGAGACATAACAGAATAGTATAATAAAGACTATGAACATAATGTGACTAGTCTACATGCATCATAATAGTTAGTTATTTATGAGTTACAGTTTTTTTACATTTATCATCTACATTGGCGCCAAAAAATTGTCCGGTGAGCCGCCGCCTGGCCGAGCTGACACTTGTGCAGAATAAATCAAGGAGGCATTCGCTTCTTTCTAAGGTAAAACAAGTGATTTTCTTATACTTTTTAATGTTATTTGTTCATATAATTTCAGATAACAACAGATTTCAACAAAGACCTAGATCGCGGGGAGTGCTACGCGCTTCGAAACTTCAAGCCAAATGAACAGATCTTCATATTCTACGGCGCGAGGCCCAACGCTGATCTGTTCCTGCATAATGGGTAAATATTAATAAAAAGAGAGTCTACATGGGAGACCACCCACTCGATGGACCGACGACATCGTAGCGGTCGCAGGGAGTCGATGGATGGAGGCGGCTCAGGACCGCTATTTGTGACGTCGTATGGGGGAGGCCTATGTCCAGCAGTGGACGTGTATGGGCTGATGATGATGATGATGATGTTGTAGGCGTCTCAAAGTGCTTTGGGTCAACGACAATGTATGTTAATATTTATCTCAAATCATCTTTGGTACACCCCCTTTCTTAAATTCACAATTCTTTCCACCCAAAGGTTGCCTGGAATAGATCGCTTCTAAGCGATAAGGCCACCCATTGTACTTGTCCTATGTAACATCTCTCTGTAATATTGTTTTTCTGGTGTACAATAAAGAATTTTTATATTGTATTCTATGCACTTAAGCATAACCATGCCTCTGATCTCTCATTTAAAATCTCCATAACCATAATAAAACCAAGAAACTATAATCAAAAACTCTTCCGGACCGATTTAGTTCGTTACCCGATGTAAATTCGCACTTGATGGGTAACATGGACCTTTCTACCCACATAATAGTGAGGTAACTTCATTATACAATTCATTACGATGTGTTACAGTTATATACACACATAACACACTATGACTAAATGATTACTGGTGATGTGTTACTTTTACATCATCTCGTTTAGATTGTTTATAGATCTGATTAAATCACGCTGTAAGCGTAAGCGAAGTCTGTTTAATAATGCCTCATGTTGATATTCTTCTTCTCATTCGTAGCGTTCTGGGCAGAACAGTCGTGTTCGTCATGACGAGTCTTTTTTTGTATGGTTCGCCTAACGATATATCGCCATCGCTCCTGGTTGGTGGCAAATGTACTGGATCCAAGTATTTTGTAAATTCTTTTTTAGTCATGAAATCATGAAATCTTATACTATTCTTAAGACTCGGCGGTTACAGCGAGTTGTCACACATTTGGCGTGAGGTTATATAATAATAGCGACCCGCCCCGGCTTCGAACCTTCCTATTGAATCACTCTATCTCATATAAAAACCGCATCGAAATCCGTCATACATAGGGATAAACAGCGGGAAGCTTGGACCTTTGTTTTATACTACATATATAGTGATAAACATCATCATATCAGCCCATTCACGTCCACTGCTGGACATAGGCCTCCCCCATACGACGCCACATATAGCGGTCCTGAGCCGCCTCCATCCATCAACTCCCTGCGACCGCTACTATTAAAAATACTATAATAAAAAACTAATATGTATATATTAATTCATAGTTCATACTATAATAATAAACATACTATTATATATTGAGAGTATGTTTATGGCAGGCGTCCATAGTTTCCCCCATAGCCCAATTACCCAGTCCATCCATTCACCACAATAACATGGCTTTTTTGTTATTTTCATTTTCCTTTGCAATAGTCTCTACACCTGGCGGATATCATCTTCGGGTGTATCATATTGTGCAACCAAGGATGATACCCGCTATGTGTAGCTCTCGCCTTTAGATTAATTCTCATAAAGGGCCTCTGTGCTGTTGGCTTCGGCTCCACGCATGCCTCCCAAAGGACCGGGTCACTATATGGCCCGTGATCATGGAAATGAGAAACATACTATAATAAAAATCTTAAGTCAATATCTAGTCCAGTCCTGACTTTGTTAGCGGTTGAAACAAGTACAATGTAGCTTGTAGACACAAGGTGGTTGATCACACGTGGAAAATGTTAAAATGTTAAAAAAAACGTTGTTTTTACTATTTTCTAGGTTAGACAAGTCATATTCATATTTCAATAACTTTTTTCTGTATGCTAACAAAATAAGCACTAAGACAAGTAAAATTTTATACTACAAACAGTTTTATATATAGTTATTATTATTAAATGAGAAATAAGGAGTTATTGATTTACACTTCACTTAAAATTTTTGACCACTAGTGGAAGAAGTGAGACCACTAGTGCATTTATATCCCTTTGAATTCCTTGTATAACAATGATTTATTATTTCTTTCTCAATTCCAGTTTTGTGTATCCACCGAACCAGCACGATAGCCTCTCCCTAACGCTGGGCGTGAGCTCAAGTGACGCCCTCTGTGAGACGAAGCTGCAGTTACTGAGCAAGCTAGGACTCGCGGGCATCACGCACTACCATCTGTACCGCGGCGATAGCCCCATCAGCGCTGAGCTGCTCGCGTTCATCAGGATATTTAACATGAATCAAGGTAAATAATATCTGAATTAAACATAAATGTAAAAGTTATCCCAAGTTGTATCTAGACACTTGGCACAACTTGGCATAACGTTTACATTAATGGCGTGTGTTACTCTATTAATGTAAATAGTATGTCAAGTTGTGCCAAGTTTATGCTAAATGCTAAATAGAATCATCATCATTATCAGCTCATACACGTCCACTGCTGGACATAGGCCTCCCCCGTACGACGCCACAAATAGCGGTCCTGAGCCGCCTCCATCCATCGACTCTCTGCGACCGCTACGATGTCGTCGGTCCATCGAGTGGATGGTCTCCCATGTAGGGGGGGATTTGCCATAATCACCACGTTTGGCAGGCGGATTGGTGATCGCAGTGTTGGTGTTTAAAAATACTCAGAAGGAAGCTGCTGCTGCTGCTGCTGTAGAATAGAATACAATATATTAAATATGGAAAATTCATATAAGATTGATTTATTTACAAATGAAACCATTGGAAATTAGATTCTGGAAATTATTTTAGGTAGGTACTCTACCCAACTTAGTAACTCGAAAATTATCATGAACTTACTTAGACATAGGTAATATGCTAACGTTAAAGTCGAAGGAAAAAAATGTCTGACTTGGCTCTTCTCATGTCCTGAACACTTTTTAAACAATGAAGGTCTTTCGAATATATAAAAAATCCTCGGAATATTGATGGTATATATTTCACTTGATCAAATATCAACCAAAATAATCTTATCATTTACAGAAGAGCTGTCAAAATGGTCCATCGGCGACGCATTCGGGGATCTAGTTTCCGCTGACGAAGATAGTGCGAATGCGGTCGGCACTGACATCGAGAAACGCGCGCTGACGTATCTACTCACCCGATGCAGGCTCATACTGGCGTCGTACAAGCCAGGCGAAGAACCTACAAACTTACATAGGTACATATATTTTTGTTTAACTAGCAACCCAACTTCATCAAGAAGTGGACTTGGGCAGGACACATTGCCCGAATGGATGCGTCACGCTGGACCAGAAGAGTCCTGGAAAGGAGACACCCGAGGATGAGGACGACCACCGAATCGCTGGGTGGACTACATCAGACGGCACGGAGGACATGACTGGATGAGGCGGAGTGGAGACGAGGGGTAGAGGCCTATATCCAAGATTGGATCATGAAAAGGTCACCATGATGATGATGAACTAGCAACCCGCCCCGGTTTCGCACGGATAGTAGAGAAATATTCTACCTTGCATTGCTTTGTTATATCTCAAAGGGGTTAGGCAGAGTTTTCGATTTAATCTTCCAGGCGGCTTGACTTTTTCCGAAACATCCAACAATTATCGTTATATTACAACCAATTTAGACAAAACCTTGACAAAATACATACCTAAACCTTCCTCATGAATCTATGAATTGGTGAAAACCGCATGAAAATCCGATCAGGAGTTTTTGATTTCATCGCAAACAGACAGACAGATGCGGCGGAGGACTTTGTTTAACCCTTTGACCGCCGCGCCAAAAATGCCAAAATCTCTAATATGTAGTGATAAGATATATATATTATTTTTTATCCCCTAGGGATTAGTATTTATCCCGCAAAACTTAAACAGGGTAAAAGTAACGGATTCGAGCGGATTAGTAAGTTTTTGAAAACAATCAAATTATCACAATGCGTTTCCAAACAGTTTCCATAGACCTAAACAAGATGTTTAAAGTTTTTTAAAACACACCAAAATATCTTTTAATAACGGGTCTTTTTCTGTTCCAGGGCTAACATAAAACTCCTGAAGCAATGCGAAGTACAAATACTGGAAGGTGCCATAACTTATTTGATGGGAGCCCTAGAAAAACTACCCACCGTTCAGAAGTAAGCAATTTTTAGTATATTTAAGTTTCTGATGATTTTTAAGTAATTAACGTCGAACAAATCATGACAGTATTTTTCAATAATCAACCTCAATTTTAGTAATTGTTTTTTGATAATTTACTTTTTATTTGTAATTTAAGTTTTTTATTCGTGTCAAATTCACATGCCACAAAAATTGAAAGCTTCGAATTAGCAGCACTAAAAATGATGCCGTCCTTTGACGACCTTAGTGGCGTAACGGCGAAGGCCCGCGTGCGACGCAGTATGTTGGCGGTTCTATTCCCGCTTCGGGGCAAATGTTTAAACGGTCTACAGATATTTATTCCGCGTCCGAAAAGACATAAAATGACAAAAAATAGTAAGTTTTGTTTTTTTGCCATCTGAATAGACACCATTATGTATCTTATGCGATGTGATTCTTAGATTATGTATTTTTTTACGAGCCTATTCAATCCCACTGCTGGACAACGGCCATTGTTATTAGTAACGGTTATTTATAACAACGAATTTTATTTATTAACTAGTTTTTTTAGTTCCTAGAAGTGTTTTATCATACCTTATGATTTTTTTTATGTTAATGTGTGAATATTCTAATAAACGTACGCTGTTTTCATAAATCGTGATTGTTTTATTCGCAAATAACAAAAACAACATACTTTTAACCATTTTATATTAAAATTAGGCGTTTAAATTTATATAAAATTAAATACACTGGCGGACCTTAACTAAACATTCATTTCTTTCATTGGTTCGTGTAAATTCAGATAAATTAATTAAAAACTACTTGTTGATCGTGTAAAACTTATAAATAAATATTTACAAATAGTAAAAACTTACATTATTTCTAATCTAAATTAAATCCAGTATAAAGTAAGTTGAAAATTCGCTATCACTATTATACTAAATTTATAATAAATATAAATAAGTCACCACTTAAATTATTATTTATTTTGTTATCACAACCTCACTTGTCATACCGGTATTGCAAACAGACAAACGGAGGAGAAATATTTTCAATTAATTAAAATAAAAGTCCTCTCAATTTGTCCATATTTATGTAAGTGAGGACGCACACCAGACATACACTTGTATTACGACAATTGTGGCGCCACATTTGAAACGCAACACATTTATCGCCCCCGTATAACTGTGCGGAAGCACGCACACCTAGCGAACTTTTGTAGCGGATGTAGTTTTTACATAGTAGAGGATCCGAATATGGGACGACCTTCACCCATCTGTTTAATGGATGAAAATTATATTATATCAAAGATATGTTATGAATTTAATCGCGAGTGGGTGGCTGAAAATATCCTGGCCAGACTATGATTACTAAGTAAAACAATTGCATCGGACAAGGGGTTGGACTACCTTGCACCACTTTTCCCTTACGTTTGTATCTCGCGGTCTAAGAAATTAATCTTTATCAGGTGAGTTTCGTTGTATTTTTGGACTAGAGAACAATAAAATATGTACAATATACTTTTCTCTTTTTTCCCTTTAAAATAATTGCGGTTTTGTACATTATTTGTATCCCAGTTGTACTTACGGCGTTTTTAGATTTGTCCTGTAATTTAGTTGTTTTTTGAAAATGTTTACTGTGTGTCAAAAACACAACGAAACTCAGCTGACAAAGTTTATTTTCTTAGATAGCACCGCGAGATACAAATGTAAGGAAAGAGTAGTGCAAGGTACAAGGTATTTTTTTTTTATTACTTTTTTTTTATTATTTAGCCAACCCGCTTGCGATATACTCGTACATACATACTACATAATATACAGTCTTGGATATAAAATACTTTTCATCCATTAAATAGATGGGTGAAGATCGTCCAATATTCGGATCTTAGACTAACATTTGTTAGGTCGCTAAATGTGGCGCGGTATATGTGGCGTCGAGGTAAATATGGCGCCAGTATGCGACCTCACTAAATGTATTTTGAAACAGTTTTCGTTACAGGAAGTTAAATAATTACTATTATTTAAAACACTTCAAATGTTATTTCAGCAGTTTAACACCCTACTAAGATTTCATCATCATCATATCAGCCGATCGACGTCCACTGCTGGACATAGGCCTCCCCTAAGGATCTCCACAATTACCGATTTTGCGCTGCCCACATCCGGCGATTTCCCGCGACATTCACTAGGTCGTCAGTCCACCGCGTGGGGGGGCCTACCCCTGCGAGCTATGTGCCCTGCCCACTGCCACTTGAGTTTCGCAACTCTGAGAGCTATGTTGGTTACCTTGGTTTTTCTGAGGATCTCCTCATTACTGATTCGATCTCGCAGAGAGACTCCGAGCATAGCCCTCTCCATTGCTCTCTTGAGCTTGAGCTTTCTGACGAGGCCCATGGTAAAGTTACTAAGATTTACTGCTTATTAGTTATATGGGGTAGCTTGTGTCTTTGCATTTGCACTAAAAGCAATTTTTTTTAAAATCTGTCTTATATAAGGTAAACACTACAATTTCTGTCCGTTTTATGACAGTTGTCTGCCCCTTGAATTACTGAATGGTAGTGTCAATTCAGACGTCGTCGACAAAAACAACTAACCTTATTTAACTGCACTAAAAATGATGCCAACCTTTGTCTTTCTTTAATTATGAAAGGGATGACAATATTTTTAGTTATGTAAATTGAGTTTAGTTATAGTGACATCTGAATTGACCCCATTGACAGATATAAACATTTCGCCAAAAAACGCTGTTAAGCCGGGTACTGACCCTGCCTGGACCCTGACTGGTACTGATGTTAAAAGGCGTAATGTACCATTCGCAGAAAGCATGATACGTAACACCGTGTGCTAAAATCCGTTTCGTTGCTCATTGAGCGCTTTCTTTCCGTACTGACTGCACGAACGCTCGCTGTGTAACACGATAAATTACACCCCCGGAACGCCAATCAGGGGGCCAATTCTGCGTATAACGTGATACTTTATCGAGTGATACTCTTTATCACGGGATAAACATAGCATATGATCAATATCGAGTACCCGCAAAAACTGCTCTCTCGTGCGATCCAAGAAACACCCTCGATTGATATCGAATTGCAGATTTTGAGAATACTCTTGTTTATCACTCGATATTTCGGCAGTTCTTGTCATATTTATCGAATGGATATATTGCCAGAATTGCCCTCCTGTACCCACTTCAAAGGTTTGACAATGTTCACAGATTTTTCATCTAACTCGTTCCTACAATCATTTCAGTGCATCATTAACAACTAATCATAACATCTACATAAATTCTATTTGATCCGTCCCTTGTGCGGTACATATGCGTTATGCGACGCCGTGGCCTCCCGACGGCAACCGCGCGCGGCTACTAGTATAGCCCCGAAGAGCGCCGCTATCAGCACCCCGCAAGATGCCATTATGGCGGAGAGGGATGAGGTCTTCATGCAGGTTTGACCTTCTTTTGGTGCTGGAAAAAATGCAAACATTATCGTACGTCAAGTTTTTGTCATAATTTTCGGTCAAGCAGTATGTTTCAATTCCAGATGTCGTCATCTAGTTGTGGTCCCTTTCAACGCAATCGAAATAAAAAGGATGGCATCATTTTAAGTGCTGTCAGAGTAGTAACTTCAACTTCTTTTTTAATGGTGCCGCTTGCTTTTCGCTACGACTCTGCCATTGTCAGTAAGAAGTGTCATGTTATGGTGACATCTAAATTAACACATTTTTGGCGACATCTGAAGGGAGACAATCTGTGATTATTGATTACCATAAGGTAATAAAAAAAGGGGCGCCCAGTCAAGGGACTGACTTTCTCAAACCTTGTTTTTCTAAATCGGTGTTAGAATTTAACAGAATAAAAAATGTTACCGTCCCGTTCGTTACAATAGTAACATACAAAAAAAGGACAAAAGAATAAAATTATTAGACACTGTTATTATTCGATCTTAAAATAAACTCCTGTAATATTCAACATTTTAGGTGCAGTCTGAGTATTTTTACACAAAAAACTCTGTCTTGTCCAACCTAGACCGTGTAGCTTTTTCTGTTTAGCACGATCCAAAATTATATCGCAGCTAATGGATGATTGAATAATTATTACAATTATTACGGGCACAGCAATTAAAATGTTTGGGTGCCCGTTACATCCTAAACTAGAGCAGTACTAATTCATTGAGCACCGTAGAAACGGCCTGTGTTTTCAATTGACGAGTCCAAATTGTTCAAAGACTGGATCAGATTCCTTGCTTATTAAAACGGGCCTACAATTACAAGGAATCTTAATCTACTGTAAGCATTTTATACTATATTCTGCTTGTGGCTTCACGGATTTTTCAAGCTTTCGTCATAGGTGATATTTAAATATATTTTACATCACAAGCCGAAAATTATTTCCATTCTTAATTGTGCAAAAGTCTACAGTTAGCTCAACTGTTTCAATTGTAAATACTTGTTCTTATTTGATTTACTCTTTTATTGAGATTTTCTTTGTAAATAAAACTTGAATTAATTATTATAATTCGATCAAAGATCACTCCCTCGCCAGATGGAAACTTTGCAAGTTGACTATTTTGCAATCCTTGATAAAGAGTTTGCGACCGATGGTAAATAGTCCACAATACCTACCTACGTATTAGCAGCAAACTCCGAATCTTCTTTGCCCTCCTGTAAAAACCCTTAGCGACCGGAATATAGATAATTTTCTCTGATAGTCGTGGATGTCTTGGTGTGTTTGCAACTGCTGGTAAAGTAACTGCGACCTATGGTAAAGAGTTTGCAAACCTTGATAAAGTCTACAACCACTGGTAAAGAGTAGTACCTGTATTAGCCGCTAACTCCGAATCTTCTTCGCCCTCTTGCAAGACCCTTAGCGATTGGAACAGAGATATGTTCTCTGACAGTCTTGGAGGCGTGGCGACCGCTGGTAAAGAGTCCACGGATCGACGACGCACGCTCTTCATGTTACGCCAGTGGCAGGGTTGCGACTGGAAATAAAAGTTTTAGATAGATAGATAGATAACTCTTTATTGTACCACACAAACACAAAATACAATACAGAAGGTAATGCTAACAAACAAAGAAGTACAAAGGGTGGCCTTATCGCTTTAAGCGATCTCTTCCAGGTAACCTTGGGTTTTAGGGTTAGATAAATCAGTAAAATGTAGTGTAGACTATGTTCATCAACTTCCGATTAGTGGTTCACTTGTACATTGGTACCAATAAACCGAAGGATTCCCTTTAACCCAGATCACAAAAACTGTGCAGTTAAGTCTTCATCAAATGTTTCTGTGGTTCAATGCTGGCATTTTGCATCCAATCTCTATCTTGGCATTTTGCATCCAAATAGGTATACCCTGAGACTTACAACTAGAGGGCTTCATCAGCGCATAATTTGTGCGCAGTTTGAAGACTGAGGCGTAGGGATTGACACTGAGAATGGTCACCATTTCGACCGCAATTTTGCATGGACCTTATTCTGATTGTGATCCTGTACAGAAGGCCCAAGTTTTAAGAAAATTCTTAGATAGGCTGGGCATCTCCTGTGGCACATCTTGACACTCGATGTACAGCGCGTATATTCCGGTAAATCGGAACGTTTTCATGTACATACCTACGCGTAGACTTGTATCTTGAATATGCTGTAACTTACCGGGCACTGGTTCAAATAAGCCTGTAACTTACTGGGCATTGGTTCAAACAAGCTAGTATCTTACCGGGCGTCGTCGTCTCGAATACGCGTATATCTTACCGGGCATCGTCTCAAACAACCCTATAACTTACCGCGCATTGTCTCAAACTAGCCTGTTACTTACCGTGCATCGTCTCAATAAAGCCTGTAAATTACCGTGCATTGTCTCGAACACGCCTGTAACTTACCGGGCATCTCCCATGGCACATCCTGACATCACACTCGATGTAAAGCGCGGGTGATCCCGTAAATCGGAAGGTCTTCATGTACGCGTAGACTTGCGTCTCGAACACGCCTGATTCGGACCACGAGCCGCGGAAACGGGAGATCAGCTTGTCGTCGACAGGGCAGCTGGAGTTGGAAACGTGGTATTCATTTATTAAGAACTAGTTGCTGCCTGCGCCTTCGCCCGCGTTTTATAGGGATAAAAAGTAGCCTATATGTTATTCCAGGTCCCAAACTATACCCTTACCAAATTTCAGCCTAATCGGTTCAGTAGTCTTTGCGTGAAAGAGTAACAAATATCCATCCATACATATCTACATACATCCATCTTTACAAACTTTGACATTTATAATATTAGTAGGAGTAGGACTAGCTGTACCCGGGCTTAGCCCCGGTGGATTTTTTTTTTTTGCGCGGAACATTAATTGTTTAATGATAAATCTGCTATTCCGGACGGAGACAAATTCAACAAGTTTAAGATTTTAAATCAATCCATCTATCCTGAGTTATAAATGGTGTATCTAAAACAACTTTCTATTTAATATATAGATTAGTGTGATTAGCTCCTGCCCGCGGATTCGAATGCAATTTTATCTAGGATAAAAATTTGCCTATGTGTTTTTGCAGGTAGAAACTTACCTACTTCTTTACAGAATTTCGTGAGAATAGGTACCATGAATCTAAACTACGTAAAGTTACTATAATTTAAATTACTAACCCATATTCATCAATGAGCTGTATTCTCTTCGTAGCGCCGTTGTGGGCGAAGCAATCATTCACCACAATGTCAAATCCATCTACAAAATATATCAGATTATGAAATTTTTAAGGTAACAACTGGGAAATAACAATACAGAACCATTGAACTATTAACTAGTTGAGCTATCTGTAGATTTTTTGCAACAGTCTGCAGTTAGCTCAATTGTTTCAATTGTAAATCCTAGTTTAATTTGTTTACATTATTTGATTGTTATTTTCTTTGTCAATAAAGAAGAGATACAGAACAGATAATGTTCTTTAATGGGTCTCGCTAAAAAATCACTAGAAGCGATGATATCGTCAATAGATCATCGCTTTTATCTCAGTATGGCTGTCGGCGACGCCTGCGAGCCCGGCTTACTCGTAGATAGACTGAGTATTTTGTTTAACGTGATGGCTAATATCGACCTTGAGCCGGTCCGGGGCGGAAGTTTCCGCTCTACTATGTTGTCTACTCATATGATAGCGGGTAATACATAAAATTCATAGCGGGTCTAGATAATTTCGCCATAGATTACCCTAGCAATAACAGCATCAATGGCACGTGTTTATAGCTACCATAGCATCAGTTAAAAACATTACCAAAATCAGCGAATCACAATAAAAATGCAGATCATCGACCTTGGACCGAATGGTTGAAAATCAGTATGTTTCTGGATGGTCGCGCAACACGCGAGGACCACCGTTACGGCCCTTAGTCACGGTATGCTGTAACCGGACGATGCCTAACTATAGAGATCTGTTGAATTTATACCGACATACGCTTAACTTCCTTGAAGTTTCTGTGGAGGAAGTAACGCATCTTGTATTTTGTATTTTTGTGTTTATTTATTTTAAAAAAAAAACTAATTCTAGTTTTTACATTTTAACACTCTATAAGCCACCCTCGTCACGCTATGATTCCTTTGATTTTTTCACCCTTTTGAATTTTTGGCGAATGTTTTTTCCTCAGGATTATCTATCCTGTGGAATGTAACATTTACACGTAACTACAATTATAAAGTGTAGATTTCTACGTGGGAATATGTACGTATTAGGTACACATACATAATTTATAAAAAAAGAAAAAATAAACTTAAATTTGTTATAATCATTTGAACAGGCAGGTGGTTTCTAAACTTTTAATTTAAGTTCGGAGTGAGTTGACAAAATTGTTCTGTTTTTTTACGTTGATAGTTTGGTCTTTTAATTTACTGAAATAATAAGATCTAATCTTAGAATTGGCAAAACCTTGTTTGGGGAGTGCACGTATTGATAGCTGCTAACTTTGCGGATGAGGTAACGCATTCTTAAAACAAAATCCTTGCATATGGTACGTAGATATTAAAGGTGATAGGTATTTATTTTATAAAAAAATATTAATATGAAAAAAAACTTTTAAATACAAGCTTTTATATCATCTAGGACCAAAGTGCTTGAGAAGACAAATCCAACGAACCCAAACTCGACAGTTTACCTAAGTCGTTTCGTTTAGGAGTTCCTATGGCCACCTTCGATTTCGATCATCTGACCAGCTCGATGGTACCATAACATTGCATTGAAACTGAACCTACATAAGTATGCCTTTCAGCTCAATCGGATTAGGTTATCTGGCCTACATTTGAGATGCAAGATTCCACCCGAACAAACATACATTGAGAGTTAAATAAAAGCTTTTAATTATATAATTATATTTAGAGGCTCTACATATGTGCTGCTGATGAATGTCTTTTTCTGCAGATGTTCGCCGATTTCTCCGTCAATTGTGGACTGAGGATGCTTTTGCTATTGTATAGAGATGTTGCGCAATTTGTTTTATTCCCAAGTAATTAGTTTATATGTCACAAAATTTATAAATTAGTGTCATCATCATCATCAGCCCGTAAACGTCCACTGCTGAATATAGGCCAAACGACGCCACGAATAGCGGTCCTGAGCCGCCTCCATCCAACGACTCCCTGCGACCGCTACGATGTCATCGGATGGAAGTATAGATAAATTAGTGTACCTTAGAAAAATTAAGTCGTTTTTTAAGTTTTTTCAAAAGAATCAAATTATTGAACATCAGTGTCTCTATCGTTCTCGTTATTTCCAGACGATCCGAACATAAAAGCTGCCGCTCGTCTGTTTTCAAGCATTTTCTCTCAACATTGGTTTTGACTAATCACCCTTTTTAGGTATCTATTTATCAGCCCGATCTTTAATATTGTTAAAAAAATTGCGAAAGTATTTTTTTTTATCTAATGATCTCTCTACTTATTATTTCAGTAAATTAAAAGACCAAACTATCAACGTAAAAAAACAGAACAATTTTGTCAACTCACTCCGAACTTAAATTAAAAGTTTAGAAACCACCTGCCTGTTCAAATGATTAACCCAGTTCAGTAGCCATACCATCACTACGTCACGGGTGTCATGTAGCTCAGTGAGCCAATCGTTTATCAGTTTGGGCATAACTCAAAGGTTACTGTTACCTTTTTAATCAAAGGCGATTTGTGATGCCCTCGACAGTACTGGTACGATTTTACCGTAAAACTGCATCTTTACGCACAATCTATCGCAATTAGAATGTCTTCGTAAAAGCTATTTTACTAAAGCACGACAACGTTTTACTTCATTCGTTTCAATTTATTCGTTGTGCATATTTAATATTTTGGTGAAAAAATAAATTTAAAAAAAGGATTTAGCATTTTAGAGGTCTCTACTTTCTACGGTTTTAAGTAGGTATCTAGGACCAATAAACAATTAAACTGAAGTAATCGATAAAAACTGTTATTTTAAAATGTTTTACTGCCGTCAATCCAATACTCAAATTAGTAGATATTATTTTTGCAAAAAACTTTAATTGTATGCGCAATTTGATGTCCTCCTAGTAGAATTTTCGTCCACGGCAGCAGCTAGTCCCAATGGGCACTAGCCATACGCGCAGGACATATTATAGTGCTCAAACACTGGTGCACTCCTCTATTCCCACTCTGATGGGATGGAATGGAAGAACCGACACGACCGAGAGATGTCAGTCTCAAGATCAACGGCATAACGTGCTTAGATACTCACGGGCTGAATAACCAGAAGAATCCTTTACTCAGTTGATAGACCTAGGTAGACAATATCCTCACCATAAGCACTCCTCATGGAGATACATAGGTAGGTTGAAAGGATCGGGGGATCATTTCAACCGACTTCAAGACTACGGGTCGGATCCTTTCAACCGACCTCAGACGGGTCAACCTGAGGACCTTCACAGACCCGTAGTCTGCGCGTATAGCGTTGTGTTGTAGGGCGAATACATGCCTACGTACCATATTATGCACTCTTCATTTTTATCAGGATGAAAGGATCCCTCATCCTCACAAGGCCAAATACTTTGGAAACTACAAGAATCAACCCTATCAACGGAGTCTATGGATGTCGCAAAAGTCGACTAAGGGAAACTACCAGATGAAGGGCAGCAGCTTCCTTCTGGTATATTAATTAATATGTAAATTTTTAAAAGCTGCCACGTGCCCCTTTTTTCCATATGTCGGAGGCCTGGATTTGTGACGTCAGCGTGGACATTGTATGAAAAAACAAAAGACAATCGCCAACCGACACAAAGCGCGTTAAAGAATACCTTCACGGTCTATTGACGATAAAAAAAAATGTAAGGGCCCATATACATATATCGCAGAAAACATTCTGTTTGCCATGCGTCTCGACATATTCGGCGTTTTCTGACATACCTCACACGCTTTTACAATACGCCTTATTTCACACCAGCTGATATGAATATGATGCTCCTCACCATAAGCACTCCTCATGTAGATAAGCAGGGTGAGAGGATCCCCCACTCTGACCGGGCCGGCCACACGTGCGCCGCCCGCGCCGTAGCCTGACCGTATCTCCATGTAGCACTCGGGAGGTTGAAGGGTGAATACCACAGGGTTACCCGTCGCTACCCTACAAATGCAACAAATACTTGAAATTATAAATTTAACACAAAATAATACAAAATTAATCGATTAGGTAATTTCTTCTTTTTCTTATAGTGGCTCTCCACTACTGGAGGTTAGCCGTCAGCTCAGCGAATTTTTCGCGATCTTGCGCCAGGCGAAATAAGGCTTCCACGCTGGCGATATTCGTCCACTCTCGGATGTTCCGCAACCACGACTTTTTTCGTCTGCCAACGCGTCGTTTACCCCTTACTTTGTCCATCATGATAAGCTGGAGTAGTTGGTATCTTTCGCGCCTAAACACATGTCCTAGATACCCAACTTTTAGGTAATTTAGGTGCTAACAATACATCTGCGCTATTATGATTGGGAATAAAAATATGGTATTGAAAGATGAAATTAAATATACATCCATACTAAAATTACAAATTCAAAAGTAATTCTGTTTCTCTGTCTGTCTATCTGTTATCTTTTCACGCCTAAAAGGATTTTTATGAAAATTGGTGACGTCATAAATGGTTTCCCGGGGTGACAAGCTATACTTATCATCCCGGAAAAACACGTGCAAACTCGGGGGCGGAAGCTAGCATTGTATGTACTACTAGCTGTTCCCCGGGGTATCACCCGCGTTAATTCGAATTTCACTTTATAAGGGAGATAAAAAATTATTTTTTCCCGTAAATCTCTCGTGGGAATTTGATGTTTTACCAGGACAGAAATGTGCCTATGTTACTCTCCATCCTTTCAAGTAACTCTATGCCAAAAATCAAGTCAATTGGTTGCTTAGTCAGGGCGTGAAGGAAGGACAAACAAACAAACACACTTTCACATTTATATAATTAGTTAGGATTGCAGATCGTGTTCACATATTGAACAGGCTATACCTAAACTTATTAACTCCGTCCGACCCACATTAGGCTATTAAACTAGGTTAGACGGTAATCCACAACTTTACTGTAAAATAATTACGAGTTTATTTTTACGCCTGTGGTAGAAAGCGAAGGTGTCCAATCAACCGCCGTCGTGGGAAATTACAGGCTTTTTCATCATCTTAACGGACTCTGATTGACTGTTTACTTAGATGAGCGCCTACGCAGGTTATTATTAGCACAAAGGTGAAAAAATTTTACTTAAAAGCTAAAAAGGTTAGGAATGTTGCAAAATTGGATTCATAATAATTTATTATCAAATTTTGAAGATTCATAACGCAGAATAGAATAGAAGTGCACCATCTATACATGAAATACTTAAACAAGAACTTATTACTACATAACTGGTGTGGCATAATCGGCGGCCTTATCGCTAATAACGATCAGGTTCGCAAATAAACATCTGAAAAAGCTCCATAAACTGTTGTAAAGCAATCTTGTTTATATCTACTTATAAAATTATTTACATAATTATGTTTAATATTACTTCTTTAATGATAAATTAATAATTCTATTACAGAGGAAACAATTATTGTTTTTGTTAATCTGCGCAATCAAATAGAAACTACTGCCAACGTTTTATTTAGTGACCACTAAAAAGAGTTACGTAACTACAAAAAGGTATTGTAGAGACGTTAGACCTAACTTTTTCTGCAAGTATCTAAAATCTAATGCAATACTATAATTATAAAAAAACTAAGGGTAATAGTATATATATATATATATATATATATATTCTAAGAAATATAATAATATCCCAAAAATAATCGACTCTTACACTTGATCTCGTATCGCAAATGGAAGCGTATTTCCAAAGTGGGGGAAGGTGGCGAGTTCAATTCCCGGTGAATTCAATCTTTTATGTTATTACTAGCTGCTGCCCGCGCCTTCGCCCGAGCTTTATCGGGATAAAAAATAGCCTATATGTGGTCCCAAACTATACCCATACCAAATTTCAGCCCAATCAGTTCAGTAGTTTTTTCGTGAAAGAGTTACAAACATCCATCCAACTTTGACATTTATAACATTAATAGGATAAATCAGATCTACTCACTCAACGTCAAGAAAGGGGAAGGTCACAGTCTTCCAGAAGTCATATCCATATTCGCAGGTGACCTTGAAGTGTTCGTCCAACTCCTCTTCTATTAGCGGATTGTATTGAACCGTGATTGTGTTCCACATCAGGTTCTTCTGGAGGAGAGATGGCTGGTTAGCTAATATTACTATAATACTCTGATTTCGAGGAATCCGACATATTTTATGTCGGCAAATACATTTATGAATGAAAACTTAACAAAAAATTATAACAATAACAGAAAACAACAACGTAAGAGTAAAGTTAACAAACACGCATAATCTCACATGTGTAGCAAAAAAATGTTTAAAGAATTCGAAACCGAACGAGAAATCCATTAAATGATAGATGATATTTCAAGTCCAAAAATTGCTTCTATCTTCTGTGCTTTGCTTCGATGATACCAATGTCTGTAAATATTTTCCTCTTTGCTTTGTTGACATATAAAAACAATATTTCTTTTTACAACCCTCTGACCAAAATGGCCCGTCAGTACAATAGTTTAGCTAATGATAACTCTGTACTTGACATTTTTGTTCCTAAATTGAGCCAGTTTACTAGAACTCTAAAATCACATAAATTTGGTTCCTTATTGTATGCTTAAAATTGTAAAAGTGTAGATGTACTTTATGTAAGTTAGTTTAAGGTACCTCAAGGGGATACCCCCCTTTTTATTGTTATAAAATATTTTAAGTTGTTTGCTCTACATGTCTTGTTCATATTGATTCTCTGTATGCACATAAGTTGTTAAATACTCAAGTTATAGATCTATATCAGTTAAATTTAGTGTATTTTGTGATTATTTTATGTTTTGTGCATCTCAATAAATAAAAATAAAAATATTGGTGGAACATGTGTAGCAAAAAAATGTTTAAAGAATTCGAAACCGAATGAGAAATCCATTAAATGATAGATGATATTTCAAGTCCAAAAATTGCTTCTATCTTCTGTGCTTTGCTTCGATGATACCAATGTCGTTAAATATTTTCCACCAATATTCCTTGTGTTTCAATCGGAGTATAGAACTTTGTTACAATCATCTGGTTCCTTTAACACAAGCTCTGTTTACTTTGCTAGATACCTTGGGCTAGATGATTTGTGAAATGTCCGAAAAATTCATAATTACTTACTAACATCATCATTCATAATTCAGCCCGATGCTTGCCTACCTTCAAGTTGTACTACCTATACTTACTGAAGAAACCTAGCATGGCCTATACTCAGCTTGGCAATGCTAGTTTTGTATAGTAGTACAAATCATCTGCGCAACATTTCTATGAACTCATCAATTTAAAAAATGTAAATCCTGTATTGGCCATAGGATCTATAAGGGTACTAAATAAACTCTGCGACCGGACATTGAGAAACTTTAGATATTTGGCTAGCAAGCTATCGCCAACGTCAGAGACTTAACTGGATCCGTTTATTTTCCCGTGATGGCGTATGTAGTTGCAGGAGCGAGTTCACACACCTGACAGTATTCCGGATCCAGTAAACCGGATGCTGTGTATATGAACCCTAAGGGGCTGGAGGACTAACAATAGGATGTTTCCTGGTGTCCTTATGCTGTCCGTTCCGTTGTCGGGCGTGCCGGAGTCATTGTCGTTGTCGACGCCTGCCTGTAGGTAAAGGGTAAGAGGGAGCTCGAATAACCTCCCATGGACTCACAGTAGGATGCTTCCGAGTGTCCTCATGCTGTCCATTCCTTCCAAGCGTGCCGCATCGGTTGAGCTGGATGTAAAACTCGTAGTAATCGCGCCCTGTGCCGTTTATGTACATGCAGTCGGGGTCGTACGAGTAGCCTGTAAGGGATGAATAATTAGTGAGTACTGTGGGATTTGTATCTTTGTTTTGGAACATCAGGATGCTTTTTACTCCATAGATGATTACCTGAATAATGTTAATAATTGGCTAGATGTCGCTCCGTTCCGCACTGACAATAGTGTACAAGAAATTTAATGTTCTTAGCTTTATATAAATATTGACATGTACCTAAATCGAATTATATTTAGATAGGCCAAATAAAAATGTATAATATATATCACTTATATGTCTAACATACGTGATATATAAATGTACTAGTGGTTGCTTTTCAACTTCTTCCACTAGTGCCCTACTGTAAAAAAAGCTGTATCTACTATATAAAAAGCTGTTTACAGTATAAAATTTGACTTGTCTAAGAGTATTTTGTAAGCCTATAAAGTTATTGAAATCTAAAATGTGATTCGGTTTCTGTAGGCTATTAGGAACTGATGATGATGGAAGAAAATAACGAAGCTATACCGTAGTCGCGTAGATAAATATTGGGACTGAAAAAGACCGCCTCTTCAGAGGGGGCTCTCGTGGCTCAGGGCGTTGGAAAAACGTTGCGTTACTTTACCGTTTCAAAAGTTAGTCCAAACATTATTTTCATCGACTTAAATCCTTATCTTCTTACTGCTTTTTTTTGCGTCCTTAACAAATTCAGTTGGAATTAATTGCTCTAAAATGAGACATAACTATAAAAAAACATTTTCGTTTTATGTTTTTTTGTCTGTGCTGAAAATTTTTTAGGTGTGTATTTTTCTTGACCATTTTCCTCAATCACAATATGCCACGATTAATTTTATTATTGAGACACAGATCTATCTTGTCCAAAACCGGACCCTAACACGATAGTTTCCTTCATTGAAGCAACAAGGTCGGCCGATTAGCAACACCAATCGGAGACCTACCCGACAAATTACTATGCAATGGTTATAAAATTGATTGAGTCTTCAACGCATGCCATGGAGTAACGGGGCTGGTCTGGCATGTTTCGGAGCTACTAGCAACAATAGATTCTGAAACGCAACCGCATTTTTATCAAAAAGTGTATATACATTTTATCATGAGCGTTTTTTCTCACTAACAAGGGGAGGGCACGACCTCGGGAATTTATTTTGAGATGAAACTTAGTTTAAAATCTCATTAAACATTTACAAAATTCTGCGTTTTAATCGAACATAATCGACAAATAAAGTAAGAGTATGAGAAGAACATTTTTTTCCCCACGTAAGGCCTTAAATGTAGGTAAGTCATGCACGGCATTGGATCCCCGAGCGCCCATGCGGTACGCAACACGTTACCAACTAGGCTGTTTCGCCGCTGGCACTCGACAAACCACACTAGTACATAAGATGATTTTGAATTTTTAAATGTAATTTTCTAGGCTTCTTCTCTTTTCGATTGATCGTAGCGCGCTACCATTCCAAGGTGTGAATACCCTAAAAAAGTACAATTATTACACAAATTCTCCTCCCAAAATAATTGTAAGTCTAGGTAAGCCAACATTTTTTTAACGTTTTCTTGGACCGAACCATTCTTATCTGGTAGATATCCACTTTCTCCGTCCACTATCCACTCCATCCACTAGCCGCGGTTTTCCTCCACCTTCATCATTCGCACTACTAAGGAATAGAACTCGCTGCCTGCTTCTGTTTTTACGGCCAATTACAATCTGGGTCTCTTTAAGACAAGACTGAATGGATTTCTTAAAGACCTTTGTGATACACCGTCGGCCACATCGTCCCTTTCCATTAGTTGAGATTGTGGACTACAAAAAAGAAACACATTCCAAGCCATGTGCCCAAGCTAGTATCCAGAAGATAAGGAAGCGCCTAGTTATCAGTGCCAGACATAAACGCATTTAACGGCATCTTGTGCATCACTTGTCTCACGAATCACTTCACAAAGACCTTAATCTCACATCTGATAATAACACATTATAAGGCCGAGTGTGCACTTACGTACAGTACTCTTAATATCTGGTAATCTGGTTAAAGAGGTCTAACCTAGGGTTATAACTGGAAATGTTAACTTTTTCAACGCTTCTTTCATCAATGCTGAGAATTTTCCTGATTAAAAACATACATGGAGATAACACAGGATGGTAAAATAAATATAAAGAGCCTGAAACGCCCCAGCATCAACATATACAGGATGGCTTTTTGAGGAGGAAATGGATGGCCAAATCAAAAACCATGAGAAAGAGAAAAGTCGTGATAGGAGGCACAATTTAAAAGTTATTTTCGAATGATATAGACCTCAGATGGCCATGACAGCTTTACCGGACTACAGCGACTACAGATGATCGATAAAAGTTAGGTTGGGGGTAAAACTAAGGTTGGGTTGGGAGAATCCCACTATATAATATAATCCTATTAATATTATAAATGTCAAAGTTTGTATGGATGGATGTATGGATATTTGTTACTTTTTCACGCAAAAAGTACTGCACCGATTAGGCTGAAATTTGGTATTGCGGTAGATTGGGACCTGGAATAACATATAGGCTATTTTTATCCGATTAAACGCGGGCGAAGGCGCGCGCAGCAGCTAATAATATTATAAATGTTAAAGTTTGTAAGGATGGATGTATATGTATATTTGTTACTCTTTCACGCAAAAACTACTGAACCGATTAGGCTGATATTTGGTATGGGTATATTTTGGGACCTGGAATAACATTATATTATATTATAGGCTATTTTTTATTCCGATAAAACGCGGGCGAAGCAGCTAGTATATTATCAATGTAGAATCCTTAGATGATAGAAAGTTGGGGGATAAAACTAAGTATGGGGGGTAAAACTAAGGTTGGGAGGTATAACTAAGGTTGAGGGGACTTCTCCTAATGAGTGTCATAGCGCCCTGTCTTTAGCTTGGCTCATCCAGCATCTGCCCGTAGTCTTTCGCTGATTGTCACCCTAATTGGCCATAGGGCGTCCTACACTAAATTTTTATATAAATCCTAACTAATATTTTTTATATGTATAATAAAACATATGTATCTATGTATGTATTGTATTATGTATATCAGTCATCTAGTACCCATAACACACGCTCTGCTTAGCTTGGGGCTAGATGATGCTGTGTGGATTGTCCAGTATTATTTATTATATTATTATTTATTAATGTTATAAATGCGAAAGTGTGTTTATTTGTTTGTCCTTCGTTAACGCCCTAACTAAGCAACCAATCGACTTTAATATTTGACATACAGTTAGTTGAAAGAATGGAGCTAAATTGACTGTCAGTTGTTTGTTTATTGTCAAAGAAAATTACAAATCTAATCCTAACTAATATTATAAATGGGAAAGTGTGTTTGTCCTTGGTGAAAGGATGAGAGTAACATAGACTACTTTTTGCCCTGGTAAAACATCAAATTCCCGTGGGAGATTTACGAGAAAAATAAATTTTTATACTTCTAGAAATGTGAAATTCGAATTTAACGCGGGTGAAACCGCGGGAACAGCTAGTATAATACCTATACATTATAATTTTAACCGACTTCAAGGTTCTCAATTCGTCTGTATGTTGTTTTTTTTTGTATATATGTTACCCGAAATCACCGCCAATTATGGACCGATTTTGAAAATTCTTTCGCTATTGTATATAAAATAAGAGGGGGTCCCATAATTTATTTTTTTTACCCCAGGGATTAGTTTTTATCCCGAAAAATTTCAAATAAGTGTAAAAGTAAGGGAATTTTATGTCGGTTTATCGTTTTTAAAACATGCCAATTTATTCGAAGTATACTTTATTGTCATTTGGAAATAAAATTACTAAACTATGACAATTCCTATACTAAGATTTTGGCTATTATAGTGCCCGCGTAGGTCTCACACTGGACTAATTTGTAAGAAGATCAACACAAAGTCAACGCAATCATTATTTTGCAAGCTACACTAGGTCAGTTCCCATTGAAAACGCTCAAGTTCTCCCACCTTTCATCGGGCCCAGATAAACATAATTGAAAGCGACGAGTTAAGATAGACATCTGCCGCTACTGTGTATTGTAGCTCCAGTGAGTGCATATGGGGGCCCTGTGGGAAGGGTCATGAATGGCCGGATCATACGGCATTTTAACCGTTTTCGAAAAAGGAGGAGGTTCTCTATTCGGCTGTATGTAAGTTTTTTATGTATGTTCATCGGTCATTTTCAAATTTTTTATGTCTTCAGACATCAGTGTCACAGTATTGAGGACGGAATCGTGGCCACGTACCTACCCTCACTTTTATAAATGCTTCATGTAATACTATGTTTTATCACTCTAGTTATATTCATTGAGCAACTAATACGCTTTAAATTAAACAATTACATTAGTTACTTATAGATTAAAAATAAAATAAATAGCTAGTATATCGGCAGATTTACATACTTATTCCTTTGTTTTAGCAGCAAATATACTTACTTTTACTCGGTGTGATAGCGTCATTAAGCAGAAAAACTTAAAACTCGGACAACACAACAAAGTGTCCATAAAAGGAAATAGCGGATGAATTTCTCCAACAATTCAGCCACGGATAGTACCAACCTGCTGAATACACCAACCCCGCGAAGGAGCCATTGAACCCCACTCTGATCTTCATGAAGTCGTCTTGGCACTCCGCTTCTATGTCTGCAACAAGAGTTGTATCATCAGGGATGCAGATTAAGCTGACTGTTTATGGTCTGAGGTGATAGTGATTATTATGACAGGATGTGGATAACTAAAAAGTAAATAATGTTGGACAATTCACCCAGCATTATCTAGCCCCAAGCTAAGCAGAGCTTGTGTTGTGGGAACTAGATAACTGATATACATAATACAATATATTACATAGATAGATATTTTTATTATACATAGAAAAACGAACATAAAATTTGACTTGTCTAAGTGCTTATCTTGTAAGCCTAAAGAAACAATTTTATTGAAATCTGAAACAAAACATTTTGAGAGAATATTACCTAATTCCTTTAAATTTCCCGAGCTTTTAGGAACGCATTACCGTCCGTACACGTCCACTGCTGAACATAAGCCTCCCCCAAAAGACGCCACGAATAGCGGTCCTGAGCCGCCTCCATCCAACGACTCCCTGCGACCGCTACGATGTCGTCGGTCCATCGAGTGGGAGGTCTTCCCACACTCCGTTTCGCATTACCTATGCCTATATGTAAATAATTTTACTTCGATGGGAATTGAATGGGATCTCTATCTAAAATTACTTTGCACAGAAGAAGTTCAGTAGTAATTAGCGATTAGTTATCCCTTCAATCATCTCCATATCCTACGACAAAGTAAATACATGAATAGTTCCATAAAAAATAACTATAACTAATAAACGCCAAACAAAGGGTTGCGAAATCGGCGCCACGCGGTTATAACCATATTTACACAGTAAGCTGGTTTCCAGCGCTTGTTTTAACTAGTTAACCGCATCGAATAACTTAATAACTTGCGACACGTTCAATATCGACCTACCACGATCGGCACAAGAGGCTTATTTTAATACCTACTCCAAATACGCAACTGCGTGTTGCATTTACTTTTTTTGTGCATATTTGTATTGTTATTAAGTGTATTAGAGTACCAATTGGCCGAAACGAAACACTCAATTGCGCGGTCCCCAGCAACAGTTCACTTGACGGTTGATGGGTGACAAAATCTAGCAAAAGATAGGTAAAAAAAACCGCTACTGATTTCTATGCGTTTACCGATTTACCGATACGTGCCGCTTTTACCCTCTCTATACTTATAAAACTACTAGCTGCTGCCCGCGCATTCGCCTGCGTTTTATCGGGATAAAAAAGCCTATTTATTATTCCAGGTCCCAAACTATACCCATATCAAATTTCAGCCCAATCCTTTCAGTAGTTTTTGCGTTAAAGAGGAACAAACATCCATACTCATTAACTAATATTTATAATATTAGTAAGATCCCGCGTCCATCCGTACGATAAAGAAATCCACACTGTCATAATTCGAGTGTATATCTATAGGCTCTATAAGTTTTCAGTGTAAATTCAGCCTGAGGATAACATCTAAATTCGCGGTTTCACAACACCCAGTCACGGCCCTTAGAAATTAACAGAAACAATGTTCTTGACAATACGCTACTACATGAATAGCTAATTAATAACATAGCGTTACTTTGTAGCTTTATCTTTTGATTAGTACCTAAGTAAGGAGTTACAGAGAGGTTATCTACATGCTGATGATGGGATCCCAGGTCCGAAACCAATCGGTCCAAATAAAAATATTGGGATTTTTCTAGACAGTGGCAGCCCGGAGTCAGAAAGTTGGCGGTGTCACCCCCGTGCCTCGGAAAGCACGTTAAGCCGTTGATCGGTGCTCAATTCCCCCTGGTTATGTTCTTATCCAGCTGCTGTCGGTGCTCGCGACCGTGACTTGATGCTAACTGGGATGTAGCTGTTCTTGTCACACCTGTGGTAATAATTAAGGAATATTCTATAAAAGCTCTCTTACATTGCACAATACTCACATTAGTCCGATGTCTCCTGTACTCGCGCTCCCAAGCGAGCTGTTCTCTCCAGCTGCTGTCGGTGCCCAGCGACCGTGACTTGATGCTAACTGTGATGTAGCTTTTTTTGTCACACTTGTGGTCATAAATATCAAATATTCTAAGAAACTCCCTTACATTGCACTCTGCTCCCATTAGTCCGATGTCTCCTATACTCGCGCTCCCAAGCCGGCGGCTCTCTCCAGCTACTGTCAGTGGGCGGCGACCGTGGCTTGATGCTAACTGGGATGTAGCTGTTCTTGTCTGATAGGAATATCACCTGGTAAACAGATTAAATTGTTAGTTGAAGCTTAATTATTAGAACTCGTCCAAAAATATTGCGAGTGTGACAAATAATGTCACATGAATGGAGTCTGTAGAATCGATTAATAAAGCTCTCAAATTTCGTCATCACATTTGATTTCCCATTTTATAACACTCCGTTTTTAATGCTACTTATATAAAAAAATAAGCAAAGGGCAAACAAAATCAGTCAGATGTTATGTTTAAGAACTATTTCATCGACTCATTGTCAGCTCTTCCTAGGAGTCTTTACGTACTATGACTATACACCTTAATAGATCTGACTCTTTCTGATATAGAGTGATTCTGTGTGTAAAATAAGCCCTAGAGCGTATTTTTTTTATCTACCAATACTTGTATTACTATTATTTTGTTTCTCATTTCCATGATTACGGGCCATAGTGACCCGGTCCTTTGGGAGGCATGCGTGGAGCCGAAGCCAACAACACAGAAGCCCTTTATGAGAATTAATCTAAAGGCGAGAGCTACACATAGCGGGCATCATCCTTCGTTGCACAATATACATACACCCGAAGATAATATCCGCCAGGTATAGAGACAATTGCAAAGGAAAACAAAGTAATAAAAAAACATGTTATTGTGATGAATGGATGGACAAGGTAATCGGGCTATGGGGGAGACTACGGAAGCCTGTCATGAACATACTCTCAATACTGTTACAAGCGGCCATGCTGGATGGGTTCCTCAAAATGTCGGCGTAATTGCCGGAAAGGAACAACATCGGTGCAAACGACTAAGGGTGTTGAGAGGTGCGGCCCCGATTTCACCATCACGAAGATACGTGAGCGGGTTTCCTCGTTATTACAGCCATTATACACTTCCCCCCCGACTCTACATCCTAAGATGCATCTCTCGCGACTCCACTCAGACCGGCCTATGAAGGCAAGCAAGAGGTGGCGAACAGCTCGCCAGCAAGTCGCCCTGCGCGTATATATTATTTCCATTATTATTTTGTAAACAAAGCAAGATTAGAATCATGGCACTCTATAGGTAATCAACTTTTTTTATGCGTCATATTTTATCGTTCGAATTATTATTATTCTAACATTGTACGGAAGCACAGCTGCCTATATACATATAAAAGACTATTCTGTGTAGTCTAGGTAGCTGAGTCAAATATTTTTTTGCTTCTATTTTATAAGTGTCATACATAATAACTCTATAGTGTCAGACAAATTGATATTTAATGTATTTTTAAATTATTATTTTTGCCAATAATATTTTTCTATTCTATTCAAATACCTTTGACCGCAAGTATATCCAATAAGGAGCATAATCCGGCATTGTCTGCGCAGCCAGCGTAAAATTCGTGTTCAAACAATTATGACATCAAATTATACACTTGCTTTGTTTACAAAATCCTTTACAAGCATCGTTATGAGCTGGAGATTGGCCAACATATTGTGATAGCCCTGGGATAACCAACGTAACGACCGCCTTCCGGGCACGCGACTTTTGACTGCCTTCAGCGTATGAGTGTTACAACCTTCGCTAATTAACACTAGTAGATCATTAGGCGCCTGTCATTTTCACCGACTTCGAAAAAAGAAGCAGGTTCTATGTTCGGCTGTATGTATGTTTTTATTTGTTCGCCCATTTCTTCGTCAACTGTGGACTGATATTGATGGTTCTGTCGCTATCGTGTATAGAATTATCAAGAGTTGGTCACATAAATAATATACTCGAGAGATATTTATCCCACAAAACTTAAAAAAAAAAATTTAAGTATTATATTAAGGAATTGAAGTCTGTTTCTAGTTTTTTCTAACGTTCTTACTGAATGATAGCTTGTGTAGAAAATGCATGCAGACTAATTTGCCATTTTAAAAGGAGTTAAGAACGGAAGGGAAAGAAGAAAGGTAGGCAATCCCCGAAATGTCCGACATTTCTCTGTTTTTTTTAAGTACTTATAAAAGCTATGTATATTATATTATGTGATACGTTATTTCCAGGTGACGTGTGTGAGCCAAACCTCTGGCAAAAGCTAGCAAAGCAATAAAAAAGTTAAGCTGTCCACATAACTGACCAGACCTATAGTGAATGTAAAAGGCCTTTTAAATATTTAAAACCCGGTAAGTCGACCAGAAACACATTACCAAAACATGAAAGTGAGCAAAAACCAAATACACAAATTTGTGGCCGATAAAAGCGATCTACTTATCGCTTATCCATTATGGAGAAAAGAAAAAAGTTGATAACAAACTATCGAATTACGACGGCCGCTGGTAATGCACCATTTCACAGTCACGACCCCAGTTTTGTACAAAAAGTGGTGCCTGCTGGTAAAGTGGGCCACAGCAGTTCGCACGGCGGCCACTGGCTGCCGTCTACGCATTATAAAATTAGGCTAGTAGAGTAGGTATTACTCTCGTCGCCACAACACTTGTACAAATTGAGCTGAACCATAATAAAACCAATAAAACTACCCAATTATGCGGTAAGTATTCAGAAAGTGAAAAATGGGAAATTGTTCTGCTTTGGCATGTTTGAACAGCTGTTGAAATTGAAAATGGTTGAATTGAAATGAAGAGTACCTGCATTAGGTATGTAATTAACCTACAAAACGTATACTTAAGACGGGATCAATTAATATTATGGTTGCACACATTAATCACCCTTCTTTATTCTTCACAGCCGCTTACGCTTGAAGGGAACTTGACAGAAAAGTCATTATTTTCTTTCGTATATAGAATTCTATACCTACAAGATTATGTAGGGTCTGGTCTAGAGAGGCAACGCCATAAATTCAAAAACTTATGCTCTCCAATTAGATGAAACTCTCACTCAATCCAATTTCGCGCCCTTGCGAGTGCTCGCAAAGGGCGCTAATGGATCGAGTGCACCCGAGAACATAGTTCGAGGGTGTAATACCTACTTGCAACCGAGGTAAGCATTCTACTTTACATCATAATGGCGAGCTAAATAAAACATTTAAATACTTAGGTATGCCAAAATGTAATTTTTATTAGAAAAATTAATTATTTATTAAAAGATTTTGTACAACATCTTCTGCTTCGAGATGACAGAAATCAGGCGTGCGGACCAGTTCTTCATCTGATGAAGTACTTGACATACTGAACTACCACTTTAAACTTGTTTATTACAGTTTTAACTTTTAACTTTAGTTTATTACAGTCGCACAAATGAAATGAAATGCCGCAATTACCACAGTTTTTTTTTCAGTAAAAATTTTCTTGTCATTTTATAAGAAAAGAGATTGTTTCACCATGGAGTTTTGCATAGCTTGAACTGTAAAGTCTTTACAATTCAAACAAAGTGTGACGTAATGAGATTTGAAAATAGAATTCCTATAAAAATGTACTGTGTTGCGATCACCATCTTACACAGCCTCTTTGCTTAATTTGTAAAACCTTCTTGCCGAGCATTATGATGTAATAGTAGATTGTTACACAAGGGTAGTAAGGGAGCTATTACAGAACAAGATCCAATTTGGCGCCAGTGCGAGCTCAGCTCGCAAAGGGCCCTAAATTGGATTGAGTGCACCCGAGATATTTAGACGCCCGAGCGAAGCGAGGGCGAATATAGTTCAAGGGTGCACTCAATCCAATTTCCCGCCCTTGCGAGCGCTCGCAAAGGGCGCTAATGGATCGAGTGCACCCGAGAACATAGTTCGAGGGTGTAATAGCTACTTGCAACCGAGGTAAGCATTCTACTTTACATCATAATGGCGAGGCAAATAAAACATTTATATACTTAGCTATGACAAAATGTAATGTTTATTAGAAAAAATAATTATTTATTAAAAGATTTTGTACAACATCTTCTGCTTCGAGATGACAGAAATCAGGCGTGCGGACCAGTTCTTCATTTGATGAAGTACTTGACATACTGAACTACCACTTTAAACTTGTTTATTACAGTTTTAACTTTTAACTTTAGTTTATTACAGTCGCACAAATGAAATGAAATGAAATGCCGCAATTTCCACAGTTTTTTTTTTCAGTAAAAATTTTATAAGAAAAGAGATTGTTTCACCAAGGAGTTTTGCATAGCATGAACTGTAAAGTCTTTACAATTCAAACAAAGTGTGACGTAATGAGATTTGAAAATGGAATTCCTATAAAAATGTACTGGGTTGCGATTACCATCTTACACAGCCTCTTTGCTTAATGTGTAAAACCTTCTTGCCGAGCATTATGATGTAAAATACTATACAACCTATATGTTATATGTTTTATATGTATACTTTTTTTGCAATAAAGAATAAAAAATATGATTCGAAAAGTTAGTGTAGTCACGAATATAAATATATAGGAACCTACTTACCTTATCTTAGTAAATAAATGTTGTCCCTAAAAAGTTAATAGAGCCTTATAATAATTTTGTGGAACAGTTGAGAGGTATACCAGAGGCCAAGATACATTTGGTTGACTGAGCTACATTAGTTGTAGTGTGGTGGGTTGTGGTGGAACAGTTGGTACAAACAATGGACTTATTAAGCACTGCTGGGCAAAGTCCTCCTTAACCCTTAATCCATCTCTATTCTCAGCCAGAATCCTGGATTATTTATTTTTAGATCGCATTGTCCCACGGGGCAAAATCTATTTCCTTTTTTCCATCCGATTCGCTGTCCCACTATATTAGAGGCCAGTCTGGAACTTCACATACAACCCGATTTATTTCCAATAAGATTATTAAATAGAAAAGCCTTAAAATTAGTACCACCCCAACTCTTCCCAGGGCCGTCGTAACAAGCAACTAATGGATTTCCACAGGGGAACGTACTGCGATCAAAGATTTAAAATCTTTGACTGCGATCCCCAACCCCAGCATGTGCATACCCAGCGTAGGGTTTATTGGGACTCACTGGGACACCCCCATATGATAAAAGCCAATAAGGCGCTTATCATTAGTGTTGGCCATTTTTGTTGCAACTGTAATTAATTGGTTCTTATGTATATTGTTTAAATTGTGCAACAAAATAAACAAAATAAACGGATTTTTACTTTTATCATCGAAGGCCTGAGTCCAACAGTGGACAAGTATAGGCAGTAGATGATGGTTATTAAATAGGTGTTTATAAATAGGGCATGCGAATAGTTCATGGTGTACGTACAAGTGAGTCGAACAACAGCTATTTCAACACGGCACCGCCGCCGACCGGGTCAGATGACTATCTGATGTGTACACACATCTGCCACTGAACTTGAATTCTCACGATATTATGCTGCTACATTAATTCTATAATCTCTTGTTTATTTAGGTTTACGAAATAATTGTTTATTTGATGTTTTTTTTATAAGTTTGGTGATAGAATTTTTCATTAATTTATTTGTCCTCTATTCATGCACATGTACCCACTTTTATAACTTTGTCTCTCTCTCCCAATAAGGCTTGCTGGAAGAGAACTCTTTATAGGGTTAAGTTCACCGTTGCCATTAATTTTCTTGTTTAATGTTTTATATGTATAGTTTTTAGTGCAATAATAAATTATAATTTTTTGTATTTATTTATTTATTCGGGATAACTAACTATTATACTCTTAGCATAATTAAAATGATACTTATGCTATGTGATATTCCTTAAGAGCAATTAACACCGTTATCTTCATAAAGATATTAAAAAAAAACAGGTCAAAGGTTATAATAGGTAAGTAAGGTAGATAGATCTTGTGTACTGAATCGTGAGTAGTAGGTACTATGGGCTTTAGGCAGGGATGCTGGTGTACCTAAGTCCCGTCGGAAGCGAAACTTTTAATAAGCATTTTCGTATCGTAGAGAATATAATGTAGAGAATAAGTATCTCCATTAGAATCTTATCTTGATACGAGATATTAAACGTTTTTTAATTTTTTTTCGTTATACCTACCTTTTATATATTTATTTTGAGTTTCCAAGATTTTGGAATCAGGCATAGGTAGATCAATTTCAAAACGAATGTTTATACATACAAATGTTCTTCTTATACAAACGAATTGAATGTTCTTGACGAATTATTTCGCTCGGGTATTATATAAGTGAGTGTAATATTTTTTTTTATACTTATATCAAAATTTAAGTATAATTCCAAAATTTTAATAAAATTTGGATTATATCTACTACGAATTCAATTTATCAGCTAGTAAAGAACGACTTAGCTTCGTCATGTCTTATGAGAAGTTCAACTTAATATACGTACTTACCATCATAAGGTAAGTCTTGAATAGCAGTTAGGTACATTACATCGATGAACTAATGTTACGTTGTATGTAAATCTTATAAAAACATTCAATAACAAACAGTGCAGAAATTCCTTGTATTGTAGGAAGAGAACTTTTTCAAAGGTATACTCCGTATGCAAGTGTAAATTGTTCACAGTTTTTTGTCGTCACTACTGAGTGGATGGGAACCGATGAATTTGTTCGAGACATTCCATAAACACGCGATATAATGAGACAATATGCAGTCTCATAAACGGTTCTTTTTATAATATAGGCGCGGTGTTTTTTACAATATATAAATGGACCCCTATTGCTCCTGTTTCAGCTACAATTAGAGAAAGGCTTTAACGATTTTATTCATCTTCATTGTTATTATGAATGGTATGTTATTTACTATTATTGAAATTTCTGCTATTAAATTGACATTGTTGACACTACATAACCGATCTACCTTGACATATAATTTTTAGTTAATTCATTTTAATACATATAATTTTGAATCGAATTATAATGTAACCTGTGTAACTAATGTAATTAGAATTAATTTCTGTACTAGTTCAATAAATAAATCGTTTTTTTTTTCAATTTACTAATACATCGTGGTTAAAAAAAATTAAGAAAATTGCGTAGAAACTTGGCAACAACTAAATGTAGCCCCAGCGTTATTCTCTTTACTAAGCACGTTTGAAATAAATTTGAAGCTTGAATTGAATGACAGGTCAACGTCTGTCGGGTCAGCTAGTTTAAAATAATGTAGTAACACCAGTTTTTTCAGATTAACAATCACTTTTATTTCTCTATGCTTACAAAATAAGCTGTTAAACAAAAAAAAAAATAGAGATTAAGAAATATCATAAAAGAAATTAATTTATAAATAAGTCTTCACTTCAACTTTTTGTCCAATATTGGAACAAGTGAAAAAGTAACCACTTTTCACCACGTACCTACTAATTGAACGAGGACTCAGGCTCATTCGAGAAATATCCAAAAGAATATTTCTCATAAACTTACATCATATCGCTAGTGATAAGCAATGTGTCATGTAAAATATATTTTTTTGTATGTTACTCACAAGTTTAGGATTACCATTGAAAAAAGTCCTAAGTCTATAGTGATTACCCACAGGTTTTTTTAGGTTTACAAAGCAAGACAAAAACAACAAAACCTTGTAATTTCAAAGCGGGATCTGTGTTCCGAAGATACCCTTCAAAACAAACTCAACAAAGCAAAATAATCTAGCAGAAAAATTCCCGATTCAGTGATTAAATTATATGTAATTATAATGGAAAGAAAATACTCCCATCTCATTAGAGTAAGACCAGTGTAGGTACGTTATGGTGGTGCATTGCACAAGGGCCCATTGATGCACGTTGGGCAACGTGCGTACGAACCACCTTGCGGGCGTTTTCACGCGTGAAAGATATTTGGCAACTATTGTATTGGAAGATTAGAATATCCACTTTCATTGTGCCTCAAAACCTTGACCAACTTCAAGGTTTTGAGGAAAGATAAAACCTCATTTATTACATCTCCATTTTTCATATAGGATCAAAGAAGATAATGATTTATACGGAATTAAAATTAACGTTGAAACAAATTAAGGATTACATTATGTAATCCACACTTGCAACTACGGACTTTGCAGAATTCCCTTGACTTAACCGTGAAACCCATGCTTACAAGATCTGAGAGCATCTTATTGAAAGCTAATGGAACCGCTAAAATTTTCGATTAGTTTTTTTTTGCATTTTTGCAAGTGTGGATTACATTACGTAATCCGCGCGAGCACTCTAGGATTAAGGTAGACTAAATTCACTAGCATAATAAATCAAATAGAAGAAGCTTTTAGTTTTAATTTGTCGTTGCTTAAATAGCGTGAATCTGCTATCGATCATCTAGAACCATTTTAATGTCAAATGAAAAGAAAGTAAAAACTGTACAAAACGAAATAATAACACAAAATGTGACGAATCTCTTTGTCGACTAAATCAATCAAGCTCTATTCCATTGTCCATTGGTCACGGTAATGTGTGTAAATTGGTGCTATTACAGGCTTTCACCTGATTCTCTACTTTGGTAATACAAATAAAAGTTTTTGAATGTCTGAGACGTTGATTTGTGGATGTTAAATTATTGTAATCGTCGATCCAAAATCTTTGTACCGCGCGTTATCAGAATGGAATAGGCCGATTATGAACTGAAGTAAACGTGGTCAGCCGTTTATTTAATTTGACAAGGTTGCAAACCATTCTGAAAGCGCGCGGATTACACTAAAATATAGGACATGATAAACCATGACAAAGAAAGCAAAAAACCGTTTTAAGAATTTGCTTTTACTTTTTTAAGTGGCAAGAAAATCTACTTACGGGATCTTGTTCGCTCCCGTCCGATTTCAATGCTTCTCTTGTTTCGTTCTGAAAAAAAACAAATTAGGTTTCTTCAGCAGTTGTCTCAACCTAGTTCTCGTGTGAAATTAATAATTTTCGTTCATAAATAGAACTTTTACTGGAAGTTCTATTTTAGAATGTCCATGACACAGAGCTCGTTGGGTTTCATTTCAGGGAGCTTATTCAGAATAGGAAAATCGAAGTTTCTTATTAGTTTTTGTGCAAAATCAACTCGTATGTCACTTGCATAAGATTAGCGTTTGCACAAAAACGAATCCGAAACTACGGTTTCGTTCTTACGACTACGGGACCAGGGCTCTATATATATATTTCTTTTTTTTTTACAATTCACGCAGCATTATTTAGCCCCAAGCTAAGCAGAGCTTGTGAGCGTGTGTGCGTCGCAGGCGGACCTTCGTCCACCGCGCCACATCGGTCGTCTTTATATGCAATATAGTTAAATAGACAGAGGTTTGATACCTTATAAATTTGCCTTTCTATTTAATAATAGGAAAATTCATTAGCAATTTATATAATTAATTCAAACGATATTTGCATATTGACCGTTTAACTGACCTCTACGGCGACGTAGAGGTCTACGAAATCGGGTCTACGGTTTTAGTATTTGAGTAGGTAGGTACAGGTCGCGTCACTATTTAAAGCGCTGACCTTGCGCTGACCTTTATGCGAAGAATTCGATTGTCAGATTTTTACACCCTTTTACACCTGCGCAGAACCCCTCCACTTTCCTCGAGCGGTATTAAACCGTGACGAGACGTGTACCTACATATTTATAGTTTTAAAATACACACTTAGGGTACCTATGTGATGCGTCTGCGGTCTTATTTTTTTAAATGCTTACTACTTAGTCAAAGTCACACGTCCGTGGCCGAGTGCAGAAAAAAAATCCCGCGACATGTGTTGTCATCATCATCATCATCATCATCAGCCCATACACGTCCACTGCTGGACATAGGCCTCCCCCGTACGACGCCACAAATAGCGGTCCTAAGCCGCGTCCATCCATCGACTCCCTGCGACCGCTACAATGTCGTCAGTTCATCGAGTGGATGGTCTCCCATGTAGGGGTAGATTTGCCATAATCACCACGCTTGGCAGGCGGATTGGTGATCGCAGTGTTGGTGTTTAAAAATACTCAGAAGGAAGCTGCTGCCCTTCCTCTGGTAAGTTCCCTTAGTCGGCTCTTACGACATCCACGGGTTGAGTTGGAGGGGTCGATATTCGTACGCCGCGGCCCCACGGCCTACATATGATGTAATTGAATTAAATGTGGAAGGAAACTAATTAGGCATTCTTAAAAATGTGACAGCCCTTTTCTTTGTAATCTAATAAAGAACAGTGACATTTTTTGTGATGTCAATTAAGATGTATTTTAATGATGAATTATGTGACATACATAAGACTCAACACCAAATCGTGTAAATTTATTTTGCTATTATTTTTTGATTAGGATTCGTAATATATAATATTTACCTTTATCTTAGAACTCGGTAAAGGATCAGGTGGATCCTCCCCAGACCCCTCGTGTAGCTCCGCTGATGATGAAGAGGAACTGGAGACGGACACTTCTGTCGACTCCAGCGCATCCTCGGCCGAGGCTGATGTGTCCTGGTGAGGCACTGCTGTTCGTGCTGACTGGAGGAGATAAGATATAGGATACTCTTTATGATATACCATAAAATTTAATAAAAAACATAGATATTAGCATGAATAAGAACAATGCATGGCCTTATCGCTTAGAAGCGATTTCTTCCAGGCAACCTTTGGATGGATGGAAGAACATTGTAGTTAAAGTATTACCTCATGATACATAAGTTCTATAATTGGTATGGGTATAGTCTGGAATCTGGAATAACATATAGGCTATTTTTTATTCCGGTAAAACACGGGCGAAGTCGCTAGCAGCAACTAGTTTAGTATATATTTTGATGTTTGGTTGTTGGATATTTGCCTCAGTGATGATAATGCCCAATACCGAAGCCAACGAGCGTAACTTTTTTAAATGTTGAGTTGTGACGTCTCACTTGCTTTCTTTCAATGGAGATGACTACTATTGTGTAAATTTTATGACAAAAAACAGAATTTATAATGCGACTCATGCGAAAAGCAAGCGGCGCCATAAAAGAGGAAGTTGTAGATGAACCTCACAACCATGAATTTAACTTTGGGTTAGGTAGAGAACATTTTACCCGATCAAAACTTGTATGGGGACGAGTTGTTACTTTTGTTATTAGACTTCTCAAAAATTAAGCTCGTTCTAAAATAATGAAAGGCTATATTATGCTAATATATGTATATGTTATTTTTAAGCTAGATTTTAAATTATATTGTGTATCAATAAATTAATTTTCTTTCTTTCTTTCTAATATCCAGGCTACTTTTAAATCCTACAAAAACTTGATTGCTATATTCAGAGGGAGTTTATTAGTTTTGCCGTGAAGAAGGAACAAACATCCATCCATCCAAACATCCATACTTTTGTATTTATAATATTTAATTCACTTATTCCTTATTTATTGAAGCATTTATAGATATACTTACTTTTGAGACTAGAAGCAAACTGCATACAAGTAATAATCTGAAACAAACGAATTGCAAAAGAACAAATCAATTACATAAAAACAACAATTCAATAAGTTGAAATAATACCACATCAAGCAAACAATTCTATCCTTTCAGCAAAGTTCGCTCACCTACAATTTCACTCGTTTAGTTACAAAGAAATCGCTTAAATAACATGTTACCAAAGCAAATCAAATATGAATCGTGATGCATACAATAGTTCGATGTATCATCATTAAATAAATGCGAATAAACGTGGTCAAACCAAAACCATGACCCATCGTGATCTATCCATTACCTTTGTCCTATTGCATCACGAAGAAAATCCTTATACAAGCAAAGGGAAGACTGGATTTAGGGTTCCTTATTGAACTATGGATCAATATCTTATGGATCATGAGGCCAATTTATAAATCTAAGGTACAAGATTTTCTTAGTTAGAGCGAGGATTCAAACTTACTTTTATAACAGGATCATTAGTTTATAAATAACATAGATGTGTAATAATGATAGAAAGTAAGTTTATATTTGGTGTCCTATTTTTCGGAAATAAATACGTTTGTTTGTTTATCTACATACCAACTTAAAAAATATATAATAAAAACAAACATTATTAAAATTTTAACTATTGATTTAACTTCAATGACTGCATAATTAAAAAATGGCAGTAACATTCAGCATTCTCATTCAAAAATCACTGTGATTTCGCTTTTAGACAAATAATATAACTAGGCAGTTTGTATGAAAACGTCCTCAAAGGTTTAAAACCTATTTAAAAGTATTGCTTTATCTAAAATAATAAGAAACAGTACAAATAGGTTTGTAGTAAGTACGGAACCCAACGATCTGAACTTGCCTCCGCTTTTCCTCAACGCGGGGTCAAAGCTACGGTGGGGTAATGACAGGGCACAGAATTGAATCATTCTCCGAACTGACCCCAATACCAATTACTGACCGTCTACTGTTTTCCAAATTATATCAACCATTGTTTCTATTTCTGATCGATATTTTATTAGTTGTTCATTTTAACGGGACCGATTTTTGAGGTGAACTCTTCCCAGGGTCGTCTACCTTTTTGGGATTCGAGCTGTTATTAGAGGATTGAGACATTGATAGGGCAGCGGTTTCTATCTAAACACAATTGAATTATACATATAACGTTGGGTTATATAAGATATAATAGTATTATAAGTATTATGTGTAGTTATGGTTATTATGTTAGAAGAATAACAATAAGCTACAACTTTATTATTTTGAAAAAACTTGATCCGGCTTCGAATCACTTATAAAACTGGCTCCTAGGCCGTTAGAACTTTACCCGGGATTTTAAGACTCCGAGATTGTACGCTACCTGGAAAACAGAAGTAGGAAGTTCGTTCTACTCTTTGCCAAGGTACATGAAACGAATTAGGTAGAATTAAATCTCTCAAAGCTTTGTGTTTGAGAAACTAAAAAATCCCAACGAATATTATAACTGCGAAAGTGTGTTTTTTTCCTTCCTTCACGCCCTAACTCAGCAACCAATCTACTTTATTTTGTTGAAAGGATGGAGAGTAACATAGGATCAAATTTACTTGGAAGATTTACGGGGTTTTTTTTTATCCGCCTAGAAATGTGAAATTCGATTTTAACGCAGGTGAACCTGCGGGCAACAGATATAGAACTTATAAAATCAAGATTTGGCTGAGGATCTCAAGCGGCGCAAATATGCAGGTCTCGACAGAGCTTACGCATTTGCTTCCCTTGGAGTCGAGACCCTCGAGTCCGCGGGGCACCAAGGCTCTCAAGGTTTTCAAAAGATTATCTGAGCGCCTGGACAAATCGACGCGTGACCCGAGAGCTGGTGAGTATATGGCGCAGCGCATTAGCGTTGCCTTACAGCAGGGCAATGCAGCCAGCTTCTTGGGGACGCTTCCGACTGGTATTGATATGGACCAGTTGAGCTACCTGTAGATTGTTTGCAACAGTCTGCAGTTAGTTCAATTGTTTCAATTATAAATACTAATTTAATTTGTTTATATTAGTTGATTGTTATTTTCTTTGTCAATAAAGTATACTTGAGATCTTGAAATAACTACCTTATTGCCTCTACAAATGGCAGATAATAATTTAATCGATTCCGCCAATCAGTTAATTGTGAATGAAGTTCGGAAGTCGTCGACCTTCCAAAGGCTATCGGTAGAGCGTGACCTAGCATCCTCGCTGACCAGACAGCGTACTGACTGGGGCCCTATTCTGCTGTAGCAATCACTTCACTTTAACAATGATATCGTCACATAATGTCAAATTTTGTCATCTGTTCATCTAAGGTAGAAACCTTAGATAAATGAGACTACAGATGGACGAACGGGAGGGACGAGTGTCAAAAGTGTCAAGGTTGAAACACTTAGACCAAACAAATAGCACTATCTAGTGTTTCTTTCATCCAAGGATTCTACGTGACTGTTCTGTGAAAGGTTTCCAACGTGAGAGTGCTCTAGCGCGTTGGGAATACTCGAGAACTATTGCAGATCATCAAACGTAGAAAAGTTGGGTATCTAGGACATGTGCTTAGGCACGAAAGATACCAACTACTCCAGCTTATCATGATGGACAAAGAGAGGGGTAAACGACGCGTTGGCAGACGAAAAAAGACGTGGTTGTGGAACATCCGAGAATCGACGAATATCGCCAGCGTGGAAGACCTATTTCGCTTGGCGCAAGATTGTGAAAAATTCGCTGACCTGACGGCTAAACTCCAGTAGTAGAGAGATAAGAAGAAGATTCTGTGAAAACGATACCATTACTAACGTAACTAATAGTAAGCAGAATTGGGCCTCTGGTAGGTAGGTACTAACTGACAAATCGCACAGATGGATGGCGAAGCTAATTTCTTGACAATCGCAAATTGATAATCTGAATTTTATACTTTTGAGCGAACAGAAAACCAACAAATTATTATCTGTCGTGTAAATTGCTTGTTGTAGAGTTGAAGGGAGGCCGTGGTAAGTTATCTTACTCATATTATAAAGCCTAAGATCAAGCGGACTATAAAGCCGAAAATTTGAATGAATTGAAATGTGAATATAATTTTGTTACCTAGCCTAGCATCACCAAAACTACTGGGGAGTGAGTCTCTTTCACGTGAATAAACGTAACGTCTCATTTTTATATGGGACTAGCTGCTGCCCGCGCCTTCGCCCGCGTTTTATCGGGATAAAAAATTGCCTATATATTATTCCAGATCCCAAACTATACCCATACCAAATTTCAGCCATAATCGGTTCATTAGTTTTTGCGTGAAAGAGTAACAAATACCCATATCTCCATCCCTACATCCATACAAACTTTGACATTTATAATATTAGTAGGATAATAAATAGATAAAAATATAATTTGGCGTACTTTTAGAACAAACATTTAGATAAATAGGCTACTTTTATACCGAAAACACGCTTGTGAAACCACGGCAAATGGTAGTGAGAAGTAAGAACGGCTTTTGCTCACTGGCAGGTCTCGTTTTCGGTCGACAGCCAGAGCAGATTTATATGGCCTTCTATGATAAATGCAATATTTTCAAAGATAAAGGCCTATCACACGTACAAACTTTTAAAGACAATCCGTAAAACAGTACGTATTTTGAAAATTTTAGTCTAACCTTATTGAAGAAAGGATCAGATTGTAAATTTTGTATAAAAATCAAAATCAAAGAAGTTAATTTTAATGAATTACGGATTGTTTATATTTTTTGCATCCTCCTAATATTATGAATGTCAAAGTTTGTAGGTATGGATGTATGGATGTTTGTTCCTATTTCACGCAATAATTACTGAACTGATGATGCTGAAATTTGCTATGGGTATAGTTTGGGACCTGGAATAACATAAAGGCTATTTTTTATCTCGATGAAAAGCGGGCGAAGGCGCTGGCACCAGCTAGTTGCTTTATAAAATTAAGTATAGAGCTTAGCTCTATGTGGTTGTAGGCACTATCCTAAACCTTATTATTGTTAGTAAATTGAATGTAACGAATAATAACGCCTAACGGATTGTTGTTGAAACAACAGTAGTCGTGAACGACTGAGCTTTGACTTGCTGTGGTCGAATCGTGACAGACGACGCAATTAAAGCTTTCAGAGCGATTCTATCGAAGCTTTGTGTAGTGCAAACTATGGCGATTTTATTTGTTACTAGGATAAAAGTTAGGTCATAAATAAGTAGTTAACAATAAATATTACGCTTTTCACATTATAAATCTAAAACTATTCGAACAGTCAATAGTGAACACAATATTACCTACTTACTGACATATCTAGTTCATTATGATATTAGAAGAACAAAAAAGTTCTTGGTTTTTGCATTCACAATAATATAGTTCAAAGGTTCCGAAACATTCACAAACAGAATGACACTTTATGAAATAAAAAATCTTATATTAACCACGAAGCTAGTATCTTGTCTGCGATATTAACTCAATCTAAAGTAGTGGCCGTATCGTATCAGTTTCGTCTTGTATATTTTTTTTATTGGTGTTAAGTTTATTAGTAATTTTAAATTAATTTTAAAATTAAAATCGGTCCAGTATATTTTGACCCATTCCTTACAAACATACTTACAAATCTTTCCTCTTTATAATATTAGATTAGACATAGATTATTGAAGTTTATTTATAAAGTGTGTAAAACTGTTTATTCTCCGAATAAAATAAAATAAATAAATAAACGCAGAAAACGAGCTTAGTGATATTTCTATTTGTGGGCAAATAGAAATATCATTAAGCTCGTTTCAAAGGCTTCGTTTCACAAAAAATTGTGCTTATTGTGGTTTTAGATTTAGGTTTCAATTGTCACCGTGCAACAATCACAGGATTGTTATTTATACTCTATCTGCCTTTAAAACAGGACTTCTCTCACAACTCTCCCAAACTAAAGACACACCCTACCTCCTCGTGATTAGAGCCCGTTATTCGTGCCTCCACGAAACATGGCGTAACTTCAATTTGGTTACGTCGCCGGGGGTCACAGGGAACCACTAGTTACGGACACGACCAGACTCCTGTTAGATTGCTCTGAGAAACAACTGCTATTGTTGTCTTTATCGATTACGGCAATGATCTGATGAAGAGCCCATCTGTCGCGAGGAGTTGATACTAGAAAATTGAACTAATTTTAAACTTGCGAACAACGCAAAAATAGACTAACCTTTGACAAAAACGAGGTACCTGAGTTTCGTAATAAAACTAAACTCTATTTAGTTATTCCGTCCATATATTCGGTGAACTGTTTGATGTTAGCATTTTCAAAAACTTTCAGTCTGGAAGAAATTGCTTTCAGCGATAACCACGCTCTGTCATGCTTAAGACTTATTCCATTTGTATCTACAACGTTATCTCTAAGAAGAATCTACGTAAGGTTGTACTCAGAGTAACTAATTACTTCTTCTAATCTAATCATAAACATTCTAATCATAAACTGTTCATCCAACTCAACCCGTGGATGTAGTAAGGGCCGACTAAGGGAACCTACTCGTAACAGAGTAAGGGCAACACTTTCCTTCTGAGTATTACCAACACCTTTCTGCGATCACCAATCCGCCTGCCAAGCGTGATGAATATGGCAACCCCCCCCCCCCCCCCCCCACCAATATGATGGCAACAATTATTCGTGGCGTCGTTTGGGAGAGGCTTTTGTTCAGCTGTGGACGTATACGGGCTGATGAAAACTTTTCATCGGTTTCGTTTCTACGGCCTATTAATTAAAACCCGTGTCTAGTGTTCTAAATAATTGATTAATTTTGGCTCAGTCTATATCTAGACTAGACCAAGACTATAGAAAGAGCTAAGTGAAATAAAAATTAACTGTAACTGCAACTAAATTGACCTTTGCCTCGACTTTCGTAGCGCGGCTCGCGCGTTGATGTCTTTTGTTCGTGCATTCAGACCGCGACAATGACTTTGTAAGAACTATGATTATTTGCGAAAAAGGAGCAGATTTTTAAATTTTCATTTATTTAGCATTTGAGACATCCATGACTCATCAAATCGTAGACTGAGTTTATAACGAAAAGTTAGATTACAGTTTAGAAATTGGAACTTTAGTTTTTTTTTTGTCATTAATTATGTTTTGGATTGATTTTGAAATTATCATGATAGATATTTTCACCTACCCTTTGTAACTCCGTGAGGAATCTGAAGTCATGAAATCTCAAATGAAATATGGTTCCATCAAGTATTTTCATGGATGGAATTGCCTAATATATAATAGATATATAATAGGTCATATATATAATAGGTATATAGGTCCTAGAATCTTGCAAGCTAACAAACAATAAACATTTTCTTTTATTCTTAAAAAGATGAGACAAGAAAGTTACGACGAAAGTTTATAATTTAGCAATGAGATTTATCTATCCTATCCCATAACTAAATACAAATTAAATATGTATTAATGTCTAAGGTTCCAAACCGTCCCCCCTAAAGCCTCACGTAGTTAATGGACGGGCGTCCATTAACTACATAAACGACGTGAGGCTTTAGGGGGGAAGGTTCGAGCCAAACCTCACGACATCTCATCGGAAAATCGGTTGAAAAATCACCAAAATCACTTCACGTAATAAATTTATTTTCTTCTACACAATAAAATAACTGGCTATATATACCTCATGATATTTTCCTATAGGGGTCTAAAGGAAAATATCATGAGGTGGGCATCGCATTCTTCACACGAAGAACAAACCAACACAAAATCTATAGTCACGAACCGAGTAAATAATATAATTTCGCTAATCTAATGTAGAAGCATCATCAGCTAGGCGGAACTACGCCGGCCTCGCACCTTCCTCATCTCGGTCATTACCGCTTCCTTCCACACGTATAACTAGGTCGCAATCATTCAAGGACGGAACTTCACCCCACGTACTTGTTCACTTTTTACAAGTCTACCGGTTTCTGTTACAATATTCAAACAAAATTTTTTAAACGACTTCAAAAAACGGAGGAGTGTTTTTTCTTCCATATGTACATATGTTACGCGGTATTTCCGCCAATTATGACAGATTTTGAAAATTCTTTCACTGCTGTATATAAAATGATCCCGAATAAAGAGAGTCGTTAAATTTTCTTATTTTTCCTAAGTTTCTGCACAATTGTTCCTTCTACAAAGTAATACAAAACTATAAAAAAAAGATGAATGAAATCGGTAAAGCCGTTCTCAAGTTATAGCAGGAGCAATAGGGGTTATATACATAGATTGTCGCGGAAATATTTGGAGGAGGCTATGTTACTAGAGGAGTTCTATCAACAACGAAGCAAGTCGAATTTTAAGTAATGTGTAGCAAAATACTTACACACCGCACTTCTGTGCTCGCGACGACGCGAGAGTGAAAAAGCAATCACTACACTTTACACCCTTGCATTCCGCACAATCACAAAGGTAGCAGCCAACACACAATTGCTCAGAAAATCGGAACCATTTTCGCTTTAGTTACAGACTTATTTTCTTCCTCATACCATAGCGCATATTGTTCACCTATCCATCTTAGCTCGACGATGTCTACGACCTCAGCCCATCTCTGATGTTATCTTTCCATACGAAGCTTTGAAAGATAAAGTTTTGCCGACATTCGTGAGACATACATAGGTAGGAATTGTACTGACTGACATATTTCTTATCTATCACAATCAGGACTTTGTATACTACTTTTTCTACTAAAAAACAGCATACAATTATTTTCATGTGCATCATATACATATATTTGCAAATCTAATTATGACGATTTAGGTAGGTGTTCAAATTACAGATTTCAATAACTTTATTTCTTTATGCTTACAAAATAAGCACTTAGACAAGTCAATACAAAATATACACTTAGGAAAATCAAATGTGTTCTACCTGTTTGTAATACCTTTGTAATACCTGATTTTAATAAAAAAATTATGTATACTATATATATATGAAAGTAGTTTATTTCGTCCATGGTATAAGTAAATCCGTTTTTGGCCATATTTTTGATTAGTAACATAGTTGTATTAAGGGCTGCGGATTTTGTTTCACAAATAATTAAATAAATATGTAACAATCAGTACATAGTTTTATCCCTTTTTTTCGATTCCCTAAAATTCCAAGTATTACTTGTGTCGCCGACCGTCAAATTATCGAGGAGTCCACCACCTTATGTAGCAATATCAAGTGAACTTATTGGTTAGATCTTAGGTACACAGTGTGAAAAATATGGAAAACTAATCGTATGGATATGATACAAATACAAATGCGCCTTATGCAGTCTATCGACCAAAATTGACAAAACACTTCCCTACAATATTTATAAACTGAAAATTCGCACCAACCCCTATTTGGGTCGGACTGTGTCGCCGATTTTGCTATACTCCTTAATCGAGAAATATCAATTAAAAAAAGTGTTAAATTATACAATGAAGAACAATATTTATATCATAGACTTAAATGACTGATTTATTTATATTATGATTATTTGTCATTGGGAGGCTATTTTCAGAAGAAGTCAATAACTTACTGTGACTTGATTTGTTCCATCCTCCTCTAACATCTTTCACATAGCATTCACTCTATCCTCTTTCTTAATTTAGGGCTAATCAACATCCAATCATGCAAGAGTGTAAACGTTTACGAATAGGTGAGACCGGAACGCACCGTTAGCACACGCCACGCCGCACGCGCATCGCGGGTGGAGTGCGCGTGACCTGGCCACTTGCGCACTATGCATATGCGCAAAATGGGTTGAACTAGGAAGAACCCTTATTTCTAAGACTTAGGAGACCCTGTACAGATCCTAAATCGTGTTTCTTGCACACTTACTTCACTACTACACTATACTTTTAATTGTACTTATTTATTTTTTATTAAGAGTAGAATTTTCTCTTACTCTGTTATTAGGGTTTACCCTAATATTAAACTCCTTTGCTTTTTAAGTAAAAAGTATTTTTGCTGCATCCCCAATGAAGGACGCGGCATCGAACAACCGCGGCGGTTCAGTGGACGCCAGTGTATAGGCGTTCCAGCGTCCCTGTTAAAAGCGGAGAAGGCAGAAAAACATGGTGAAGTTTTTAGTGAGTTTTATCCCTCATAATCGTACTGTTTCCCGTGACAGTTTATACGATACGTGTGCGCATTTTCGATTCACGATAAAAGGAGAAACCCAAATCTATAGAGTTGAAGAGGGCTTGGAAGGGCTTGGAAAATTTTCTGATGTTGTATCCTACTTATAATGTCTCTCAATTTTAAGTAATTTCTGACCAGTGATACGTCTTTATCGGACTAAAATTGTTAACATAGGAAATAAACGACTCTAGCTATCGCTTAATATCGCTTTTGAGAGAAGTTTGTGCAGAGTTAGGGCTCAGGTAAACCTCAATCTTATACTCATCACATTTTTAAGCCAAGTAACTAGGTAGAACGTTTCATTATGAAAATGCATGACACACAGTTTAACAGAAAGATAGGGTCCAAGAGGATTTAGAAGAACCCAAACTAACCCACAGCTTGTCAAATATTTACAAGAAATTCTACATTATGACCCCACTAGCTGACCCGCTCGCAGCTACGCCCGCCCAAGAAAATATAATCCTGCGCACACGAAGTCGCGGGCACCAGCTAGTATCTTTATAAATTGTAGCCTATGTGTAATTCTGATGTATGAGCTATATTATTGTAACGTTTCATTAAAATTCATTCAGTAGTTTTTGCGTGAAAGAGTTACAAACATCCATACATACAAACTTTCGCGTTTATAATATTAGTAAGTATGATTCAAATTGCTAAAAGACTGCTTATATGCACTTTGATCAGGCTTTCCTGCTCCTGCTTTCGTCTGCGGAAAATTTGCCGAGAACAATTTGTCGAGAACGATTCGCCGGAAACACATTTTTTCAGATGTAGGACAAAACTGGGTATTTTCCGCTATACTTGAACAACATTTCTCAGATGTAGGACGAAACTGGGTATTTCCCCCTATATTTGAAAATCTTTATGACTATTTCTCGGCAAATTGTATTTTAGGCGAATTGTGTTTCTGGCGAATTGTTCTCGACGAATTGTTCTCGGTGAATTTTCCGCAAATCGAAAACCTTAACGCGTTCGCTGCCAAGCTTCTTCGCGGCGCGCGCGCACCGCTACTCCACACTGATATATGGTTGATGTTAATCAATTTGATCTACTCTATTCTCAAAGTTAAAGCTAACTTAAAGCTTTTCAGAGTTCAGTTCCTGAAACTCTAAATTTCAGGGAGATAAGTCTATTGACTAAAACACCAAAAAAAAATTCTTGGAGCGCAGTGGAATCAATGTATGAACGTTAAAATTTTGAGAACAATGGGTTTTGGAGCGCAGTGGAACTACCCATTTCATCAATACCTAGAGTCTAACGTCTTGAAAGTATCTACTATCTAAAACTTTCAATCAAGATTTAAAGCAAAAATCTTGGTCTACGCCTTACACAAATAAAAATACAATAAAACAAAAAAATCTAATTCAATATTTCGTTTTATAATGGAAAAAAAATTGCAGCTGTTCAAATTGTTAGCTAAAAGCGTACAGTCGGATAAAGCACGGCTCTTACAGCGTTCAACCATAGCGGGGTCACAAAACTAGTACAAATATTATACTGTCTTCCAATCTTCCGATTCGCATATTTATTTCTTTGATTGAGAAGTGTGACTGGGCATTTACTTGTGTATAAATTATTGGCCTCGGCTATTTTGCAAAAAACCAGCGTAGTTTATAGAATATTTTAATTGTGTGTATGTATATCGAAAGGTTCTGCGTAAGTCGCACAACAAATAAAAAAATTTATTTATTGTACTAGCTGTTCCCCGCGGAAATGCCTTTTTTTTCGTAAATCTCCCATGGGAATTTGATGTTTGACCAGGACAAAAAAACCCTTGAACCAACTCTATGGCAAAAATCAATTCGATTGGTTGCTTAGTTAGGGCGTGAAGAAAGGAAAACAAACAAACACGCTTTCGCATTTATAATATTAGTTAGGAATCTATTCTATTCCAAAGATGTCCCTCGTTAAGGAATGAAACGTTGGTATTCTTCCAGCCAAAGCAGGTTCGTTCTAAACCCGCTCGATCATAAAGCTAGCACACAAATACCTACCTACACAAGTACTTAAATAGGAGACTCTAGCTAGACCTTTGTACATGGTCAGCCACATTTTCATTCAGATACCTACCATCAGATGATATTGAAATCAAAAAAGGTCTCCTATAAAAAATATTGAGCTATATCGAACAAGGTTTAGCTAGAACGAGTTTAAAGGATCCATACAATTTAACAAGCACAGATGTCACTTTAACGGTTTAACCGAGTCGAGGGGCGTTGATCGTTTTAACAGTCTGGTTAACGTAGGAATAACTGAAAAGACTACGTTTTTTTCAATTAAAAGTAAAAATTATGAAAAATTATTCTGACAGACAGACAAGAAATTTATCCTTTTAGGGTTCCTTTTAAAAAGATAGTCTATCACATAAGAAAAGGCTTAGGTAAATCTTAACTCAAAAAAGTACTTATTACCTATTACCTGCCTACAAGATTCAGGAGTTAGGTTCTCGTGTTGTTTAGGATGTAGGTATGCTAAATAGGCACATTAGCATATTGATTTGCTTTGGTAAACACTTTTCAAAATCCCATTCACCGTAGGTAGGTACTAGAAATATAAAAGCTCATATAAAACCAAAACAATAAAACTGTCTCTATACTCCACTTACCTCACACTTAGCACCATTTTGCTGCACTACGCTTCACAATAGTTCATACACAACAGTCACAATTAAAAAGTACAACACAAACGCGCGAAAGAAGCAACGTGAAAGAAGGTAAAGAACGCGCGCGACCTCCACGGAGTCCGACCATCAAGTGTTAAACCTCCGTGGTACTTCATCCGAGCGTAGATAGCGCTGGGGAATGTTCACTCCGCTTCCTAATAACCAGGTGGCACGGCCGCTACCGTCACGCTACTTCGAGGTTCAAGTTCAAATTACAATTAGAAGGTGTGAAAAAAAAACAAATTAACGTCAGACTACTCTTGTAATAAATTAAAACTTTTCTTTTTTTCTGAATATTAAAATGGCACATTTTATAGAATTGTTAGAAAACTAGTATTTTCTATTCGTGCACATTTTTAATACATAATTTAACAATTTGCATTTTTTTCTAGAAATTGAATAAAAACACATTTTTACTAGTCAAATCACAATACGCACATTTTCAGCATGGCTGGGCCATGTTATTTTATTGCCGAATCCCCAGCAATTTTTCTATCCGAAGAATCAAATGGAATCCGACTACTAGGGACGTTAATGTGACGACACCGATTGTGACTTTCATTGGCCTGTACAAAAAACACAAAGTCACCTAAAATAGAAAACAAGTGCATTATTTACTAAGCTTAAAGGGGCTGAAACTAAAGAAACAGGAGAGAAAGTAAGAGAAAAATTATTCAATTGCACAACTACTAAACAGTTAGTAATTGAGCCACTTTCCTCAGTTTTACTATGAACCGTCATTAAAATATAGCGATGATTCTCCCCTAGTTAATAAGACCGGTTGCACCAAGATCAATCAAACATATTTGAATACTTTCAAAAAGGCTTTCAATAAAAATAATCGAAAACAGTTCATCCGTATGCGACAGACATACAACAACAACCCCCTGTTTGGCGTCTTACCCATCAGCTCGCAGAAAAAAGATCAGGCTGCTCAGCATGCAGTAAATAAGCTGCATGTAACAGTAGATCAAGTAGTACAGAGCCAGGGCTGTTACTGTCACCGTGACTTGGACGATATGCACCAAGTCTGCGACCAAACTCTGCATCCGACCACGTCCCGCCGCCGACGACGACGCCTGAAACAAATTTGTTTACTTAATTCTAGGTGGCAAACGAATTTGGCCAATTCCTAGCCAGCGGGACAGAAGTGTCTTAGGCGATTCTCTGAATGTGGATTTAGACCAAACGAACGAAGAGCTAGAGCTGGAAAAATAACGTTCTTTTAATCTCTACGAATGGAGATAGTATAACGGAAGAATGCTCTCTCATTTTACACAAAAAGAATTAGACGTAACTTCACTACGTACGTACTTAGAATGTGCGTTCGCTCTTTTGATCTAAATCTACCTTGAAGAGCTACATCCGATTAAGCCCAGTTAGTGGGATGACAAGGGCTAATATTGATAAATCCCGAGGAACCTTGGTAAAGGTAGTCCTGAGTAATCTCTGGTACGCGACTTAGCCACTATTTGGCAGATTTAGGGTGATATGCACGTGATCGCACTTACAAAAACATGAAAACTATTTAAAAAACTACCTACTTAGCCCATTCGTAGAAGACTGACTTAAGAAATTTAAAAATAGTTTTCTAAGTTTAAATTGGAAGATCTCTATCCGTCTTTTTGGGACTAATGGTTAGACTAGTATATAAGGCGAATCGAGTGTGGAAAAGTTGATATAGTTGTTTTATACTATGTGGCACGACGACGAATTTGACGCCAGCATCGATTCGATCGCCCATGGAACCAATGTTAATCCTTTATTGCACGAAATAAACTACATATAAAACTAAGACATTGGTTAAGGTGACTTTTTCAACCGACTTCAAAAAAAGGAGGTTCTCAATTCGTCTGCGTGTTGTTGTTTTTTTTGTTACATACTAAATGTTACGCGATATCTCCGCCAATTATGGACCGATTTTGAAAATTCTTTCTCTATTGTATAGAAAATTATACTGAAGGGGTCCCATAAAACCCCCCATAAACCCCCACAGGGAAGTAGTATTTATCCAGCAAAACTTAAAATAAGTCTAAAAGTAAGGGAATTTGAAGTCGGTTTATCGTTTTTTAAAACACGCAATATTATTATCCCTAAAAAGAGTTATCTACTTCTCTTCCAGCAACGCTTACTGCGAAAAAGAGATAACGTTATGAACGTACACAAACATATATATGTATAGAGGACCTGCAAAGACCCACCATGAAAAAAATCATTTAAAATTAAAGGTATTTAGCTGCAGTTTTAAAAGTTAAATACACGGTCTAAACTTAACCTAGAGAGATTTCAATCTAAATAAGGTAATTACATACATTAACACGTAAGGAGGCTCATTTGCGTTTAATGCTATTTTTTAACAAAATAAACATTATACAGCCAATAAAATAAGTAGGTAATTGCGGGTTTCCTCAATCAGGTATATGCCCAATTACGACGTAGAACAATGCAGGTGGGTCAGGTACCTTAGCTGTACGAGTGGAATATAATTGCTATGCAAAATACGGAAGCTAGTATGAAGAACCAGATGTCAAAATCGAGTAGGCTTTTTAAAAATGGTAATGCCTGACATATTATAGAATTTAAAGTACGTCATTTTCGTTGTGCGTGTGTCAGTTTCGTGATCGTGATACACTGTCGGCCACATCGTCACTTTCCATCAGGTGAGATTGTGGTCAAAGGAAGGTCTAACGACTATAAAAAAAAGCTGAAGCTTATGGATGGTGTGGAATGTCCAGAATTACTTATTTAAGTTAGCATTTTTTTTATAAATCCTTCTACGAGCATACATATCTCTTTTCAGAACGCGTTACCCAGTAAAAATTCTAGTTAAAGGAAAGGAAGGCCTTTGCTCAGCATTAGGACATGCATTACTACTTTAAAGTATTTCTAGTAGCGAAAAACATTGTCTCTCACAAGTGAGCGGTCTTCAAAGTCATCACTGATGCCACTCCCAGTATTCAGTTGTAATTGGCGGATGATATCATCATGGGCATTCGTTGGGTCGTGACCAATGACTAGGGGTCGTGTCGGGTTCTATCGGGCATCACCGGCGCTTCCTTGATGCACAGTCCTTATCCCGTACCTTAATGGCATCCGAACATCCAGGGTTTTATTTAGGTACTGCCGAGACTTGCCGTTTGTTTAAGATTTACGTTGGTAAATTCTTGTCTGCGGATTTTAAAACTGTATTGTGCAGAACTAGGCTTGTGATATACTATAATTTGAAACCTTTAAGTGGGAGGTCACATGACGCTATTTTGTGAAATGTAGGTAGTGTCATAGGATTTCGGGTTCATAGGAGCGGGATAGAGCAGAGCGCCGTAAGCTCAAAAGTCATGTTTTTTTCTTACTATCTATTAATGAGGACATTTACATGCAAAAATAAGTTAAGGTTCCCTTGGAATTCCATTATTTAATACGGTTATGATAATAAAAAAATCTTGTAACTGATTGTTTCATACTTATACTCATTTATACGCCGAAGGAGCACAGGTATACTTGGACACTTGGATACGCCAATTTGAAAATACATATAGTTAACCATAAATGGTGCAAAATTATAATTCAAAGCCATAAAACAGACATGACAGGGAAACAATCAAGAACTTAGGTTTTTTAAATGGTAAATTAATAAATAGATCAGCTGTAAATAGGCATCTAGTCATATAGTCATAAATAGATCAGCTGTAAATAGGCAGATGCAGCTGATCTATTTATGACTATATGACTAGATAGTCATATAGTCATAAATAGATCAGCTGTAAATAGGCATCTAGTCATATAGTCATAAAGAGATCAGCTGTAAATAGGCATCTAGTCATATAGTCATAAATAGATCAGCTGTAAATAGGCATCTAGTCATATAGTCATAAATAGATCAGCTGTAAATAGGCATCGATATAGTCATGTATTTAAGTGGTTTAGGAGAAATATGGTAGTAACTAAGAAAATAGATGGATTTTGCTCAATTATTACTGATATTATAATAGTTTTTAATTTATTGCATTTTTGAAAGAAGCAAACCTGTCTTGTATTGCATTAAATATTACGTTTTTTCCGTTTTTTTTTTGATAAGTATTACCGAGAAAAAACATTTTAATGTAACACAAATTGACGTCAATTCAAATATATCTCGGACTCAAATAGAAGGGTTGGAGTCAAAAGATTTAAATTCAGTTCTTACAGTAGGCTTTCTTTGTGATTTTCTCCCTCTAAATAGGTAAGGTCTCAAACCAGAAGTGAGCTACATGAGAAAAGTGACATTAAGGTACCCCAGGTTTAAAGAGGTTAAAAGCTTCGTTTGAATGCTTACCTACGAAGGTTACCTGCGTCTCATAAAAACCTAACTCGTTGAAGATTGTCATCGGATAATTTTCCTGGAATTTCACAGCGATAAAAATTTCATAAAACAGATTTGCCTGTGGGGGCTTCAAAGATTAAGATGACGAATGGTTAAGGCGAATATACACTAAGTTATAAGCCTGGTAAAATAAATTGCTTGGTGTGCTAGTAAAATATTTGAATATCCGAATCCTGACATACCTAATATAGTGCCGTAATAGGGAGCTAATTCCCTCTGCAATGTTGGTGTTTCTATGTATCTATACTAAAAATTATTTATGTAGTTTGTTATGGGTTATCTAGTTCTCATAGCACAAGCTTTGCTTTCTTAGGGCACAGATTTTATAATACTATACTAGCTTTGGGCTAGATGATGTTGTGTGGATTGTCCAGCATTTTTATAGCGCTTATAGGCAGTCTGAATTTGTATGATACAACGGGGCATCATAGCGCAGCTATCAATACCAGTCCTTAATTATGCAAATAAAAAGTCCTATAGAGCTTAAAAGCCCCAATATCAAAAGGCTCTTTTCCAATGTGTAGTCGCCCTAACCTGGGCTCGTGTACGATTGCATCGAGCTAGGATCGGGTCGTGACGCCGCCGCGCCCTATGACACGACATTCTTAACAGGGTAACTTACGCAATACCGCATTTCTCCGCTACGTTAAAAGTAAATCTGCGGATCCTTTTCATCCAGTTTAACTTATTTTACTAATAGCGAATAAGTAATACGAATCATCTACAAGGCAAGCTACACAGGCTGCAAAGACCTACTGCAGGAAACAGGCTCCGATTGGTGCAAATGGACTAAATCATGTGCAAGGGAAATTTAACTTAAGGTTAACAAATTGTATCTACCCAATAATTTGTATGAAATAAATACATTAATAAATACATTTAATTTGTATGAAATAATACACATATTTATGAAACCCTATTTAAATACCTATCCATTGCCGATAACGGAGCAATGTATCGCACAGGACACACACCCTAGGTTTTTTTTAATCATGAATATTTTAGACCACAATCTGCCTGAGGATAAATGACGATGTGGCCGAGCCGACCGACGATGTATTCTTTAATTCTTTATTGTACACAATAATACATTTTATCAACTTATCTAAAAAGATTATGTACATTGGCGAGCTTAACCCTGAAAAGAGTTTTCTTCCAGCAAACCTTATGATGTATGTACCGATGTATGTATCACGAAGGTCTAGAAGACACCTAAACACATGTCTTGAAGAGATGCGGAGCGAAGCACTGCCCCGCGTACATCTATAAAATATACTTGAGAATTTTATTTTGTAGGAAAACAACTTATCTTCTTATACAGGTTGTAACAAAAAGTAAGACCAAACTTTCAGGGTGGGTTCAGCTTCGATCACAGAACATATATTTTTCTAAACTCGAAACTCTGCAGGTAGAGAAAATATATTCATGTATGTCATTTTTGTCGTGCGTGCTGAAGTTGAAGAAATACATGACTGTGGATTACTTCTTATAGATATGAAACTTAGAAGAGAAACAGAAAGTACCTTTTGGGGAGGAGGAGCTTCCACATTTTCGGTCTCCGTTTTTTTTAACCATTCACAATGCGCGACCACCGGGCATTGCATATTTCGGTAGCCAGCGCAAGGCAGGTCATATGGAGGCAACACAGAGCAGTATGTCGGAATATATGTTTCCAACTGTACTGAAGCAAAAAGATCAACTTACTTATAACTTAGCCTATACATTTAAAATTATGAGGGTCATTCAGGATGTTGTAACAATATCCATCAAAACATATGTAGATATTGTGTACCTAGATATATCATCGAAGTATTCCATTTATATATTTATTACTAATCCTACTATAATATTATAAATGTCAAAGTTTGTATGGATGGATGTATGGATATATGGATATTTGTTACTCTTTCACGTAAAAACTACTGAACTGATTGGGCTGAAATTTGGTATGGGTATAGTTTGGGACCTGGAATAACATATAGGGTATTTTAATGCCGATAAAACGCGGGCAAAGGCGTGGGCGCGTAGCTAGTTGATAGCATATGATCTAATTATAGGTAGCGTTAGTGGGTACATACAGTCATACACCCGTTTGGACGTTGCAATAGTGATTACTACTAATATATGCAAGCCTTTTAAACAAATGAATAAGCAGAAAAGAACATTGTGCTTTACAACCCAAGGGCCGAGGGGTCGTCACCCCCTGAGTTGAAGCCGGGGCAAAGAGGCCTAGCCTCGAGACCTCCCTCCGTGCCCCTATCAAGGGCCGGAAAGAAGATCTCGTCTGCAATTGTGATTGTTATGTTATATATATAGTCATTTACTTATGTTTTATTCTATATTTGTACGACGAAATGTTTGTACGATCTGCAAATATTTATCTCGGGTGTTCTGGGTATTTTCTATGTAGGTACATACATACATATGTATAATAAAAAATATCTATCAATGTATATTGTATTATGTATATCAGTCATCTAGTGCCCATAACACAAGCTCTGCTTAGTTTGGGGCTAGATGATACCGTATGGATTGTCTAGCATTATTTATATAAATTACTTCATCATCATCAGCCCATACACGTCCACTGCCGGACATAGGCCTCCCCCGTACGACGCCACAAATAGCGGTCCTGAGCCGCCTCCATCCATCCCCCATGTAGGGGGGGATTTGCCATAATCACCACGCTTGGCAGGCGGATTGGTGATCGCAGTGTTGGTGTTTAAAAAATACTCAGACGGAAGCTGCTGCCCTTCCTCTGGTAGGTTCCCTTAGTCGGCTCCTACAACATCCACGGGTTGAGTTGGAGGGGTCGATATTCGTACGCCGCGGCTCCACGGCCCTACGTACAATATAATAAATTACTTACGTACATTAATCTCTTAAAAGACAAAATTTTAAGGGCACAATTATAAAAATCTAAATGTCTAATAATCATGTACAAATATGTCGTTTCAGTTATTTATAATAGAATAATAGTTATAATCTAATTTTATATTTCTATCAAGAATTTGTTTACTAATAACATACTTCGGGAAACATTTTAGTTATTAGTAAAAAGGTTATATTTTGTCTTGTCTTTTATCTCTTCGCGAGTTTATTATATAACTAGCCGCTGCCCGTGCCTTCGTCTGCGTTTTATCGGGATAAAAAATAGCCTATACATATGTTATTCCAGGTCCCAAACTATACCCATACCAAATTTCAGCCTAATCGGTTCAGTAATTTTTGCATGAAAGTGTAACAATTATCCATACATCCATCCATACAAACTTTGACATTTATAATATTAGTAGGATAGTATGTTTTTAATTGAATTTTTAAGCGTTTTACTGTGCATACACAGTTTAGATTGAGGTTGCACTAATTTATTTCTACCGGCCCACGTTAAAATTAGTAATGTACTTGTTACCTACTTTTGCATTTGTAATAAATCAGTCATCATACGTCCAATGCTGAATGTGCCTCTCCCAAACAATGGGGGGTCTCCCATAACCACCAGGCTTGGCAGGCGGATTGGTAATCGCAGGGAGGTGTTGATAATACACCGAAGGAGACTGCTGCCATGCTTCTGGTGTCATTACTAATTATATGCATTTCAATAATATCATATCAGCCCATACCTTTCCACTGTTGGACATAGGCTTCAATCATACGACGCTACAAGTAGCGGTCCTGAGCCGCCTCCATCCATCGACTCCCTGCGACCGCTACGCGATGTCGGTAAATCGAGTGGATATAGTGATACTGGTCCCAACAGTACGTTTCGCGTTGCATCGTGGCCACCACTCGAGAACCTTAATAACTTGGAATAATATGTATGTTTTGATATGAATAAGGATAAACTGTGAGGTAGATAATTACCGATTGTGGACGATAATTTGGTGTCGGCGGCGGCGGCGGTGGTTGCGGAAAATGCTCCAATATCTGTTTCAGCTTCTGACTATGGGAAAGTGTTTGAATGTTAGACTGTTTCAATAAATAACCCAATTCAAAGACCTAGATATTTTTTGAGAAAGGGGTTATCCCTTTCTATACAAAAAATATAAAACCCAAGGAATATTGGTGGGAAATATTTAACGACATTGGTATCATCGAAGCAAAATACAGAAGCTCGAAACAATATTTGGTTTTGAAAGCGGTTTCTAATTCCAATTTAAAAATTTTTTTTTGCTACACCTAGATAGTTAGTTTCTTTTATTCAGAAAAACTTAAAACTAAACATATTGGTAAGAGGTAAAAGAATTGGCGGCGCTTAAAGCGATTTCTTCCAGGCAACCAAACCTTACAAGAGAAGATCGAAGGAAGGCGGTGCAGGTGCTAAATACAAAAATAAAATAATCCTAATATACTTAAACCAAATAGAAATATATATAATACTATAATACACTAATACATAACAACAAATACTTAGTCGTAGGTAACTTTGATCGACAAATTACCTAGTCTGACCTAAATAATATTCGAAAACTTTCCTTTTAAAGTGTGATAAGATGTGTTTTTTTTATATCGGCAGGTAGATCGTTCCATAGTCTGACGGATTGGGCTATAAAGAGTCGCTATAAAAGGATGTTTTTCAAATAATCTTCAATGTACAGAATTGGACCTATTACAGTTTTATTATAAGTATAGATTAGAAATTATACGTTGTTGAAGTTTGTATTTTAGTTTTTAGTGTTAACTTTGTTGTTACCTTGTTGTTTTATGTTATTGTTATCTCTTTTTGTTAAGTTTTATTCATTAATATCTTTGTTGACATGAAATATCTTGGATTCTAAATCGGAGTGTAGATAGGCCTGCGGAAAAGGTGGCTCTCACTGTCAATTTACAAAATCACTTACAGAGATTCCTGGACCTATACGGTTTGTTATTTCGTTTATGAAATAACAAACCGTATAGGTCCTCTCATCAGAAATTACCTTTCTGACCTTCCAAATAATAAATCTAAAAATCGGTTCATCCGTTTGAGAGCTATGCAACAGATACCAATATACTAAAAAGACACACAGTTCATCATATCAGCCCAAACACGTCCACTACTGGACATGTCTCCCCATACGACGCCACAAATAGCGGTCCTGAGCCCCCTCCATCCATCGACCCCCTGCGACCGCTACGATGCCATCGGTCCATCGAGTGGATGCATGGTCTCCCATGTAGGGGGATTTGCCATAATCACCACGCTTGGCAGGCGGTTTGGTGATCGCAGTGTTGGTGTTGAAAAATACTCAGAAGGAAACTGGGCAGTAGTTTCCTTCTGAGTATTTTCCTCTGGTAGGTAGACACACAGTTATAAACTTTATTTTTTATTTCTTTGGGAAATTCACCACATAAATACACACCACATACACACACGCACCAAATCTTCGCTTTCTTAAGTGTTACATTAGTTAAACCACAGATTAGGTCATGTTACTTCGGTTAAACGCTTTGGCATACCAAAAAAAACATACAGTTATGCCTATTTTTGCGTTACAGGTAAAAATTACTTCTTCTTCGTAACACTCTTGTCAGAGCGGTCATCATCATCATCAGCCCGTATACGTCCACTGCAAAACATAGGCCTCCCCAAACGACGCCATGAATAACGGTCCTGAGCCGCCTCCATCCAACGACTCCCTGTGACCTCTACAATATTGTCGGTCCATCGAATGGGAGGTCTTCCCACACTCCGTTTTGCATTGCATCGCATTGGCGGTCATGGTCATCATGCAGATTCTTGTTGGGTGGCTGTTGTGATTCTCCTCACGATGTCTCACCATCTTTCTCCAATTTTTCGTGTGCCTCCGCACTCGTGTAAGATTGCCCAATGCGGATTTAATCTGGTCGGTCTGGTAGTTAAAATCTAGCTAAGCTTAAACTTACCTAGTTCTCAGGCATCCGCACTTTTTACGCCACTCTGCTTTGTTGAACGCTGGATATGGATCCGACGGCGCATCGTACGGCTTATCTACTATTGGTTCATATTTTTTGCCTGATGACGAAGCGTCACTGTCTCCTGTTCCGGGCACTATAAAAGCAAATTAGGCCAGACTGAGAAACCACAAAATTATAGCAATACTGACACAAAGTTCTCTAAAACAAGTTTATTCTTTCCATCCAAAGGTTGCTTGGAAGAGATCGCTTCTAAGCGATAAGGCCGTCCATTGTACATGTTTTATGTCATGTCCATTTTGAATGTTTTCATCGTGGTGTACAATAAAGAATTTTGTAATTGTAATCAACCAAAAAAGTTAAAGGGATAACGAAAAGTTGCTGAAAATTATAACTTTTCTAAGTCATGTAAACCTCCCATCGATTGCTGCTGTAGATAATATAGGTATATAGATAGGTTTGTCTGTATTCTTAATTCTCACTTAATCTCTAATTGGGTAAACCCCGGATAGTCGCCGCAGTGGGATAGGTGCCTCGTTTTAAAAACAATTTCATAAAATTGCAACATAAAACTACTTGTGTGCACCTCACACCGTTTCCCCTGCAGATCATCCTGTAGATCAGACGCGTCTCGCTCCTACTCGTACATGCGACCATCTCCGCCGCGAACACGGCAAACGCGTCAAATTTTAGTACATGATTATTTACTGTTTCATAACTTCTAATGTTGTTAGAAATTCTATTTTTATTATATTGGTACACTGGAATCACTCATATGATATAAGTTTATCTATTATATTAGGGCATCTAACCATGTCAAAAATGATAGACACCTCAATTTTCAGCGTATAGATGCTCTTAAGAGCCTTTTGGGGTATCTATCCCAATACCCTTAGTACATAATAATGTCAGCGTGTTTTTGATGTTTATTTGTTTTCTGTTCACTATGTTTATTGCTATTTGTTTCCAACTCGACCTAAATTAAGTAGGATATTATTATTTTAGAATAATTAATTTATAATGTTGATTTTTTAATATATTAAATAATTATGATTTTTCATCATGATAGTGAATTTTAAAACTCAGATGTTGTTTTTTTTTGTTACACAAATGCATTTAATTATGTACTGAAAAGATTTTTAATATTTACTTTACATTATTTAGTCTATGGGCATCTATCTTCTTTGGCATTTTTATGGTGGGGCATCTATACATAGTATCCATATAGGTAGGCATCTATACCCAAAAAAGGTCTGCAATAAAGAGTTATTGCAGGAATAGAGATTCCTGAACAATCAGCAATTGTTAGGTCAATAAAACCAGTTAGTAATGCGAGATAAAAGATTAAATTAACTATACCTTTTCATAGAAATTATTCACGACAAATTAATAATATTAAAACTACAAGGTCCTTTAAAAAATTGGGGCATCTATCCTGGGTTTACCCTTTAATTTAGTTAGCAGTGTCCAGTATAAATATTAAGTTAAAGCGCACAGCAATTTATTTATTTAATTCGGATTGCCATCAGCTTAACTAATTACAGTAGAATTTAAAATAGACACAGAAAGCTATTAATAGGCATTCGCTAATAGAATCCGATTAAACTATAAGTGTGAACACTAAAATTTCTTACGTCGACAATTGCGTACTCACTAATGAATTAAAACTATGTTAATTAAATTTAAAAAAAAAAAAATTCAAAAAATTAAGAGTATAACAACACTATGTGCAAAAAACTATCAACGTTTTTAGAACGAAACGAACGTATTTAGTTGTAAAAACTATCAACGTTTTTATATTTTTCTTATAAACTTGCCATAAAGGAACAGTTTAAGAAGAAATTTATATGCTAACAGTGAGTTGCTGCAATAGTTGCTCTAACTATAGGTAGGTATGACAATGGGTTACTTACTCGGTTATAATTCAATAATTTTGTAATAGTTAATAATATGGGATATTAAGGAGTTCCTCTTACGCCAACTTCATACAAGAAATAGCTATTTATATTTCTTTTATTATTTCAGTTGCCTAAATCCCTACTTCCTACCCTATATTAAAAAACAGTACAAGGTGTACGAGGATATGTACATAACACAAATAATTTGGTAAAGTAAACTAAAAATAGGCATTGAATGTGAAAATAGATGAAATTATTAAAACAGACAACAACGCTTTCAAAGAAAACAGAAAATATAAAGTTGACATTGATGGATGCGATTTTAGTCCAAACATTTTTATGGATTAAAAACTTTTCTTTTTGATCCTTGAAAGATAAACTTATTCGTCCATTTTGCGTAGGTAGAAATAATATAATGTAGGTATAAAAAAAAATAACATCTCTATGGTAGGCAAGTAAAGTTTAGGCACAGCACAGACATGATAATACGATACTACCGACATACCCCCTTTATTCATAATGGTCTGCTAACTTAAAACAGCTGCTAAGCAGTGTTATTTCTCACTCTGACATATGGTAGTAGAAGAAGACAGAGTGAGACTTAGCAAAGCTTTAAGTTAGCAGACTATTATGAATAATGGGGTTAGATACTAACTCCGCCTAGGCGCAGCTATCTAGCAGTATCTAAGTCGGCTAATATCATGTCTGTGCTGTGGTAATTAAGTATTCTCTACTAGGATAAGCATAAATTCGCCTGGTGGCCGGCTATCCGGGTAAGGCTAGCTGAATCAGGATGTCCGATAAACCTCCGAAGGCTTATTGATAGCTACCTGGAAAACCGTAGTGTCAAAGTGCGATACGCTGGGTGCGAACATCACAAAAAGACCAACAAGGGATGTGTCCAGGGGTCCATCGGCGGACCAATGCTTTGGAATCTTCTCCTGGACCCCCTTCTCAAAGGTCTGGACCAGCGTGGACACTATAGTCAGGCTTTCGCCGATGACGTGGTGGTGCTGTTTGATGGAGACACAGCATTAGAGGTTCAGAGACAGGCCAATGCCGCTCTCGCCTATGTTCAGGAGTGGGGAATCGGGAACAAATTAAAATTTGCTCCGCATAAAACTTGCGCGATGATCATAACAAGGAAGTTAAAATACAATATACCACTCCTGAGAATGGGCGGGATCGACATTGGCATGTCGACTGAGGTCAAGCTTCTCGGACTGACTATCGACAGCAAGCTAACGTTCAATGCTCACACTGCAAATAGTAAGTAAAGTAAGTAAGCATGCAGAAAGGCATTGAACATATACAAGCAGCTGTCGAGGGCCGCCAGAAACAGCTGGGGTCTCCATCCCGAAGTGATCCGAGTTATTTACACGGCTGCAGTGGAACCTGTTATGACTTATGCGGCTAGCGTCTGGGCACCCGCTACCAAGAAACTAAATGTGCGCAAGCATCTTAACGCGGTCCAGAGATTCTTTGCCCTAAAGCTTACAAAAGCTTACCGCACAGTGTCACTAAACTCGGCATTAGTGCTAGCTGGTATACTCCCATTGGACTTGAGAATCCAGGAGGCAGCTACCTTGTATGAGACCAAACGTGGGGTTCCCCAGCTGATGATGGGCGATAGAGAGGTCGAAATGATGGCATCATATGATCTGACTCCGCATCCGGCTAAGCATATGAACGTTGAATTCATGAGCCTGGGAAACCAACAAGATGTTGAGCAAAACAACAACCAGGCAGTCCGAATTTTTACAGATGGTAGCAAGATTGAGGGTAAGGTTGGGGCGGCGCTATCCCTGTGGAATGGCGAAGCCGAAATCAAAACCCTCAAACTTAAGCTATCATCTTACTGCACGGTGTACCAGGCGGAACTCTTCGCCATATGTAGAGCCTCGCAGGAGATCATGAAACGCCGGGAAACCAGTTTCGGAATCTACAGCGATTCACGTTCGGCCCTAGAGACCATCACAAATGTAGGATCCATTCATCCACTTGCCATAGAAATACGCCTTAACCTTCAAACCATCGCACTCCAAAACAAGGCAGTTTCCTTGTTTTGGATCAAAGCACACGCAGGGATGGATGGAAACGAGAGGGCCGACGTGCTAGCTAAAGAGGCGGCCCTCAATTCGAGAAGAAGGCCTGATTATGACTTGTGTCCGGTTTCATACGTCAGGCGACAAATCCGGGAAGAGTCGCTTGATGTATGGAATCGGAGGTATAGGACAGAAAATACGGCTGCTGTCACAAAACTTTTCTTCCCGGACGCGGTTGAGGCTTATAAAATCATCAGAAAGATAAGTCTCAACAATGTGTTGACACAGGTAATGACGGGCCACGGTGGGTTTTCCGAATACCTCGCCCGGTTTAAATGTAAGGAAAACCCGTCGTGCATCTGTGAACCCGGCACAGAAGAAACCGTGCCACATATTCTTTTTGACTGTCCTGTTTTCGGTCGCGATAGGTTTAATGTCGAAAGTGAACTGGACGTACAAATTACACGCACGAACTCACATAAAATAATAACTGATAGGTATTTACGCCCTAAGTTCCTAAAATATTGTATTAAAATAGCAAAGAAGGTAATTTATAGAAATAGATAGATAAGATATGATTTATATATATATATTAAAATATATAATATAGCATACATATGTAAAGCTGTTAGAAAATAAGTATAGATATAAGCAATAGACATAGGATAAATAGAAATACGTTTAAATGCAATAAGGTTACATAAAGTCTCTGATAATGTTAGAGGAATGTTTAAAAATAAAAAAAATAAAAAAAAAAAAAAGCATAAATTCTCCGTCTACCATTCTCTACAAAAATCCTACAAAACCGAGTTGGACAACAAAACAGTGTGGAATTAGGGTAAACATAAATCCTCCGTCTACGTACAAAACATAGGCTACTAAACGAATGGCGGGATTACACACTCGTCGCGCAATTACAAGACGAGTTCGTGCGCGTGTACACAGGCATGATACTAGCTACGCCTGCCTGCGCGTAAGCTCTCGTTCGGTCGACGAGACTATGGTTTTATTGTCTTTGGACGAGACGTCTCGAAGAGTCGATGAGTGTGTAATCCCGCCATAAGTAGAGAGACCAGAGGCCTTCCAATAGGTAGAGTGGGTCGAGTCCTCAGAAATCTAAAGGGAAGCGTACTTAAATCTTTAGGCGCAGCTAGTACAATGTCTTTGGTAGTCTAAGATCAAGCAGCCTTCGTACCGTAGAGTTGATATATGGACGAAAAAGGGGACATTCCGACCCTACGCTCAAAACAAAACGAGGTTATTAATTTGCAATTTTTTTTTAAATTCTTTTTTATTTTCTTTGGTGTCGTGGAGTGAGACTGCTCGCCTTCCACATTCAAACTTACGAACTTTAGGCTTGCTATAGTGGCGGCTAATAGTGGTACTGGAGGTGAGCCGTCAGCTCAGCGAATTTTTCGCTCCAAGCGAAATATGTAGGTTGGTCTTCCACGCTGGCGATATTCGTCCACTGTCGGATGTTTCGCAACCACGACTTTTTTCATCTGCCAACGTGTCGTTTACCCCTCACTTTGCTGATCATGATAAGCTGGAGCAGTTGGTATCTTTCGTGGCTGAGCACATTTCAAGTAATATTATAAATGTCAACGTTTGTGTTTATGTTTGTTCCTCTTGCACGCAAAAACCCCATACCACATTTCAGCCCAATGAGTTCAGTACTGATTGGGCTGAAATTTGGTATGGGTATAGGTAGTTTGGGACCTGTAATAACATAATAGGCTATTTTCATCCCGATAAAACGCGGGCGAAGACGCGGGCAGCAGCTAGTTTACAATAATACTGTGTCTCGAGGCCTGAAGCAAGGACCAGACCTGATAAATCCATTAACAGAGGTTAACACATACCTAGTTAGGTTTGTACTCATAGACCCAAGTTTTTTTTTCAGTAGTTATACTTATCCGTGCGAATGTCACTCTCTCATTCTTCACACCGGGTAAGCATAAATCCTCCATCTAAGTTCACACCTTATCTTTAAATAATGTGGGTCATTCGTGCGTAACAACTTGTACTGTCTTGATGATGTTTGAACGAAGAAACAAGACTCGAGAGTTTTTACTATATGCAGCTAATATCCAGATGCAGAGCCAAAGCTAAAAGAAGAAGAAGAAGTATTCTCTGTTTTCAACCGACTTCTATAAAAGGAGAAGGTTCTATGCTCGGTACAGTTTTTTTTTAACTTTTTTTATGTATGTACCTGCTGTGTTCATCGACTAGGTACGTCGACGGATTTGGATGATAATTTTTCAGTAGGTAGGTATAAAAAAAGATTCCGAGCTGGTCTCATAATAATTACCCTTAGGTATAATAAAATAAATAAGCAACGCAACTCAATGCTAATCTAAATATTTTTTAAATTCATAATTCTATACTACTCAAATACAACCCAAATATGGGAGACCATCCACTCGATGGACCGACGACATCGTAGCGGTCGCAGGGAGTCCATGGATGGAGGCGGCTCTGGACTGCTATTTGTGGCGTCGTCATATGGGGAGGCCTATGTCAAGCAGTGGACGTACTGTAGGGGCTAATATGATGATGATGATACTACCCAAAATAGGTTTGGGAACAGAGCTACGGATTTATAAGTATTAATTATCAGACCCGACTCTGGTTAGCAACAGTAACGAGACGTGATCGTCACGTCAAATTTTGCCTAAATATTTGGTAGGTACAGCGCCTCTATCGCACGCACAGGGAACTACGCAAATCCCCTGCAAATCCCATACAAAAATGTGACGTCACGATTACATCTCGATACTATCTTCTGGACTCAGGGCTCAGACCATTTTTAGAGTATCTAATATATATGTATATGATTCTCCTGAACTATAGACCCTCATACCCTTTGCATGGTGACGTGGGTTTTGTGTAACGGGTGTGACCGTAGGGCCTGAGAGTTTAAATCCTCATAACTCACCGAATTCGCTTCCGCTGACACCACTATCCCTGTCCACGGCGTAGGCACAACGAAACTTGAAGCTAATGAGACGCAAAAATCGGGGAGGCAAGGGGTAGGCGTGAAATAACGTTTGGTTTGCTGCCACGCACCGGGTCTGTGAGGCACGACGTCAACCGTTAAAGGTTAGGTCTGATTTTAGTAAGCTCTTTGATCGATCAATGATCCTAGAGTCAGCTAAATTGTTAAAAATGTCTCTTCAGTACCAACGTCAAATCATACAAGCATGTGGATTCTCCAGCGTTATTCATTTATAGGTATGAATCGTAGTATGAGATCTTTAATCTCACTTTTCATATGAATATCATTAAAAATCACATATTAGGACTAGGAATATCTAATGTTATTACGAGTTCTACGCGCATGCACAGTTTGGGGATTATGGCTTAACTAAATGACAAATAAATAAAATCAATAAATAATGCTGGACAATCCACACAGCATCATCTAGTAGATCCAAGCTAAAATTCTATTGATAACAGCCAATGAGGAACTTATGCTGGATAGTCCACACAGGATCATCTAGTAGATCCAAGCTAAAATTCTATTGATAACAGCCAATGAGGAGCTTATGCTGGATAGTCCACACAGGATCATCTAGTAGATCCAAGCTAAAATTCTATTGATAACAGCCAATGAGGAACTTATGCTGGATAGTCCACACAGGATCATCTAGTAGATCCAAGCTAAAATTCTATTGATAACAGCCAATGAGGAGCTTATGCTGGATAGTCCACACAGGATCATCTAGTAGATCCAAGCTAAAATTCTATTGATAACAGCCAATGAGGAGCTTATGCTGGATAGTCCACACAGGATCATCTAGTAGATCCAAGCTAAAATTCTATTGATAACAGCCAATGAGGAGCTTATGCTGGATAGTCCACACAGGATCATCTAGCTAGGTGGATGGGTCTAGGTAAATTGTGGCCAGACCCAAGCTAAAATTCTATTGATAAGAGCCAATTAGGGGGGCCCATTAGCAGCGAGTTTTTATACTATGGGGAGGCCTGTGATGGTGATGACGACGTGATTGCGACTTGCAAATCGTAAAAATATAAGAAATAACTATATATGTATACCTATGTAGGTAGGTACCAACAGACACCGATTATAGAGTTCGCATACCGTGCGTGGTTCCGTCATAAAATTTGAGTAATACACATTTCATGACAGTTATTCGGAGGTAGCGGTAACTTACCATTTCGCTCATTGTCACATGTCCGCAACGATCCGTGTACTTTCCGTGAGAAGGAACTCTAGAGCAGGCCATAACCTTCGTGCAAACGTTTTTACACGCATAATCCTATTACGTATAGGTAGGTACTTAGGTAACTATACTCAGATTAAAAAACCTGGGTATTTTTTGTAAACAAAGGAGTTACAAAACACAAGGAATATTGGTGGAATATATTTAACGACATTGGTATCATCGAAGCATAGCACAGAAGCTCGAAGACTTTCTGTATTCTGAGCTCGAAACAATTTTCTGTTTGAAAGCTGATCATTAACCGTCTATATTGTTCTTTTATGTCCTGTCCATCCCAAGGTTACTTGGAAGAGATCGCTTAAAGCGATAATAAATAAATAAATAAAGCATTTCCTTCTGTATTGTTTTTTGTGTTTGTGTGGTACAATCAAGAGTTATATATCTATCATTAAATTGATCTCTTGTTCGTTTTCGAATTAATATTTTAAATTTTTTTGCTGCACATGTGATATTGTGTTGTTGAATTTTGTGTTTTAGATTTTCGTGATAACTTTGCTGTTACCTTGTTGTTTTCTGTTATAGTTATCAGTTTTTGTTAAGTTTTCATTCATTAATGTCTTTGTTGACTTACAATATCTTGGATTCTAAATCTGAGTATAGGTACCTAACTGTTCATACGTGCTTCACAAATTTTATTTATCGCGCCATGCAACAAATGTACGAGAACAGTTCGTTGGGTTTCGGCTGTTACGCCTCTGATACTGTTACAGTTCAAACTTAATCGCAAGATGTCTAAGTCTAGTACTTAAATAACTTTAGACTTTGATATCAATTAATCTTCTGGTGCCCACGCCACGGGCCATGAGCTGAGCCATGTATTGAAAAATAAGACTCCAGAATCCTACTCATTGAGATATGTAATTATAGCGTTAACGATTTTCTGATTGACAAATTTTAATTACCTACCAATTAGAATGTATAATTAATTTAAGTTTACCTGAGATTTTTTAAAAATTTTTGTTTACGTACTTTATTTAGAAAAGATGTATCACATTAATGACAAATCTGCGGTGTGCCCTCTCCTATTTGCACGCCAGTAGTGTCAAAACATGCAGGTCATAGATACTTAATTTACACTTTAACATAATTGCATGCTCACACCATGATAATACTTATGCTTTAAGCAAATATATTATTCTTATTCTAGTGTGGGGCCGTCTAAGATCAAGCAGCCTACGTTCCTATAATACCTCTATGGGGCCGTAGCCAATCTTAATAAGACACCTATTAATTATTTAATTAGCTCTAAGTTTCCTTGTGTAATATTTTAGGTGTGCCTAAATGTAATGTGTTTTTCAAGAAAATAAATCCTACTAATATTATAAACGTCAAAGTTTGTAAGGATGGATGTATGGATATTTGTTACTCTTTCACGCAAAAACTACTGAACCGATTGAAATTTGGTATGGGTATAGTTTAGGACCTGAAATTAAATATAGGCTGTTTTTTATCCCGATAAAACGCGGGCAAAGGCGCGGGCAGCAGCTAGTTATTGTATAATTATTGAATTGTATATGTATAACAAAATTATGCTCCTCTGCTCATACAATATGCACGCACTCAATGTGAACTGTGTGTGTGTGGCGGTTGATGGTAGCAGGAAGTTGCGGGTTCGATTTCCGCCTTGGGACCAATGTTTGTATGATCTAGAAATATTTGTTCGGGGTATTTTATATGTATAATAAAAAATATCTATCTATGTATGTAATGTATTAAGTAGGTACATAATATCAGTCATCATATTTTAGCCCATGCACGCCCAGGGCTGGGCATAGGCCTCCCCCATACGATGCCACAAATAGCGGTCCTGAGCCGCCTCCATCCATTGACTCCCTGCGACCGCTACGATGTCGTCGGTCCATCGAGTGGATGGTCTCCCATGTGTATTTGGGGATTTACCATAATCACCACGCTTGGCAGGCGGATTGGTGATCGCAGTGTTGGTGTTGAAAAATACTCAGAAGGAAGCTGCTGCCCTGCCTCTGGTAGGTTCCCTTAGTCGGCTCTTACAACATCCACGGGTTGAGTTGGAGGGGTCGATATTCGTACGCCGTGGCCCCACGGCCATTAAATAATATCAGTCATCTAGTACCCATTACACAAGCTCTGTTTAGCTTGGGGCTAGATGACGCGTTATAGACTCTCCAGCATTATTTATTGCAGCTGAAGTGTCCTCACAGAGAACCTGGATCTGCAGGGCTGTGGTGGTCATTCATACCTGCGAGGTAGATAGAAGCTTGTGCTCTCTGAGCCTTTTTTTGTATAGCCATTAGCGCTTTTGTAGAGGTTCTCTACGTGAACTAATTATTAAGAACTAAATTATGAAATAGCTGAAGTGGCGATGGGCAGGCCATTACCGATAACCGTTGGGGAGTAAAGGTTCTCGAGAAGAGTTCGCGGAGACGGTGTAATACATTGATAGTGTGGATAAATACAAATATATCATATAAGTACATAAATGATGGATGGATGGACCGACGACTTCGTAGCGGTCGCAGGGAGTCGTTGGGTGGAGGCGGCTCAGGACCGCTATTCGTGTAGTCGTTTGGGGGAGGCCTATGTTCAGCAGTGGACGTGTACGGGCTGATGATGATGATGAAATTATGAAATAAATGTGACTCCATTTCCACTTGTGATGTGATGTTTAAAATCATGTCACCAATAGGTACCTACATCAGTTTTATTTTTTTGCTGACAGTGAATTTGTTAAATTTTACAAAAAGTAAATCCTGTATTGGTCGTACGTTCTATAAGTTTGACAATTTTCTATAAGGGCTGTGGATTTTGTATACCTAAATAAATAAATTTTGTAAGAGCGCGCCTTAAAAAAGGAGAACCGTCGACAAAAGAAACAGTTCTTAGTGTTAGTTTATTTTATATAGACAATGAAGAACAATGTTAGTATGGATTGCCTTTCTACATTATGCATTGGAAAACTATGAATAAATGAAATTAAAACTAAATAAGGCCTTTTTTGATACACACGATCTACTAATTTAACCTCAAAGATATCATACTAAGGTACCTAATGAATGTATGAATGAACACTTAAATTAACATTAATACAAAAACTTATATCTAAATGAAAAATAAATAGTACAAAAGGCGGCCTTATCGCTGAGAGCTATTTCTTCCAGGCAAGCTAGGGATCGAGAAAAGATATAAGAAAAAGGTTGTTGGTAGTGCACATATAGTAAATACCAGACCTACTATAATATTGTACATACATACATTATTTACAATACAAAGCCAAAGTTAATAATAACCATAACCATAATTCACTTCTGCTTTGGTGGAATGGAAACTGGGTTACTTTGATAAGTTTTCTGAAATCTTAGCTTCAATTTGGTCATGAACTTTAGAACTTAGGTACTAAGCATTTCGTTGTTGAAACGTGAGCTCAGCTACCCGAACCGTGGTCATTACGGGTCAATTAACAATTTACCAGGCTCCGTGAAATGCCCGGCCGTAGGGTAAATACTTGAAGGCACTGAATCACTTCGTCGCTCAAATTGCTCCTAACAAAGAGAGCAATTTTCCGCCGTATTTGATGATTAGTTTCAAGCAGGCGTTTTGGCTAGAACTAAATACCTTCGTATTCAATCATTTTACGATAAAGGGCAACCGCGTTTTGTGATTATGCAATCGGCTTCACCGCAATAATATTCGTGATAGACTCATAATGTGATGCGGGAGGCTGAATTCAAGACAAAGACCAGAACCCAATCGATTGTTTCGTTTTTTTAGGGTTCTGTACCTCAAAAGGAAAATGAACCTTAGAATCACTTTGTTGTCCGTCTGTCAAACCCTTTTCTCAGGAACGCTTTCTCAGGTATCGAGTTGAAATTAACATGAAATACCCAAGTCCGAAACAGTGACTGTGAGCCTCGGCCAACTATTAAATAATTATTCCAACCATGTTGATAGCTGGTTACTTTCAGGGACTTCCAAATAATAGAATTAGATCAAGCTATCTTATATTCATGTGAACGGAGAACTTGTTTAAACAACTACACTTTAGAATAATAATTACACGAGACTGTTTTGGCTCTGTGCCACTGAGGAATGAATCTGCCCGCATGACATTAAAAATACTCCCATACATGTATTATGAACGATGTCGTGAATGAAATACTCCTCCAAGCTGCTGTACCCGCTTTTTGGCTTGTTTATATAAAAATGGGATATGGGAGACCATCCACTCGATGGACCGACGACATCGTAGCGGTCGGCTCAGGACCGCTATTTGTGGCGTCGTACGGGGGAGGCCTATGTCCAGCTGTGGACGTGTATGGGCTGATGATGATATAAAAATAGCCAAGGGGCAGATTTAAAAATGACAGTTTGTAGCGTCGCTAACACAACGAATTCCGAAGGAAAATTTCTAAAAAAAGCTGTGTCAGCTCCTTATTTGAGCTAATTCGAGTGGGCTATGGCGCAGTAGCCAAAACTAAGTTATCTTTCATTTCTCTATGGCTTACCTACCCTCGGTCTACCACCCAATTAATTGGACTCCAATCACTCTCTCGTGTGGTTATAGAGGCTAATTACTAGAAGAAGCCGAATTCTTGAAAGATGTGAACGTGTTTGTTAGATACCTACTTAAGATCTCCAAAAATACTGAACAAATCAGGCTGAACCTTTGCACGCGTTGATAAGAATCCTGGAAATAATTATATATATAATTACTCATTCATTTAGTTGCTATAGAAGCACTTTGATAAGTCGATCAGCAGTAAAAGAGCATTGTAAAAGTCAAGTTCAAAAATAAAAAAATATAAATTCATAGTGCTGCTGTAAGAAGGCATTGTCTGTTATAATTAATTCAAATAAAAAATTCTAAATAATATCACAGTGTGTTTAAACATCCTAAGAGTTTTTCGCATTGAATAACATCCTAAGAATCCTTGGCTACCTAAGAATCCTGGAAAATTGCGTGCGAAGCTGCGGAGCAAGTTTTCAATAAAACCTAGATGCACTGTATTAATGGCCACCAGGCGCGTGTCGAGAATCGGTCGTTCACTCACAATGTTACCTCATCACTCACTACCACACCATCACCGGAACATTGGACGACGCATTCACGCTGATTTATATCTAACGAATAGGATAATTACTTCGGGACGTCCAGGCCGGTAATGTAATAACGGTTTATGACCAGAGGAAAGGTCTATATTATATTAGGTAACTAGTAGGACGCAAACCAGACCAAATTTATAGGTATAACCTACATAATATAATGTACATTAGAGGGTACCATTTCTTTAAAGTTCTGTTTAATTTTGTTTGACCTCTATTTCAAGGAGAATTCATGGCGAACATTGTGTTAATCAGGTTTTTTTATCGATTGTATAAATTAGGAATTGTACGAACTGCCCAAGAATGCTATAAGTAGACATATACATATCTGTCCACAGCCAGTGGCTCTACCAAATCAAGAGAGCGAGGTGCAATCCATTAGCTAAATGTATACGATTAAAATAAAACAATCGTTGCAAATGGATATCCAAAAGACAATGCACGAATACCAAATCTAGGCCACCCATCATAATCCACCCAAATACCTTTAAAGATGCGATAAAAAATATACAATTGATGTTAATAATAATCCAAGGCAATATTTCGTGAATCGAAAATTGAACACTTCAAACAATAGTGGACAATACAAGGTCATGTTCACAATGGATGGTGAGTACCTTATGGTGATTTTGAAAATGCGAGGGTCAGGTCGTATCGACTCCGATGGTCGATAAGCCCTTCCTTGTTAGCAACGATAAGCTATTTCACGGTGCTGAGCACTGATTCGAGTAACGCAGGTGGCGTAAGATTTTTTACAAAGGGTTGGTAGTTTGTTACGTAACAAAGAAGCTTCAGTGCTTTCCTAGCGATAACTTTTACACGATTCAATAACTTTAGAATAACAGTTGCCTTCTTACTTTGTTATCCTCATCATAATCACTGTAACCTGACTTCACCCTTTAGCAGAGGGTGGAGTCAGGTTATGCAGTGGCACAAGAGTAGGAAAGTATACTACTTAGGCTTTCTTATATAGGGGTGTTTGGTAGCGGGGTGCAACTCGTAAAAACATCTTGCATTTATTTTAAAATGGCGTCCTAAAATGCGTTTTTTAAATCTTAGAAAATTTTCGTTAACTTTAAATGACTCAAAAACAATGTACATACGTATATGTTTTGACAGAGAACTAGGACTTGTTTTGTTAGATTGCTTACACAATACTCTAATAAATAAGATTAAATAATAAACAATTGACTTATTGTTTAAACGTACATTATTAGCAAAAAACTGTAATAGTTGGGTTTTCTTCTCAAAAAAAAATCGTAGAAAATCAATGATGAGACTTCGTCTTAGACAACCATGGATCAAATGGTTCTTAATAATCTACTCTCACTTGTCCTTGAAGCTTTGCACCCGACTACCAAACACCCTGTATACATAGGCCTCCTAACTCTGGCTTGTGCTACTCAACTATTGTACTAACTCAATTGCTCTGCAGTGTTGTCTTTTATAATCGTATGTCAATAGTAGAAAAGAAACCAATGCAACAGTTATAGTTACTAAAGAGAAATAAATTACTAAAATATCTACGTAAGAGGATAAGCTAATTGGTTAATTAGTAACACTGGTTTCTAAACCCTTTTCAGGCATCAGTGTCTCACAAAACAGGTTAACATTAGAGTTTATCGATGAAGATTTACCAATAATAACCTTTTTATATCGTAATAGCTGACCCAGCAGACGTTGTTTTACTATCGACCACTGAGGGTTGACGATTATTACTGTACCTCATTATCATTACTAATATGGCTATTAACAAATGGGGGTTGGTGTTCGAAAGGTGAAATATTTGGGTTTATGAATTTTTCAATGCAAAAAATATTTAAGTTTATGAATTTTTCAATGCCAAATCATAAAAAATAAGAATAAATAAAACTGTCCTAAAACAAAAAAGTTTGGGGTTACCCACTCTTATCACGAAGGGCTCTCAGACCTACCGAATATATACAAAAAAATTCATAAAATAAAAGCCGTTTTGGAGGAGTTTGGCTGCAGTTTGGTTACAAACAATGTGACACGAGATTTTTGTGAAAAAAAAATATATCTTACATTAGAGGACGGCAATTCTGGCAATATATAGATAAATATGGCAAGAACTATCAAAATATCGAGTGATAAATAAGCGTATTCTCAAAATCTATAATTCGATATTTATCGAGGGTTTTTCTTTGACGAGTTGCTCGTTTACGCAGTTTTTGGCGGTACTCACTCGATAAAATATCAGGTGATACGCAGAATTTGACTCCTGGAGTTGAGTAAAACCTAAAGAACAAGACTCCGTTTATTAGGTAATGTATTTAAGTTTAAATAAAACAATTCATTTCACAATTATTAAAAGTATTTAATAAATAATACATACTGATACAACTATGCTGAAGCATTTTAGTCAGTGTTCCTCTGCTGTGCCTTCGTGAATATCATCTAAAACCACTAAATCTAAGTAAATGATCGTCGTAACGAAATATAAACTAAGTTGTACATGAATGAGCGTTTTGTAAATACAAAGTTAAAAGAGGAATGTACTTCCAATTAACACAAAAGATAACATCTAGAAAATTATAATCGTAAGAACATAATATACTCGTACATAAACGAATGCATTGATTTCATGAGAAAATACTAGACATAAAGACATCAAAATTGTGCTCAATAACTGCGCCCCACCAGCTACCTAATTCATTCACCCTATCTACAGTATATTGCTCAAGATAACTATATTTCAAAAATATACTTCATTTCATAGGAAAATATGCACAAAAGATGTTCGATATACATTTTATTTTACTATGTAAGCGGAGACGGTGTAATACATTAATAGTGTGGATAAATACATAATATATTATATAAGTACATAAATGATGGATGGATGGACTGACGACTTCGTAGCGGTCGCAGGGAGTCGTTGGGTGGAGGCGGCTCAGGACCGCTATTCGTGACGTCGTTTGGGGGAGGCCTATGTTCAGCAGTGGAAGTGTACGGGCTGATGATGATGATTATGAAGTACATAATAGGTAGGTGCAAGATCTTAACTAACCACAGAAGGTATCATAATTTTTTGTGACTCCATTTTAAATAACGATACATTTTTTTCTACGATGAAACTGACACGTTTCGAACAACATACATACATATATACCTTATGAGTTTCCTTTTCACATTGCTCTGGACCAAGATATTTTTTTAAAAGCTTTTATTCTACTTGCCCTGTTAGTTTATATGGGACTAATCTTGCAACTGAATTTTAGATCAGTTATCCTCAACCGATTGAGCTTAAATTTGGCATATTTACCTACTAATGTCTAAGAAACTGAGTTTAGAACAACATTGTACCATCTACCTAATAAGTTTTCTTTTCTAATTGCTCTTGACTTGACCAAGATTTAGAACTACATATATTAATAGGAATCTTATAAACTTTTGTTCAGCTCGAAAACAGCTATTCAACGATCACACAAAGCTTAGGTATTGGAATTAATATAGATAGATAGATAGATAATGCTTTATTGCACAATTAACAAAACAATTTGATACAAAAAAAAATGTATATATTTTTCTTGGCCTCGTCCTTTTTCCTACTATACTCGTATTTGGCCGATTTATGAGATTTCATACATAGTCCTATCTACATATATTGCTTTTTCTTCCCGTTACAAACCCTTCTGTGGTACTAACATTGAGATTTCATGTAAGTGCGAGAGGAAGGGATAAACATTCTTTGAAAGCTGTACAGTATATCTATCGACGGATTGGATTCAGTATATTAACACTCTTTGGTAGCGACCTAACTTGCGTCCAAATTAAAATTCCCATACTAATATTGTACATTCGACAAATACTATACGTAAATACCGTCTGCGCGTTCCGATGCTTAGTTAAAATATTCTAAACATAATTTGAATCTGATTTCGGGACGCGAGAGGGCAAGGGCACGCCAATACAATAATTTTATCACATTTTTACGAAGCACATCGAGATACATAAAACTAACAATTATTACAGACCCGACAAACGACTATACAATACAGACGACAGCAACTACCAAATTAAAATCAAACTCCTCACTCTTATGGCTATGGCTTATAAGTATAATCTTGGCAATTCTGTCTTTTATAATATTCTAGCAACAGCAGCCTTGATTCCTTTTAAACTTTACATTTAAGCTACTTTCTTAAGCCCAAACGATATTTTGTGCCAGCCTTTCATTTGTGTGCTTATTTGTAATTTTCATACCCCAATTTGAATGGCAATTTTCTTTTTCAATAGCCCGTTTTTTAAAAGGGTTTAAGAGCATTCATTTTTGCTAGTTAAATTTTGAGGTCGATTTAATTATTTTATGTTTGGAAGAAGGGAAGAGAATTGCCCATATTGAGATCCAGTAGACTGATTTCATTAAAACTAAATCAATCAGCCAGAATTACAAATTTACTGTCACCTTAATCTCTTTCATTTCCTCATCTATTTCGTAAACATATACATTAAATATCTTTGTAAATGCTAAAAATTAGAAAATTAAAACATACAACCAAGAAGAAGACTAGCTTGAATAAATTCGTAAAATATTAAAGAGCCTACACACCAAAGTCGCGGCCCGCCGACAATTTGACAAAGCACTATCAACTGCCCACTGTCATACAGGTGGATTTGGTATTACGACCGACATTGCGCCCCTAGCACTGGGATTTTTGTCTAGAGTAGAAAAGAGAAAAATAACGTAAAAACGTACGAAATTATTTGAACCTTCTTTCAACTCCAATAATATACGCAATTTATGGCGATGGCGATGTTATTTTACCCTAAAGAATAATCCCCGTGCTATAGTAGGCTGCCGGCCGTGCCGGCTGGTAGAGTCAATGTCCTGTCTTTAGTAGGTATTTTGTGACATTACAATCACAAACAAAAATGATATGACGATTTAAAGCCCGCCTTATCATTTAGGGTGATTTTCAAAAAACTAAAAAAATCATATCTCAGCAACCGTAGCATACATAAATCGAAATGTCGCATCAACAAGCCGGGCTGCGTCGGCGGGTTCCGTGTAGGGTCCATAAGGAACATAGGAATAAAACATACACAACGGCATGCTAATCATAGGAATGTCTAATCTCAAGTCTAAAATAAGATTGACAGACGCAACATCCATACAAAATGGCGATTAAACAGCAACCAATTGTTGAAAGTCACCGATATAAACAGCCTGTGAAAACACTCACTAGAAAATAATACAGAATTAATGCCTTACGAATTGATTAGGTACGTACTATGTTTAGTATTACAAAATATTGCAGTTTAGGTGTTTGTTTTTATGACAAAAATTTAATCATTTATACTCCGATTCAAAAACCTGTTTTGTATACAATGAGGTTACAAAAACCAAGGAAAATATTTAACGACAATTATCGAAGCAAAGCACTGAGAAGCTCGAAACAATTTTTGGTTTAAAAGCTTTCATCGCATTCATCATTGATCTCTCGTTCGTTTTAGAATTCAAATTTAAAAATGCTTTGCTACACATGTGAGATTATATTTTGTTGTTTAAAGTTTGTGTTTTAGTTTTTAGTGATAACTTTGCTGTAGCCTTGTGGTTTTCTGTTATTATTATCGTAGTTTTTGTTAAATTTTATTCATAAATGTCTTAGTTGACATAAAATATCTTGGATTCTAAATCGGAATATCGTAAATTCTATGAATTTATTGAATGATTTTGCGACATTAGCAACGCGTTACTAATTTGCGATCAAAATACCTAATGAGACATGCAAGACCCGTTATCTAGTGAATGTAATCTTGTTGATATGGGTGACAATCCACCTTACACAATTCTCATGAAAATGTGTCCAAAAAAACCATGGTATACCGAAGTATAGTACTCCTGAACGGAATCTAGTCGTAAGAACACAGAACTTACGACTTCTTTCACGTTTCATCAACACTATTTTCATGGCTTATCATAGTTCTATGGAGATTTAGCAAAGTACACGGATTCGGTCGCGTCTGACCAACGACAGTATTTCCAGCAAACTATTTAATATCTTTGAAAGTATAAACTGATCCGACAGTGGAATGTACACTTAAAACTGTAGGATGTACGACACTTAAGTACCATGTCATATTAAAGTTGACGAATTGACGACCCCGCGTATTCTGCCAATAAGTGCTAGCTAGCATGACAAGGTACTAAAATGTATATTTACGTCCTACAAGAAGCTACCGAGCAATTATACATCAGTCTCAGTTTTGCTACTGGTTCGCCGACTCCTTCCGCCGGAACCAGGGTTGGCCCAATGCGGTCCGCTCAGCAAAAACTTTTTCACGTTATACTCCATCCTAGCTAAATCCTCAGGCGATATTTCATTTTCGTTCTTCCCATTGAATGAATCTCGGAAGTCCTTAGCGGCTTTGTACGCTGCGGCGGCGTTGTTACCATTGTCATTTGAAATCTCTGTGACAGTAGCGTCACCTGATTCAACGGGGAATATTGTCTCTTTGATCACGTTAGTAGCGATTTTAGTAACCGGAGCTTGCTTTGCTTTTTCGGCCGCATTGAGCACCCATTTATTGTGCGCTTCCTTAACGTATGCTTTGGAGAACTTGCTGACTGTATGTGGCATGTTCAGTGCTAGTTCGTTCAGCGTTTCTGTAAGGCGGGTCAGCTTGCTGTCTCTCCTACTCGCTCGATTTAAAAAGTTGACGTCTTCGTCAAGCGGGTCATTGTAGTTGTTCTGTTGTTCCAAGTTTTTCTCGACCCACTCTGCCACTCTGAGCAACTGTTGTTTTTGTAGCAACGCAGCGCTATCGTCGCTTGATAAAGAACTCGTGCTTTGCTCATTCGTAAACGCTTTTTTAGTGTCGTTCACCTTCAGATGTGTCTGAGTCAAATTCGGGTAAACATTCACAACTGGCGGCAATGTCAGTTTCGTTGATGCTTTTTTATCTAAATTTGGCAGATTGCCTTGCGGAGGAAGATCTTTGGAAATTCTCGTGTTTTCGAGAGTATGCAGTTGCGCCATTTCGATTTTGCGTAAAGGTTTGGCGTATTGACTACTGAGCTTGCTTTGCTCGTAGCGATCAAAGTTGAAGATTTTTACGTCGTGGTTATCTGTTGGCGTTGTTGTGGAGTCGATAGTATCGGTGGCTGGAATATTGTTGTTATTTTGAGCGTTGGCGTCGGTTAGTTCTGATCGTAATATATCAGCGTTAAGTTCGCTGAGAAGGTTATCGATCTCTGTAGTGTTGTGATGGCCTACACTCTGAGATTTGTTGTTATTGTTCTCGGAACTATTAGAGAAAGTATGCGTTTTCAGTGGCTGAAGCGGCGATGAGGATACATTATTGAGCAACACCGGATTGATTGCAGCGTTCTTGACGCTTGAATTAGCTTCCTTATAGCTGCTGTCTACGTGGACGTCAATGAGGGTACTTTCTACCACAACGTTGTCATTTTTGATATCATCCTTGAGGTCATTTTCTTTCTTTTCCAGATCAAAGTTCTCATCATCCGTGAGTCCTTTGAAGAGAGATAGACTGTCATTGCACTTGCTCTGTCGTCGATACAACACAGGGGGGACGTCTGGCTCGGCATTATCGAGCAAGATATTCTTAGAGCCAGCTTGGAGACGTAGATGACAGAATCTAGGTCCCGGCCCGACAGCTGTGTTCGTTTTGTTGTTGCTGACAGTGGATTTTGCCACGGATGACGTTCTGCTAACCGCTCCCATAGAGCTTTGCGAGTTCTTGCGTAAGCTGGCGTTGTCCTCACACTTTTCGTTCTTCGATTTAGTTTCTTTTATCGGTGGCACTTCTTTGGCTGGCAGATCTTCCAGCCCTAAAATGCTGCCCTTGTGGCTGGATAGAGGAGTCCTCGTGCGATCGCAAAGCTTGTGATGCACTGCTGGCTCCATACTCATACCATTACTCTTCCTTATATGTTTCAGATCTTCAATATTGATCACCTCTTTGGGAATGGGTTGAGGGGCGGTTATAGGTGGTTCGAAGTCTTTTTCTACTTCAAAATTATCTTTGACGGAAGCAGGAACTTTTACTGCCTCGATTGGAGCGACATAAATGTCTTTTGGGAGTTCGACGGACTGAGGGAGAATGTATATGGGGCTTACGACATGGTTGGGTGACCGTTCGTTGATGATTCTGATTCCGTGCGGGGAAGCGCTTCCAATACTCATATTGGAGTTCAGGGACTTGATCTCTGAGTTGCAGCTGAGACAAAGTGAAGTCTTCATTTCTCCTGTGAGGAAAGTTTGCGTCGCGATAGAGTAGTAACTCTCATTGTAGCAGAATGGTTTATTCTGTGACTTGTCACAGGTGCAGGTGTCGCAATGTTTAGTCACAGTATCCTGGATGCTGTCTTCTAAGATTTTGGACATGAGGGAAGCTGATATATTAAATTCGTACTCACTGGCGTCGAAAGTGTCGAGATCGCCGTTAACGTTGCCATTTTTTGAGTGAGTGACGCTGGAGGGTTTCGAAGTCTTGGTCATAACGTACTGGGATACTCTCGCCTGGGTGTCCATTGGAAGCTGAAGTGATAATTACGATTTAATCAATATAGTAGATTTCTATTCTGTTCAATTTATTGGGTGAACATTTGTTAAGATCACCTAATTGTATAACGCGTGTAAAACATTATCCAGCAAGATATAACATTTTATTCACGAGAAATGGTCGTACAAATATTAAAATACTTACATTATCTAGTTTCTGTGAAACGAAATTGTCTGGCTTGCATTGTAATAGCTGAATTGCCAGATTCATGTCATTCTTGTATCTTTCCTGAAATAAAATATAAAAAAATATTCAAAAAAATTCAATGCAGTCATATTATTTGCTATGTTAACAAAAACATGATTACTTTTAATCTGTAGATTGTTTGTAACAGTCTGCAGTTAGCTCAATTGTTTCAATTGTAAATACTAGTTTAATTTCTTTATATTATTAGATTGTTATTTTCTTTTAATTAAATAATAGTATTTTTCTCTTTTGATAATCTTAATTATAGTGAACAGGCCTTTATAACACTAATCACATGAAGGAGTCATTTAGGTAGGGTTATAAAGGCTGTTCAGACTATGGGGTATTCACAACCCAGAGAGATAAAACCAAGCAAATATGCGATAATCCTACTGTTTTTAAAATAACTGGTGTTGGTGATAATGCGCCAAGCCGAGTGAATTTTACCGCCTACCGCTCTGGAAAGAATATCGCGTAGGTCTGAACAGGCCTAAAGGTTGTCACTCTTATGTCCAATCCCACTGTCATACAACGGAAAATGAAAATTTTCCAGTGACAATCCTGCTTTTGCTTCCAGCGAGTGCCTTGCACGCTGTCTACTATTTATTTCATGTCGTCACGGTAAAATATATCTAAAAGTTATGAGTTTAAACCTATATTAGAATGCTCATGTTTGTGTTATGTGACAGCAGTGTTGGATGTGTGCGCCATACTATAATGATAATAGAATTGCTTACATTTTCCTTTTGCAGCATACTGTAGTTATGCTTCGACTCTGCCAATCTTACTGATAGTGTGGCTATATCCTTTGTAAGCTGACTCTTTTCTCCCTTCATCTTGTCAACCATTTGCAGGAGTTTATCTTCTAGAACTTGATTTAGTTTCTGTACTCTTTTGTGTGAGTCATATAATCTGAAAATGGTTTTCATTTTAAGAAGGTTAGTTTCGAATTCGGTACCCTCTTCATTAATTTACATACAAATGACTAGTTATAGAAAAGGTCAAACTTTGAACCAGTTATTTAATGAAATAGGTAATGTTTTATTATTATCTACAACTATGTCACTTTTCTTATAGTAAAAAGGTTTCTTCTAGACTTTTGTAGAACACATTATAAATATTCACTGATATTTATCACAATTATTTACCTATTTTTCCCGACGTTTCAACATGTTACACTCTGTCATGATCACACTCCAGTCATCCTGTGATCACTTCAGAATGTAAACCTGTTGAAACATCTGGAAAAATAGGTAAATATAATTTGTTTTGCATTATAATGTGTTCAGATTGTGTAAGTTTTAAAAACTTCTTGTAGAACATCTAAATCAGTTCATGGTCAAACATCAGTCAATTTATGGATTGTTGATACATTCAGGTAAAAAACTTTAGAGGCATTCAAGTTAGATGGATGAAGTTAAAAAGAAAATACAAGAACTTCTAGCATACCTCTCATATTTCTCCCTCCAAGTGGCCACTTGCTCATCAAGCTCGTTGGCCCGGGTGCTAAACTTGACGTACTCTCCCTCAAGGGCCACAATGTGCCCGTCACGCTCGGCCAGGTGCTGCCTCAGGTGCTCCACCTCAGCACGCAGCTGCCCCTCGCCTCCGTCACACTCCTACACAATTGTGCACATTGTAAACAAAAACAAGCGTGTGTATATAGTGCAGCAGAGAATGGTAATACTATAATAGTTAAGTACTAGGTACAAAGGAAATAATAATGCAAATAAGAATTGAGAAGCATAGTGCATACTGTAGGATACGTTTACACATTCAATATTGGCTTATATTATGTCTCTTTCACCTATTTACTTATTATAACTGATATCTAAAAATAAAAGCATTAATCATCATTTGAAAAGGAATTCAAGCAAATTATGATGGAAAAGGATCTCCCCTTATAGGCGTAAGATCAACAAGAAAAAAGAAACAACAAATCTACAAGGTTACAAACAACTCTCACTTCTACAATGTCAAAGAAACAAGAAGAAAATAAATTTAGGAAGTAATATATTTTGGTAAAGTAAAATCTTTTCGGGTTCCAAGCATTATATTAAGACACAAATTCTGAGGTTAACTGTAGAAACTATCAGAAAATGTAGTAATCTACAAATGCTTTGATGCAAATATAAAACGTAGCCACGGATTTACCTCACAAGGGGAGTTCTTAGTATTCTCATCCATAGCTCAACAAGCTTTATTCTACTTCACATTTCACATAATGGAAACGACGGACGACACACTAAGTGATTTTATTAGCTGTATAATCAATAAGCCACTGTTGAAATAAAATAAAAATAAAATCAATCGCGACACAATGAAGTAAAAATTTACTTATTTTTGCCAACTGCCAAAGTCCTACTATGTCTCATTCAAATTGTAGTATATAAACATTTTCTCTAGTCAGCAGTAATTCACTGAATTGACGTGGTTTATAATTTGGAAAATAGGGAAATTCCAAATAATTTTATTTTACTGCTCCGAATTTCGATCGAATCGAGCACAAGAAGCGAATTGGTTGACGTTGACGGACGACGTCTGTCTGACGTCTTGCTGTCGTGCACTGATATTGACATGACAAATCGGACACGTCAGGGACCATGCGTGCACACAAACGTGGACGAATGAAACCACAGAAATGACATAAGAATAAACAAATGAATCTTCTTTGACAGAGTCCCGAACCGCCATATGAGTAGACTAGAACATACGTAGAGCGGAAACTTCCACCCCGGCGTCATATGAGTAGACAAAAACATTCTTATCTACTCTTAAGACACCACCAATTATATACCTACTTTCCCCTTGACGTTGTCGTTAAGGCGTGCGTGCTGCCTGGTTTGCTTTGCTTAATATTAAATATTACTTTCGTCTAAAGATAATATCGCTAAAATCTAAGGTTCTCGTTACTTGAAAATCATTATTTCATTTTAGTTTTACTACCTTTATTATTTACTAGCTGACCCGTACCCACTTCGTTGGGCGGTAAACATTTTTAGTGAACCGAACTGAACCGTGACACCGAGTCGAAGATCAAAGTTGTATCCACTTCCACCAGTGTCTTCGCCACGACAGTAGGTAGGTATATAAGCGAGTAGAGACTGAATATCATCAAATGCCTGGTACGTTTTGCCAATGCATTGCAAGCGGTCATCCCGGGTACGCAGCACAATGTCCCACCTGTCACAGTGCTGATCTATCAGGACGACGGCAACATCATTGGTAGCGAGAGCTTTGTACCAACCGGATGCTGTCCAGTAGGTCGTTTATCGGCACTAATAACAATTTTGTAATAATTTTGTTGGCTTTGGGGTATGGACTTGTATTTTATGTCCTTCCTCGTAGTATGAACTCAAATCATGCTAAGCATCATTCGAATCCATTCAGTAGTTTTTGCGCTATTTTAGGCCGAGAAATGTCATTTCCATCCCCACTCCCAAGGGAACCATAACGAATTCCAGGATAAACAGTATAACATGACCTTCCTCGTAGTATGAACTTAAATCATGCCAAGTTTCATTTGAATACATTCAGTAGTTTCAGCGCTATGCGCAGCCAAGAAATTTTACCCTTCTGCGGGGGGCCACTACGGGGGGCTACTGGGGGTCCCACTGCGGGGCAATGTGGAGGGCCCACTGCGAGGGTAAACTGCCGGGGGCCCCCACTGCCAGTGCCCTCCACTGTGGGGACCTACTGAGTGGGTCCCACTGCGAGGAAATGTGAGGGGCCCACTGCCGACGCCCCACTGCCGGTGCCCCCACTGTGGGGAGCTCATGAGGGGATAACATCTACCGACGGCCCCCACTTCCGGGGCCCCACTGCCGGTGCCCCCCACTGTGCGGGGTTACTGAGATCCCACTGCGAGGCAATGTGGGGACCCCACTGCGGGGGGCTACTGGGAGGGTCCGGTTGCGTGAGGGGCCGCACTGCCAGTGCCGCCCACAATGGGGGGCTATCGCTCTCTACCGCGCTTGCCCCGGGCGCCATCCTGCAACGCACAAAATTTCACTTACATCCTCTCTCATAAGGGAACCCTTCTGAGTTCCGGGATGAAAAGTATTTTATGTCCTTTCTTGTAATATGAACTTAAATCATGCTAAATTTCATTTGAATACCTTCAGTAGTTTCGGCGCTATGCGCAGCCAAGAAATATTACTTTCATCCCCTCTCCCAAGGGAACCCTATTGAAATCCGGGATAAAAAGTATCCATGTCCTTCCTCATAGTATGAACTCAAATCCTGCCAAGTTTCATTTCATTCACCTTCAGTAGTTTCAGAGCTATGCGCGGCCAAGATACAGACAGACAGACAGGCAGACAGACAGACAGACAGACATGATGGAAAAAAATAGTAGATTGTTTTACAAGGGACTAAACCATCCCATTATATACGAGGTTGTTATACTCCCGAGCGTAGCGAGGGAGGATGACAACACCGAGTTATAATGGGTGGTTTTGGCCCGAGTAAAACACTCTACTTTTCACTTCGATTGCGAGAAAATAAAACAATTCAAAATTAGACAATTTCCAGAAATTTTATTAAAAATTAAATGTGCAGTTAGAGCAATTTTGAATGTTTAGTGATATGTTTTTCCCGGGCAATTTTATTTCGGTTCTCTGTGATTGGGATGTGATAATATTTTAAGATGATTGTTGTGGAGTAAAAGTTGGAGAGACTCGACTCATGCTTGAGTTTCCTGCATTATTAAGATCTGAGTGCGGCTTCAGCTGAGTTGACATATTCATCCAATCCCGCGATGTAGATGCTTGGGGTTCTGTAATGTTTGGTAGAATATTGATTCCTTCCGTTATCCGCTCCGTGACGTGATACTTGTTTTGTATAGAGTCCTCTATATAACCTTCAGCCACTTGATCGAACCTCCATCCACCGTGCCGTTTTAATGTCGTTATATTCGCACCAGAGTCCGCCAACAGAGTCGCGGATGTTCTGCGGAAACAATGGCCCGTGTAGAGTTCCGGATTTGGTAAATTTAGATAAATGGCAATATCTTTAGGCATGTTACCAAATTTATTTTTGCCTATGACTTGCCTTGTGCATTTACCATTTTGATAATTTAGAAAAAAAAAATCTCGTTGAAACATTAGTGGGACGTAACTCTTGATAGGCTTTAACTATATTAAGGTATTCTCCACTGATGACAAATTTACGCTCTTTGTTTGTTTTCGTGTTCGGCAGACTCACAGCTTGTAGGTTTGTATCCGTTTCTACGTCTTCTAGCATTATATTGGTAAGCTCTATTCCTCTGCATGCACCGCTGATTCCATAAATGAAAGCAACCTGTTGAACAAAAAAATAAGTGTGTTAATAATCGTAATAACCAAGGTACATAATTTAGGTATGTATCTATTTATTTAGTTTGAGTAGAGTACATAAGTAGGTTACCTTTGTTGCCAAGTATTGTTTATTTGGAGCGTTATTTAAAAATGTTTCGATTTCTTGTGTCGTCAAGACTTTAGATTTTTTTGCCCCTTCGGCCGCGTATGATACCAGAGTTTGGTAACCAGTATCATACGAAGAAAAAATGATCGTCATAGGATACCGGTGTCCAATGAAGACGATTTTTTACTTTTCTGATACCTTTCATATTTTTGGTAACCAGTATCAGGTAAGGAATGAAATATTCTGCCTATGAAACCAACTGTGTTAAGCAAGGTTAGTTCCCAACTCAACACTATGGTTGATGAGAACAATAAGGTTGATGAGAACCCTAACTGGTTATGTCATTATCCACTTCTGGTTATATTATTTTCTTCTTTCATCCGAGTAAAAGCCATTGGATCTAAAATACGTACCACCAATAACATAGAAGGTTGGCACAGTCGCCTTAACAGATATATTGGACGTAAAAAACCGTCATTGGCGGCACTTTTGGATATTTTAAGAAAAGAAACCACCTTGATGGATATAAAGAAAAAAACTAAACTAAGCAGAGAGTTTAAAGAAATTGATGAAGAAATAAATGACGCCATAACTCAGCTAAATGAAAACGAAATTAGTGTTGGACATTGTATCGAAATCATTTCGCCATTTTATTCCAATAGGTTGTAGCTTGTAAGTAATAAACGATTCACAGTTTAACTATTTCCTTGTTTTCTTGTATATTTTTAAAAAAGCGAGGGTGTTACTATAAGCGTAGAGACATAATGCGATCCAATGGCTTTTACACGGATGAAAGAAGAAAATAATATAACCAGAAGTGGATAATGACATAACCAGTTAGGGTTCTCATCAACCTTATTGTTCTCATCAACCATAGTGTTGAGTTGGGAACTAACCTTGCTTAACACAGTTGGTTTCATAGGCAGAATATTTCATTCCTTACCTGATACTGGTTACCAAAAATATGAAAGGTATCAGAAAAGTAAAAAATCGTCTTCATTGGACACCGGTATCCTATGACGATCATTTTTTCTTCGTATGATACTGGTTACCAAACTCTGGTATCATACGCGGCCGAAGGCTTTTTTGCCTTGTAACCAGTGGACAATTTCTTCAGTAAAGCCGTTAAATTTACATATTTTTTAATATCGACGTCGTGTTTCGTTTGTAAGGTCATTCTTAACATTGAATATGTGCTCCAAATAGTCGACGATTTGAATTTTTTCGATAATTCATCAAAATAAGTGAGAAAAACCCCTTCTGTAAAAGAATCCACACGTTTCTCATCTCTCCATTTCATAAAATTTTCGTAACTCTTTAAATATATTCCACGTGATTTTGTCGGCAACAGATTCATAATTATTTCTTTGCCCCTTTCTTCCATTTGCATATTAGCATCTTCACTATCACTTGATGACATTTTTCACGTTCACAATTTGGAAGTAAAAGTCAGGAAGTTAAACGTTAAATTTTGTGATTTGGAATGAAGAAAATTCTAGAGATTTAGCGCCAGTACCATCTTTTTTTTTAAATCTCTATTTAACCCGCAACGAAACAGTTCGCATTCTACCGTGAAGGGAAGAATCAACCTTCATAAAACATCACCAAAACGGTTCTATTTTCAAAAAAAAAGATTGACGGAGCACCAAGAAGTAGAGTTTTTATGTAAGAGAACGAATGCTTTGTACGGGCTGATGATTTTAGACAAAAATTAAAAAGAAAAAATATGTACTTTTTAGCCCGAGGTATTAAACTCGAGTTTTAGGCCCGCTAAGCTACACTATTATGATGCACTTTTTGAGCAAGAGAAATGAAAATACATTTTTGGCATCAGTATCGATAATAGAGAGCCCTCCAAAAAAAAATATCATAATATCTTCAATGTACAGAATTGGACCTGTTACAGTTTTATTATAAGTATAGATGTTACGTACTTACATTAGGCATAGATACTAAGTAATATATATAATAATAAGTTATTATAAGTAGGTACCTTAACAAATGAAGCCATTTGACGACCGCTGGCTGTGGGCGCGGCGTGCAAAGGTCCGCCTGCGACAGTAGCTCGCGGGTTTAGGCCTGCTCTAGTGTACTACCTACATAGCTAGATAGATATTTTATGTCAACAAAGACATTTATCAATGAAAACGTATAACTTTGTCAAAAAACAACAAGGTAACAGCAAAGTCATTACTATAAACTTAAACACAAACTTGAACAAATCATAATCTCACAGGTGTAGCAAAAAATGTTTAAATTTGAATTCTAAAACGAACGAAAGATCAGTTTTAAAACTAAAAAGTTTCGAGCTTATGTGCGATGATGATACCAATGTCTTTAAATATTTTCCACCGATATTCCTTGGGTTTTGTAACCCATTTGTATACAAAAAATATCCAGGATTGCCGCGCCGCCGCCGCCGCCGCCACGATCGCAAGGCGAGACGAGCGAGAAAAGGTCAACGATCCATGGCGAGCTATTGAAGATTTGACAAGTAAAAATTGCTGTAGGAACCTACTATATCTAAATTTTACCATTGGTTGAAACAATTGGCTCCGCGAAGGGCTCAAAAAGAATTGTTCATGTCCTTTTGATTATTAAGGTAGGAAAACGTTATAATATTTAGAAAATACTTACCTCTCATCATCTTTGGGCAAATTAAAAAACTTGTGTAAATTAAAATCTTTGGGCAAATAAAAAAATGTGTGTAATCGTTTTTACATCCAAAAACACCACAATAACTCAGCATTGTAATTTGTTTCCCAGATCGTACGGAACGCACAAACAGCAAAATGTGCGTGTGGCGATGCTGCCGTGACAGTCCGACTGAGGTGGACTGAGTATTCTGTTTAACGTCAAGGCTAACATCGCGACCTTGACCCGGTCCGGGGCGAAAGTTTCCGCTCTATTAAGTTCTTGTTTACTCTTAAGGACATGATAGGAGCTTTCGTTTCTGTGAATGAAACGCAGTTTCATAGGCTTCCTTCTTCGAGCATGTTGTCCTTATTATAATCATAGACTCTAATAACTCTCATAATTCCTAATTCTATGGAATGAACCCTTTCCTTTTAGGCACTGGCACACGAAGAAAAGTAGGTGTCAAAGCAAAGTGATGTCGTCGTCACATTCGAAGTGGCGGGAAATCCAAAGAGAATACAATACTGACGAGGGGAAATCAAGCGGTAAATTCAAATGACGATTGTCGCAGTATAAGAGCATCGATCTTTGTTTGTAGGTCGATGTCGAAGACTCATCGATTTTGAGTACTCACCTACCTATTTATAAAATGATCAAATTAATAAGTAGGTACACTAGGTAGGTACCTACTAACTGGGGTTTTATTTTCCGTCTACGGTAAGTAGGTAGGTATGTAGTATCTAATTAATAACCTACTTTAGGTATACTCAAGACAGTTTGATCTATAATTAGATACCTACCTACCTACCGCGGGAAGGAAGTACATGTACCTTCTTCTAAAATAGTACATAATTGGAGGAGGTACATAGTAGAGTACCTTCCTTACCTTCCGAGTAAAGTACCTACTACTTACCTACCTTGCAAATATATAGACACCTACATAGTAGGTATAGCTAAAGGTAAATATCCTATAATACCTATACCTACATATAAACCGAATCTATCTAGGTAGGGCTAAGAAAGTTAATTAATTAAAATTAGGTACCTACCTAACTACATAAACAAGTTAATAGATATATTAATCTGTTTAGTATTTTGTGTATTAGTGTAACTTATTGGTTTGTATTAGTTTAGCATAAGCACCGCCATCCCATGATATTCTTCGTACACCTTGGCTGCCGATTTCAATGCCTTGGTATAAGTTTAATAATTAACACACTGATATTTTTTTCAATAAATGATTATTTATCTGTCTAAACAAAAATTACAACTCGTATTTTGTATTAAAAGCTCAGACAGGTTCACCAGGAAGACGCTTTAACATTATCTAATAAAAATATCCAGCGCTACTATTTCGCCACTGCTAGTCACGTCCAAAATAACCCGGTAAAAATAAAATATTGACAGAGATTCGTCGAAATGTGCCTGCGTACCGCACGGCGAACCAATCAAAAATATCCATCATAGCTACAACGTAACATAAGATCTACCAACCTACTCTATACTAACACGCTGGCGCACGAGTGCTGCTGACGAGGAGCTATTTCGGGATACCGCCTCGCGTTCGCACCGATCCAACACGCAGTCCTTTGTCTTATATTAAAAAAGTAATCGGTCGTTGCCTTTTTAAAATCACATATCCTTAAAATAATTCTATACGAATGAAAGTGCACCTTTTGTATAAAAGTATTCTAAAATGGGAAGCGCACTCAGTAGTCCTGCCGCTCCGAACGGAGTTCACGACGCGGAAAACGTCATCAGTGAAAGTGAAACAATGAATGCTGACGATACCCTTGATACCGACAGCAATGAGGAGTTTCACGATGCTGCTGACGAACAGCAAGTTCGAGCAAAGGCCAAAGAAGAAGAAATGGAAGAATTCAAAAAACAGCTTAGCATCAAACGTGAACAAAGAAAGGAGATACTGATGCGCCATAGAAATGAGAAAGAGGCATTAGAAAAGTCTTTGCAGGAAGAAAGGTCTTCCAAGAAAAAGCTCTATGAAAACAACCAACAACTTCGCGAGATACTCAGAGCAAATAACATTGCGATTCCTGATAATTTACATTCTACCTCAGATACCTCAGAATTCGCAGGAGTTATTCACGAAATGCGTGAAGGATTTGAGAAGCTCAAAGCTGATAATAATAAGTTGCGACGGGATCTAGTAGACGCTAATAGCTCTCTTCAAAATGCATATTCCGACATGGCTGATCTTACCGCCCAAAACACGGAATCTATCAAACATATCAAAGCTTTAAAAGATGTGGTAGCGGTCAGCAAAACAATGATAACACTACGTGAAGGACAACTCAACGAGGTAAGTAATGTTTGCTTTAATAGATTAAACTAAAAGTTTATTACCTTAATAGTTGGCCGAGCTAATGACCTGTAGGAAATATTTTCCGGTCATGGACCGCGACATACTTCAGGAACTTACCCGTAAAATTATTGGTATTGAAACTTGATTTTATGCCAGCTTATGCCGTCTTATTTATTTCTGAGCGTTCATTTTATCATGACTGTCACACGCTTCTGTACTGTGATATTAATTATGATGATTTTGATTATGACGACATTCAGGCGCATCATAGATATAACTTTTATAAACTATTTTTATATAAAATATTTTTTATTGCAGCTGAAAAACAAGCTCAGTGAGATTGAAAAATCTCTTAGTGATCGAGAAGCGAATATGCTCTCCAACGAACTCAAGCTAGAATATGAGCGACAACTTCAGAATATTCGCGCTTTACGTACGTTATATGAAGAGCGCGCAAGGATCGCTGAGATAACAAGACTAAGGGACGTTGCAGAGCAAAAGGGCTTATTTCAAGCGGAGGTGCAAAAGTAAGTCAAAAAATAAATAATAAAAGCGCGCGATAACTAGGGTACTAAGGTCGTAAAACTAATGATGATGACGGCAATTTCAGGAACAGAGACCTAGCTGATAAAGTAGAAGCACTTGAAGAAAAGGTTGAAAAACTAGAAGATATTATTGAGACCAAAAATACTGAAATATCAGCTAGTCAAGATGAAACTAAAGGAACCAAAGCTGAGATGGCAGTTGTTAACAAAGTAATAATCTCACTAATATTAACTATGAAGGCTAAAGTGTGTACAGATATTTGGCGGAAGACAACCCTATACCTACTGATTGTATTTCCCTTTTCATTTTGCATAGATGTAGACCTAGATTATCATTTAAGCTACTTTTACCTAAAAAAACACGCGCGGCACTGTTTTAGCCGAAGCTAGTATAAACGTTTAATTTTGGGAAAATGTCATGGGACTACCGGTAATCATTATATTAATGTTACTTATTTCAGCTGTTTTCTCAAGTATTGTTAGGTTACAAAACCAAACAAGATTTGGATCAATTGGTACATCGCCTTGAAGAAAATCATGGACTGCTAACCCACATGGCTGGAAATGAAAATGATTCAGAAGCATCAACAGCTTTGCCAAAACTTTTGCTTGAATTAGTAAGTCAAGTGGAAGATATCGAAGATAATAAGACTGACAATCACGAATCCGACAATAATGACGAAGTTGCTCAAGCAACAGGTAACAGTCAGACTATCACTTTTATAAGAGAGGTTGGTTAGGAGTAATATATTAATTCAAATCTTATGTTTTAGAAGCGCTTCCCACTACATCCACTGCTGAAGAAATAGTTGAAAACCTTCCTAAAGTTTGGCGAGTGCTTATGGAGCTTTTGAGCCACCAAGCGGTAGTCGAAGACCCAACAGAAAAAATAACAACATGCTACAAATTAGTACAAACGAAATCGGGCCCAGTTGAAGTGCCAAGCGTTAGTCAGACTTATATCAGGTTGAAAGTAAGTAATTTCTATTTAAAGTTGTTATTGTAATTTTCGCAGTTAATAATCGTGTTCGTGCTGATTATCTCGTGTTTGGTCATAATGAGTCAGAATAAGAACAGACCATTCGCGAAGTTATGACAAATTCTTTGAATTGCGCATTTGCAAAGGGGATTTGAGATTTGTGTTAATTTGAATCTATACCATTGACATAGGTACCTAATTACCTACATATCTACAGGTACAAGTAGTAGGTAGGTACGTACAGTAACTCTTCAATAGGTACACTGAGGTACACAACAGACTCGCAGTAATTATTGGCGTGTAATTGGTACTCTGCCAATTTTATTGAAGAAAAACAAACACTGAGCAAGTGTTTGTTTTTTATCTTCCAATAATACTCTATCTTTAATAGAGAAGTGTTAATTAAATCATTACTTTTTATAAATTTCAGGATCTCATAGTAGAGAAATTGGGCCTAGTCAAAGAAGTAAACCGAATGAAACAGCTGAACTCTCACTTAGAAAATCGTTTACAAGAACAAGAAAAGAGACTATGCCTAGTGACAACAGAGCTTGGCAAAACATGGCACGTCGTCAGTAAACTCAGAAGACACCATTACCAATTGCACACTCATGAAAAGATATTGAAGTATGAACTGCAACAAAAAAGAAAACTTCTGAACGAACTTAAAGAAGAACTAGCATATTGCCGTGAAAAATGGGACGAAGCAAGAGAAAAAAATTCACAGTCTGAAAGAGACTGGAAGAAATTGAGGGCTGAATTCACAAGCAGAAAAATGAAATCTGGGTCACCGTCATTCAACAACTCTGGTGAAAGTGGCTACAGTGATGAACGACCGTCTGATGAATCATCGGAATCGAACGATGAAAGTGAATATATTTCAGAACCTACAGCCAGAGGCAAAAAAAAGATGAAGAAGTCATTTGAAACTATTTTAGATTCAAGCAACGATTTAAACTGCGCAGCGGAACGCGAAGACCCTGTTAGTGATATGCTAGATGTCGCAGAACTGCCACTTGACGCACATGATACCGACAACAATGGTACAACGGTTTCAGAACGCAGTACAAGTCGTGAAAATTTACATGGGACTGAAAAGACTTGTGAAACTGAAGATGAGATCTGTGAAATAATTCACGATGATTCGGTTACAGAAGATATTGATATTGGAACTAAATATTCTCCTCGTGATCCCGAAAATGTAAATGAAATTCAGCCCAGCTCCTCAACCCTCAGCGCTTCATCGGTAATAGCAATCATTGACCCTGCGGTTATTTTAAAGAACATACGCGAGCAAAATGAAAGGTTGGCAAGGAAAGATGAAAGACTACAAAACTTGGAGAAAAATAGTTCAGCGCTGTTGGAGAAATCACAAGGAACTAACCAAAGAGGCCAAGACATTAATAATACACTAGACCAGATACTAAGCCGTCCGTCTACCAGTTTAACGAATAATGAAACACTATCAGAAACTGAAGTATTGACTGCAGCAGTAAGTGGTAGCCTAGAACTAGGTTCAGAATCAAGTGATATTGTGCCTGAATCAAAAGAAATCATTGAAAAAGCAACAGGTTCAACATCAAAAGAAATCACTGAAATCCGAAGGAACGAAAAAGGCACAGAAACTATAATTCCCGAAGCGGTAGCAGTAGATTTCAAAACAATTATGGAAAACTGTAAGCGTCAAAACGAGTTACTAGTCAAAAAAGATGAAAGGCTTGATAATTTAGAAAAAGAATGTGCAGAAGTAGTTGGCCACCTAACATCCACTCTGAATTCTGGTCAAGATATGGTTGAGAAACTTGATAATCTTCACAATGGTCACGGGGATTCCGCTGAAGCATCAGGATCGAGCTGCTTTCTTGATAGCAAAGAAAATGAACCATCGTCTTCCACAGAAGTAGACCATGAGGCAAGGTTTGCAGCCCGTGACATTCGCCTGAAGAGACTCGAAGAGCAAACCAAATCCCTTGTAAGCAAAGTGAACAAGACTAATTCTAAAGGCGTCAAGATACACTACAAACTTCAAGAACTACACAGCATTTACGGTTCTGAGAACTCAAGAGCTGGTACACCGTCAGAAGAAAATGCTGACAGAAGTAATGATGAAGATAACGATCAAAGTGAAAGTGTTGACGAAAATCTTGATACAAATAATGAATAATTAGAATAAGATAATACTGATCAGGAAAATAAAACGTTACTTATTCAATATTGTTTATTTACATATGTGTTTACGTTGATTTATTTAGCATTCATTTAGATTGCATTATAGTACTTAGTTAAACAGGTACAGCAAATCACATACAAGAACTGCTTAGCCTAGCTCCTATGTTATTTTAATTCAACTTCACAACGACAGCTTTCTTATACATACTAGTATATTTTAAAGTAAAAAACAAATCTATCATCGATATTGCACCACATACGTTAGCACCTAATTCGACTGTTATTAACAGATAGAAAATCTATTACCTATATAACAATTTTCTTACTATACATAATGTAGGTAATCACGTAAAAAATACAAGCCTCATTAAACCAGCCAATCATAGTACATAACTAAAGTATCTACCAATCATTTGTAAGATTTATTTTCCACACCTTCCTTCGCAGTCTTGATTTCGATTGTTCTGGGGCAGTTTTCCTCCATCACTGCTATTGACACGCTCCTCGCCTTGTCCAAGTCTTTGCCTGGAGGTGTCCTGTAGAGGTACAGGGCCCATATTGATAAGCACAGCATTTCTAGCATCATAATGCTGTTTTGGATCACTGAAAAGAAAATCAATAATTAGCATATTCTAAGGGCTTGTAACTCGGGGAAACACGACTGTTCCGTCTTCCGTCAACCTGTTCAGTCAATTTTGTAATTAGCATATTATTTAGCCTTGGCTCTAGTTCATTTATATTATACTAGCTACCGCCCGCGCATTCGCCCGCGTTTTATCGGAATAAAAAATAGCCTATATGTTATTCCAGCTCCCAAACTATACCCATACCAAATTTCAGCCTAATCGTTTCAGTAGTTTTTGCGTGAAAGAGTAACAAATATCCATCCATACATCCATCCTTACAAACTTTGACATTTATAATATTAAGTAGTTCATTATCAGTTATCACCGTACAAGGAAGTAGGATCTAGCAGTTATCTACAACCTATCTGTTAACATTGGGAAGAACTCCCATTTTTTTATTAATTTCGACGAAACGAGTAATGTGCTAATGGCCCACTAACGATAGCCTACTTTTTATACCCTTGTATTCTACATAAAAAAATGAAGAGGTAAAACATTGCAAAGATAAAACTTGCGATTTATGACCCTTTGTTGTGTTATTTAAAGTGATTTGTAGGGCGCTGTGTGCGTGTCAAGGTTATATCAGGGTCGCAAAGGATTGTTAAATAGTAATAAAGTGAAATATTATTTCTGGCGTCCTAATTTATTCTTGGAATACAGAATTTTTTGGGCTAAGAAGCATTAAAAACCTTGAACTCTTTAAACTTCAAACTTGCCGGTAATATCCCACTTTTGGGCAAAGGCCTCAATTCCCTGTGACAGTTATATTACCTATGTAGGTAAAATCCGTGTGTCTAAACTGCCTAAAAACCGGCTGGTGAAGAGAAAGCTAACTGAAATCAGAACGCCTACTAAAAACGATATCGCAAGCATACTGTAAGATGAGGATCGGGGTAAAACTATTGCAGGACTGTAAGGAGATGCACAAGAGTTTGACGGAAGACTTATTTGAATAGGGTGAATTATATTGATGGTGGGTTCAAATCCCGCCTGAGTGGTTAATTTTTGTGATAGGTGTAATTTTATTTAAGGAGAGACCCTTTGGCACTTTCGTCCTAACACTGGAACGAACTTCCTGCGTCTGTTTTTCCTGTAGAGTACAATCTAGGAGTCTTCAAATCCTGAGTGAGAGTTGCTTTTGGTAAAGTGTGCTCCATCATAGGCCACATCTTCACTTTCTCAAGTGTCATGGTGGTCAAACGCTTCGCCATCACTGCATAGTATAAAACAAAGTCGCTTCTCGCTGTCTGTCTGTCCCTATGTATGCATAGATCTTTAAAACTACGCAACGGATTTTTATGCGGTTTTTTTAATAGATAGAGTTATTCAAGAGGAAGGAGTGTTTATTTATATGTATAATTTAGTACCAGCATTGCACCCGTATTCCCGTATGAAGACGGGGCGGGTCGCTAACTCGCTAGTCAGCAATAAAAAAAGATGCATTGCAGCGTAGGAATGTGTCAAAGTTGGGAAAACTTAAATCCAAAACTCCTGAGTACACATATAAACTAATGCTTTCATATGACAAGTTTACAATAAAATTACACAATTGACGTCCTTTAAGAGTCCTCTAAGAGCGATCTCTTCCAGACAACCTTGGGATGGAAACGAAGCAGTTCATAGTATGTACAAGTATGGAAGGTGGCGAATTTCTTATAGCCCGGCTACACGCTCAAACATTTGTGCATACATGATTGCACAAACCAGTTTGCGCAAGGAAGATAAGCCCGGCGACACGCTCCATCTTGCTTGCGCAAACTGAGTTTGTGCAATCATGCATGCACAAATGTTTGAGCGTGTAGCCGGGTTAATTTGGTACCTACATTATTGTTTATTACTAAGAACTTACTGTTTGTAAAAACCGAAGGGTTTAGCGGCAATATGCAAGGCAAGTGGGCAAGCTCCGGTAGAACCTTCGCGAAGCCGCATTGCAGTTTGACAATCAAGAGGCATAGTTGCACCGCGAAGAATCGAGGTCGGATGTTATGGCCGGCTGTGACTGCCGCTTTAACTGTCATGATGACTCCCCAGACGCCGGAGAGGATGGATGCAGCGATGAAGGGTTGAATGTAGGCGAAACATGACATGTAGAGACTCTGTCAATAAGAAAAAAAAACATGACAATGACATCGGTCTCAGGGTTTCAAAAAAATTATCCGAGCGATTGGTCGAAGCACCGCGTAACCCGAGAGCTGGATCTGGCGCAGTAGGTACATCAGCTTTGCTATACAGCGATGCAGCCAGCGTCTTAGTAGGGACTTTTACGATTGGTATTGATACGATATCATTTGAATCATTTGATCTACCTCTAGATTGTTTGCAAAAGTCTGCAGTTAAGGGTTTCAGTTTTAAATATGTACGAGGTATTGTTTCTATTCTTTTACTAGCTGTTCCCCGCGGTTTTATCCACGAATTCGAATTTCACATTTCTAGGGGGATAAAAAGGTCTTTTTTCCTATCAATCTCCCATGGGAATTTGATGTTTTTGATGATTGTAACATTACCTAATCTGTGGTTTGACCAGGACAAAAAGTAGCCTATGTTACCCTACATCCTTTCAGGAAAGACAAACAAACAAACACACTTTCGCATTTATAATATTAGTTAGGATTAGGATTGTAATTTTTTTTGACAATTGAAAAACAATTTAGCAAAGTCACCACTATTATTGAACTGGGGTAAAAATAGCGAAAATGGGATCGTGTCAAATATCGACGTCACCAAATTAGCACTCACATTACGGTACTTTTAAAGTAGGTCATGTACAGTCGGCAACGAAAGTTAATTAACAGTTGCAGTTATTGAAATCTTTCTTAAACCGTTTGCAAAAATTGCTATTTTGTTTTAAATTTTAGCTAAGAATTAAAAAAACCCTACTAAGTTCCGCAGTTATTCGAGTGTAAAAAATATGAAATACTTACTAACTGCCGCCCGCACGTTCGCCCGTGTTTTATCGGGATAAATAATAGCCTATAATGTTATTTCAGGTCCCAAACTATAACCATATCAAATTTCAGCAATTCAGTAGTTTTTACGTGAATAAGGAACACACATCCATACATCCATCCACTCGCAAACTTTGACATTTATAATATTAGTAGGATGAAGCGACTTTCGTTGCTGACTGTATCTAACGTACGTAACCAAACAATACAAACATTGTGGTTGGTAATCTTCAAAAAAGTTATTAATTTTGACTTTGGCCTTATTTTGACACAAAGACCCTATTCTTGCATTTAACTAAGTATTGATCTTCATTTGTTTTACTATTTCTTGAGTAGGTATTCTAATTTGTTTTTCAGCATTTTGAAAACAGAAATACCATAAACGTCATAATTACGCTAAAACCACCCATTCTATTATTGACATTTGAAAGCCATTACAATACTTATTATTGTTACAATTACTTTTAATGGCCTTCGCTATACAATTGTAAATTACGAAAGCCATTCAAAGGGCTTTCAAATATCAATATGAGATGGCTGGTTTTGCGTAATTCCACAGCTACCGTGCGATTACGCCTTGTGCATGAGCTCAAAGTCCCCAGCGAGCTACGGATAGAGCTATCTATACTAGGAGTTTCTCTATGCGATAGAGTCTGGAATAAAGAAATCCGTAGAAAAACCAAAGTTACCGACATAGCTCTCAAAATTAGCAGGCTGAAGTGGCGATGGGCAGGCCAGATAGCTCGTAGAACCGATAACCGTTGGGGAGTAAAGGTTCTGGAGTGGCGACCGTGATACAATGCGTAAGAGAGTGGGAAGACCTCCCACTCAATGGACCGGTGACATTGTAGCTGCCATAGGGAGTCGTCGATGGAGGCGGCTCGAACCGCTATTTGTGGCGTCGCTTGGGGGAGTACTATTTTCAGTAGTGGACGTATACGGACTGATGATGATGTGTGATGTGATGATTACGCAAAAACCACCCGTCCAATAATTGACATTTGTAAGCCATTACAATGGCCATACCCATACGATTGCAAATAACGAAGGCCATTCAAAGGGCTTTTAAATGTCAATATTGGATGGGTGGTTTTTATGTAATCGCACAACTGGTCAGTTTAACGATGCCCAATTTCCTTCTTGATTATACCTACTTCCTGGTCTTCAAATGCCATGTGGTGGCTTTGACTTACCATGTCTTCAGTGGATAGCACCAAGATGAGAGTGTAGAGGATGCCCTGGATCACAGGCATCTGGAGCACCAGATATCGCAACCAGCTGAGATGACGCCTGTAATAGAACGAACATTTGATTTATTTCCAAAAGGTGTTTTTTTATTTTTATATTCGACAGACCTACGTTTGACCACAATCTCACTCGATGGAAAAATGACGATGTGGCCGATGTTGTATCACGAAGGTCTAGGAGACACCTGTTCACTCTGCTCTTGAAGAGGCCCAGATTGTAATTGGCCGGAAAAACAGAAGCAGGCAGCGAGTTCCATTCCTTAGCGGTGCGTATGAATACGGTTGACGAAAAACCGCTTAGTACGAGTAGATGGTATATCCACCAGATAAGGATGGCATTTTGTTGTTGTACTGGAGTCAAAGGGGATGATGGGATCAGATGCAGGACGACATCTGCGTCTTGGGCCATGAACGTGTTAGTTTAGTTCAACGTTTGTTTCTACTGCTGTCGTCAACAATACTGATGACTTGCACAGAACTTTTAAAATCATAAGGAACCTTTTAAAAATCTCCAAACGGGCAAAAAAATCACACCATCGCGTCTGATTCAAATCAAGTATTGTATACCAAACGAATTATTTAATTGATAATATTAAATTAAAATTAGTTTATTGCATAAAAAGTATCAGCTCTTTATAACTTATATTGGTAACTAGCTGCTGCTCACGCCTTCGCCCGCGTTTTATCGGGATAAAAAATAGCCTATATGTTATTCCCAAACTATACCCGTACCAAATTTCAGCCTAATCGGTTCAGTAGTTTTTGCGTGAAAGAGTAACAAATATCCATACATCCATCCATACAAACTTTGACGTTTATCATATTAATAGGATATCATTTATCGTAGTACACAAAACACAAGCTCTGCTTAGCTTGGGCTAGATAATTCTGTGTGAATTGTCCAGCATTATTTATTTATTTATTCTACATCGAGTTTGACTAATGTATAAGTAGATATAGGTATGTTCTGACCTACCTAGGTACATGTACCTAACTACATTATACCTAACTCTCACTCAATGAAATTAAGAACTTGTATTGACATTGACAACAACAACAACAAAATAACAAGGTCGAAAGACATCAATTTCAAAAATTACATAAATAGTTAATTGGAACTTCGCCCTTTTAAAGTTATTGTAGTAATTTTCAAAGTAGGTAATCTAGGATATTACTCAGAGAGATACATAGCATCACCGTAGAGTGAAAACCTCGGTCGTAAAATTTTGACCAAATAAGTTTTTTGGCCTCATTCGAAAGAAAACCTCGTAACGCATCTTTCTAATTCACCGAGCTAGGCTTTGGGCACTCCTAACGCCATCTATTAATGTTTATGTGAACCTCGTTAAAATATAAAATATAAGTATTGGTATATTTATAACTTTTTAAGAGCAATGCCATTGATTGACCAATTATTTGCAATTTTTGTAAGCTTTAAATAAACTTAAACTTGACAACAATTTATCAGATTCTGCTATAAAAATTACGTCCACTTAAATAAAACGAAAAAGTAGTGAAAAACACAGTTTTTTTCTCTATGGAAACCTCGTAAGTATCACGTGAGTAGCCTAAAATAAGGATAAAAACCGCATAAGCATCAGTAGGTATCTCTTTATAAACTACCACGATTGAAAACTGATTAAGATCATTAAAGCCAGTATAATAATACCGCATGAGCTAACAAAATTTTACACCAAACGTTTTTCCTTTTTCTTGAAAAGTTAGCATATCACGACTTACGAGGTTTTCACTCTACGGCGACGATAGGTAGATAATTAAAACGTAATTGAAGGACCCTAGGTATATTTTATTAGATGGTTGAACGCAATAGGTATGTCAATTAATAAATGGAGGGGTGAAAAAACTCCAAAGTAATATAATCTTATCATTGGAGTTCTTGTTTTAGCATTATTAGCCATATTGCCTTGTCTTAGGCTAGTTTTTTTTTAAGCCGTGGGGTCGCGGCGTACGAATATCGACCCCTCCAACTCAACGTGGATGTCGTAAAAGCCGACTAAGGGAACCTACCAGAGGAAGGGCAGCAGCTTCCTTCTGAGTATTTTTAAACACCAACACTGCGATCACCAATCCTCCTGCCAAGCGTGGTGATTATGGCAAATCCCCCCCTACATGGGAGACCATCCACTCGGTGGACCGACGACATCGTAGCGGTCGCAGGGAGTCGATGGATGGAGGCGGCTCAGGACCGCTATTTGTGGCGTCGTACGGGGGAGGCCTATGTCCAGCAGTAGACGTGTATGGGCTGATGATGATGATGATGACGCTAGTTTTATTTTCTTTAGTTTTGTGTAAAATACACGTCTTTACTGGTCGGCCATTTTCTTTTTTTCACAACATTGGATTTATTTTCAAGTTCTTTTACTTCAACTTCTGGATTGACGCAATTCTGCCAAGGAGTTCTTTTACAATCAAACAAATTTATTTTAGACTGGCTGACCCGAGAGACGTTGTCCTGTCATTCAAGTCAAACAATTGACAGTTATTTCAAACGTGCTTGGCAAAAAGTATACCATTACGCTGGGGCTAAGGTTACATTAAAAACGTTTAAAATAAAGGTAATCGTTAAGTTTTCTTAAATTTTCTAAGTGTCTGGGCAATTTCCTTAATTCATTTTTATGTTAGAACCTTCTACGAAGTTTATAAAACATTTTAAAAAAATATGTATGAATTCGGTAAAGCCGTTGTAGCCGGACCAGGAGAAATAAGGGTGCATTTTTATGTATATTAGTTTTTTTTTTTTAAATATACGTATTGCCATAGAATTATAAGGCTCAGAATAGCAGTTGACACAAACGAGGTACATTCAAGAAAATTCACCGGTACCGGCGAATTTTGAAACTAGAACCGTTAGTACAATACATCAAATGGCGCGGAAAATAGCTTTCACATAAACATATTATAATGGTGTATTGTGCGGTAAAAGGGTGTTCAAACGCTACTAATAAGAAAAATAACACTAAAAGTTTCATTTCACTGGTAAGTACAAATATTAAATTTGTAATTTTGCATTAAACAGTCATCAAAACTCATAAATAAATTGAAAATTTTTGTCCACCATTTTCGTGAAAATGTTGCTATGCTCGCGGAAAAAATACCCCGATTTTTTTACTTAGTTTATGAAATTTATAGAGAAATAAATCCACACTGGATATGAACAAACGTGTTGGGGCGAACTTTCGTCCGAATGATGCATAGTGCTTTATTTACATCTACAAGGGAAAATCGTCGTTTAAGAATCTTCAAAATCACTCAACGATATTCTGAGTATATTCAAATTGCAAACTCAAATTGAAAATTGGTATCAATAAATACTATGACATCATTTGTGGCCGCAAGAGCGCTTTTCTCTAATTTATTCTTTTTTAATTTTGTTTAATGACATTAATTAGGTACATTCGAATTATCACACACCTGTTAGTTAAAACAAGAAAATTACCCAAATTTTTAGGGAAAATACCATTCACTGGCAGCATTCGATCATATGATTGTGTGAGTGACATCACTGTATTTATGTGCTGTCAAAACACACATAGATCGGTTTTTGGCTACACAAATTGACAAATTGTTGAATGACACTATCCCTCTGCTGAGATAGCAGCGAGTTTTTACTCTATGGGTATTGCAAATTGTATACATTATAATTTTTATGCCCTAATTGCCAAAATAAGCAAGTAGTTCTGAGAAGAATAAAATTACAAAAGCATTTGGTCACTGCTCTACATTTTGGGATAAAACCTGTCCAGAGAACCTTATTATTATAGCTTACTTAGAAGGTTATTTAAAATTGTTCAAGGTTATCCTTTCTTATCTTCGAAGCAAGATTTAAAAGTACAAAAATATGCATGCTGAGGCAAAATTATACAAAACAATGCACAGGGCTTGACTTTCTTGAAGGCCTTCCTTATTGGTCATTATCTAAATGCAATGTTCATTTTCAATTGTTACAAGGTATTTTTCTGCTAATTAATAAATCCTAACTAATAAATGCGAAAGTGTGTTTGTTTGTTTGTTTGTCCTTCCTTCACGCCTTAACTAAGCAACCAATCAACTTGATTTTTGACATAGAGTTAGTTGAAAGGATGGAGTACTCTCCATCCTTTCAACTAACTCTATAATGTTACTACATTAGGCTACTTTTTGTCCTGGAAAAACATTAAATTCCCATGGGAGATTTTTATCCCCCTAGAAATGTGAAATTCGAATTTAACGCGGCTGTAACCGCGGGGAACAGCTAGTTATTTATCTATCGACTTAGAAAATACCTAGCTCTCACCATCGCACCCTACGTCTACTGTTAAACAAGCCTCCCCAATACGAGAGGGTTTGCTATAAGCACCACGCTTGGCAGGAGGGTTGTTGGTCGCAGTGAAGGTGTTACCACACAGAAGGAAGTTACTGCCCTTTCTCTGGGCCCTAATTCCACTAGATTAATAGCTTCACCATATCAATCAAATCGTCTCAGAATGACACATGTAGGCATTTTTTGCCTTTGATGGAAGTAAGTATAGGTGGAGGGACGCGTGTCAAAAGTTTCAAGGTTGAAACTAACTCTAATTATAAATATCTCCGTGCAAATAGCACCGTACGTTGGTGTACAAGAAACTCTAGATACCTAGTTGAGTTTCTTTTATTTATGGACGATTCTGCGACGATACCATTGTCATAGTAAAGCGATTGGATAGCAGAATTCGGCCCGACTCCTAGTTGGCTCTTACGATATCTACGCTACGGGCTGGCTGAGTTGTAGGGGTCGATTCTAACGTCGCGTTCAGCACGACATGTGGCAGCGCGACGACAGCGCAGCGGTGGCGGCGCGGCGGCGCAGCGCGCTGTCGCTCATTATCATACCCAATAGTTAAAAGAAACAATAAAAAAAAATTAATATAATTTTTCTATTAAATACAAGCTTTTATATATAGGCAGGAGTTCATGGGAAGACAAATCCAATGAACCCAAAATCGACGTGGTTAAGTCGTTTCGTTTAGGAGTTCCTATGGCCACCTTCGGTTTCCATCATCAAACCAGCTCGATGGTACCATGACATTGTATTGTCACCGCACTTATATAAATATGCCAAATTTCAGCTCAATGGTCTAAACTTGATTTGCAAGATTCCACCCGAACAAACATACATTGCAAGTTAAATAAAAGCTTATAAAAAGAAATCTCTTTGACAATGCCCAATCAATCCGCAATTGTGAATCCCTTAAAGAACCATTACTTCATTCCTCCGCTGACAGTTTTTTTTATGGCCAATTGACCTTCATTTTGACTTCATAAGGATGGTATTGTGCCGTCCGTCTGCTTGACCTGGAGTGGAAGGGAGATGGTGGGATCAGGTCATGAAGTTCCTGAGAGCAGTTACCGAAATGTATCCTATTAAAGATCGAGAGACAAGCAACCTTGTGGCGGTGTTCTGGGTGTTCGAGACTTTTGATCTTAGTCTCTGCAAGGTACTGCAAGTCAATGAGTCTTCTGAAGGCTCTTCGTTCTATTTGCAAGCTGGTATTTAGCCGAGCCATCCCATACATGGCAGCAATACTCCAAAGCAGACCGGACCTGTGCTTTCTTGATAAAGTGCTAGAAGCTTTCCCGGTGTGAAGTATCTTGATATTATGTATTTCGTGTTTGCCAAACAAAAACACTGAAACTTGGCAAACAGAATTTTAATTAATTAGTTCCTCGTAACAGGAAACATAACGCACAACATAAGGAAATTAATCCATTGAATGAAATACCTAGTTGGTTTATAAACTACGCACGAATTATGGTTTCTGGATTCACATTTTTCTGTTTTTTTTTTTTAATGATTTGGCAAAATTGGTAGAGTTTATTAGTTACCTACTAATCTTAATAAGTATCCAAGATGAACTGCACGGAATTTGATAAAACTTTGCAATTATGTAGGATCTTAATCTCTAAGCATCTTTTAAAAACAATTTGCTTCGTTTGTGGGAAACCCACAGAAATCTAAATAATAGTAGCTTATTATTTTTATTTCTGTGGAGAGACCTCGGGCAGTAATATGTTACCTTACATAAATATTACTTAATGCAGGCGCAATGTTGTATTTCAAAAATATTATCGAACACGCAAACTGGGAACTTTTTGGTGTTTTTTAAACTTCTTAGAAAGGGGTTTCGCTAATTTATATAACGATGTGTGTGTATAATTTACTTGTAATTTCGCCAAGCTACGAGTAAATTGCATCATGGTGCTACAGCACTGCCGATAGAGATTATATATACATATGTATAGAGATATATAATAATATGTATAGAGATTTCCTTATGGTGGGCGACGACGTAATATATTTCTACAACTCAGTGCTTTACTGACTCTTACCTAACGCATGAAATGAATACGCAAATATAGTAAGCAATTGAACCCATTTAAAAGGCCAAATCCGCGGAAAACAGACGTGCTTTTTTGTACTGTAGGTACCTATCTTTCGCATAACCGCTGAAGTTAGAGGATTATAAGGCTTCCATCTGACCTCAAATCACATGGGACAAAATATGTCCCAGTTGTTCTGGCACAGGACAACTGGGAATAAGCGAATTCGAAGATTCGCAGAGATGCATTTTTCGGCTCTGAACGTGCCTAAGGTAATGTTATAAACTTACAAGCGTTTAATTATAAAACTATCGTAGTCGAACGAGTTTATTATGAATGTTAAGTTGTTTAACCTTGAACATTATTTGTGTTGGAAGAGCACCAACGTTTGTCGCTCGAAGCGCACTCACCCTGAAGAAGTCCGTCGTTGAGGTTGATCGAAAGGCCCACCTGTGGCCTAGTTGCGGAGTACCACATCGTAATACCTACAGCTGGACTGTACAAGTAAGGTTGATCGTTCTTGTTGGCGCGAGATTGTTTATATTTTGTGTTATTTAATTTTTTCTGTGTTCTACACGGATTAAAACTAACGTAAAAGTAATATGCCGCAAATCGTAAACCATTTTCTATCAACTTATGAAAAAACTAACTTCGATTCTTTGGTATTCTTGGAGTATTTGGGAAACAGAGATTTTGGGAAAAATCAACATTTTCCCAAATGCTCCCAAAATACAATTGAATCCAAGTTTTGGTTTTATCGTGGGTTCATAGACAATAGTTAAATACATACAATACAATTTGCGGCAAAATACTTTTCTGTTAGTTGTAATCCAAAAATTCAATACACAAAAAAAAACTCGCGCTAACACGAATCGCTTCCCCAACACAAACAAGGTTCACTCGCTTACAAGCATTTTTTTAGTGTCACAAGTCGGCCTATAGACCTCCTTGGTTGGGCTAATCTAAATGCTGTAAAAAATGCTTACTTGTGTAGAACAGGTCTCGGTATGGCGCAACATGGCCAACAACAGCACGGTAAGACCCTTGTCTCCAGTCGAGCTCCGGACGACGATCTGTAATGGTGAAAGGACATTGTTTACCTTTGAACTTTAAGGTCTTGTAACTTCATTTGCAGTGGATAGGTTGGTGGTACTAGTTAACTGGTTAATTAGTTACAGTTACAGCATGAGACGGGACGCTATTCTGCAAACTAATCGGTTCGATAGTGTAGCGATATATTTTTGGTGCACAGGACAACTGGGACAACTTTTGTCACAGTTGTCTTGTGCACAGGACCACTGGGAATAAGCGGCGATTGACAAATGATGAAAGAAAGATACCTACTGCGTTCGGTGCTATTTGCACGGAGAGATTGATAGAATGGTTTCAAAATTTACACTTTTGATGTCCCTCCATCCACCTGTGTGTGGCGTCGTCGGTTCATTTTTACCCGACTACGAGAGGGTTATGATTTTGACACCCTATGTATGTATGTAGCAGATTTTTATGTTCCCTCGTAGCGCTGAAAGTGCTGAAACTACTGGTCCGATTTCAACAAATGAGGTGTCATATGATTCGTCTTAATAGCCCAATGGTTATAGGCTATGTGACGTCAGATAAAAATGGGGGTCTAACGAAATAGCAGGGGTCGAAGAAAGGGTCGAAAATTTCAATGTTAGTAAATATGCGCGGTATCATTGCAAAGGTCTTTGTTTGTACTTTCCAAAACCGTTTTTCAAACTTTTGTGAGATTAACGATTCTCAAGCTATTAGCAAAAAGGTATTAAAAAAAAATTTAAAAACTAAAACCCGACTACATAAAAGTCTAAAACATGCGTTCAACTATTGTCCTTATCATTTTCTTTTGATACTTAGGTAGTCGGAGGCCTTTGTTACTAATTGTACCGTAGGTATGTATATGGGGTGGGTGCCTCCGACTACCTAAGTATCAAAAAAAAATGATAAGGACAATAGCTGAACGCTTGTTTTAGACTTTTTTGTAGTCGGGTTTTAGTTATAAAGAAATTTTTTTGCTAAGTTGGTACGTTGGGGCTTTGGACTTGTTGTCGTTGCGCTGGTGTTACCAGCCAGCCCTCTAACCTGTCTGACATCTTTCTAACATGGACAATCACACACAGGCCAACGACTCACAGGTGAACACTTGAAGTGCTGGGTGATTGATTATCATGAAAATTGTTTGTATTTACTTGGCTTTTATATTATATCTGTCATAAAGGTATCCAATTTATCTGGTGTCTTTCACTATTTTTATTATGTCTCATAGAGCTAGATGATTAATCTCCTTTAGCTAAAATTGTATCGTATTATTGTTATTTTAAAAGGTAGGCATTTCAATAGATTTTTTTATTGTGCTTACCTTCCTACCTAAATTGTCAAAATGTTACCAACCGTTAGTAATAGTGCTAGTAAATAAGCAGACTTCATTCTCACGGCCCTTCCTGAAAACCAGCGCAGTATTGGGCAAATGCTCCTATACTGCAACATGCTGGGGCAGGGACCCATTTTACCCCTATAATAACCTATACATCTTATAATTTGTTCTGTGTTACCTACTATTTAGATTTAAGTCATCATCATCATCATCAGCCCGTACACGTCCACTGCTGAACATAGGCCTCCCCCAAATATTTAAGTATTGTTTAGTTAATAAGTTATCTATTTTATTTATGGGTAAATAAATTATCTCTCTCTCATCTGTATTTCGTTCATGTTAGATAAGTCATCAGCTAGTACTTAAGTGAACATGGACGTATACGGGATACGTCCATAGCCTTGAAGGATCTTACCCTTCTCTCCAAGGACTTTAGTTTTTTTAGATTTTCGTGTCAACCTAGTATTTAAATCTACTTCATTAGGTTATCGATTTTATCAGACTCAGTATCGTTATGACCGAGTGAGGAGCTCCGAAAAAAATGCATATCTGTGCTATACCTTAGGCATAGGTATAGCACAGATATGCATTTTTTGCACCATTCATTAGGTGGTGGGTTCTTCGCGCGTCAAATTTTATACTATGAACAGCTATATGTATAAATATAGTTATTATTATCAAATAAGAAAGAAGGTGTTATTGATTTTCTCTTTTCTCTTTTTTTATCCCCTAGTGGAAGAAGTGAAAATGAAACCACTAGTACATTTATAAATGAGGATTGAGGACACATAAATGGTTACAATTTAAGTTTATTAATAAAGTGTATAAAACTGTTTATTCTCCGAATAAAATAAAATAAAATTAAATATCACTTAGTTATGTGTGTTATACATGTTAATATGCTTCTCTTTCTTCTTCTCTCTTCTCTAAATTTAATGCGAGGCCGTGGAGTTTACGGGACGCAAGGGAGTGTCCCTTGCGTCCCGTAAACTCCACGGCCACAGCGACGACGGCAATGAAAGTGATAGTTGAGGCTTAATGTACTCGTATGTGTCAAATAAATGTTTAACCAGGTATATAACTTTATGTAGTTTACTCATAAACCTGTTTTTTTAGTTTACCTGATAAACTGGTCAGCTCCCCCGCACTCTGCGACGACCATAGAGTAGAGATGGTAGAAAGCCAGCATCACAGCCTCTTGTGCGAACGCCTCCGCCAGCAGTCTCGCTCTAGGCAAGACGACTGCGAGGAACGCAGCTGTTGATATCAGCTGTAACAATACATGTGATAAGCTGCAATTCTTGTCATTTTTTAAATACTAGATTTAGATATGAGTTTTTACAGGCGATAGAGAGTTAAGTTTGGAAAGAAACGGGAGCCCATAACAGAGATCACCTTTCAGGTTACGAATTCGTCTACGATGACAAAAAGTTTTCGTATCTTCCGTATATTTGGAGCCTAGCAGCGCCTCCACAGGATAGAAATGAAAAAAACTTATTTTGAGAGCGGTTGAATAGTTTCATGCTCGTAGGCTCTGTTTCAGAAGTCAGTTTTCAACTCGATTTTAAAACTTTTGTAAAAAAACGCATGGTAAATATCCCTTTATAATATAAGAACACGATTTTAGTTTTCGAATTGTTTTATGAGGTTCAACAGAGGTTATTTACACGGAATATTGTATTTAACTCATTTTTTTTTCCGTGTAAACGAGATAGAAGGTAAACTTTATCGAAATCTCCAAAACTATTTATAATTTACGCACTGGTGAGAGCTTACAGATTTTTGCCTCTATTGGATTATTATACCTCATGTGCCAGTTTCACTGAAAACCATATCGGGACAAGAATTAATTAATGAATGCACACTTTATTTTACCCACTAAAAAATAAAGTAAAAACTCTTATCTAAAATACAAATAATGACCAATGAGAGCGATTGCTGCTTGGCGGAAACTTTTGGAGAATAGACTGATAGGTAGGTACAAAGGTCGTGGGTATTATGTGAACATGTTTATCCTTCAACAACTTTTGGCAGTGCCCTGCCCTGTTTAGTCGTTTGTATCTTGGGAAGCCCGTGACTTAGTCATCGCCTACATGCATAGAGCTTTTTTTTTATTCTTAATTTTTAAGGGACTTTGAGTCATTGGAATGACTAAGTCAGCCCCGTGTTTTAACAAAGTACTAGTAAAACTAAATAGAGTTATTAACTAGATTTTTCCTCTCCAAAACGATACCAGCAATCCTGACGCCGATATTCCTGTATGTCATCATTAATTTAGATTTAGAATGATGATTCATCCGGGAATTTCGAAGCGGGTAATGCCAATTAAAACCTAAATTGGAGTCAACTCTTTTTGATTCCACTAAGGTAGATATTAAAGTGACTCTGAAAATATTATCCCCTTCAAAATCAAATTGTAATTAGGTAGGTTAGGTACTAGGTAAGTATTGTAATATTTTGAAGAGGCTTGCAATAGTGGAGCATATTTCACATTGACATTAATATATACAAATGCACGCCCAAATAGCTTATTTCGACAACGCTGCAGACTATTATTTATTCAAATTGCTTTTACGAAAATACGAAACATTCACTAGAGTTGCAGAGAGTAGCCATGATTTTTAGCACGAAGGTGATTTGGTTTAACCAGTGCAACATTTTAATATAATTTTTAATTATGTTGGCAATTCGACGCAAATAGGATGTTTTATTTTGTTTTCCCATGTGATCCATGTAAGTATATATCTAAAATTTGACTTATATGTCCCAATAGGATGATACGGATTTGATATTTTTTATTTTGTAAGCTTTGTATTAAATTAATAATTTTGCGAGTATAATGTTTGATGAAAACCGGTGCAACCGGATAATTTTAATCTCTATAGATATCCTATCTACCTACCCGGGTGTCAATGTATGTAATGATTTATTTACTTGTAAATCATGAAGAACGTTTTTACTGAAAAAATCCAAAGTTATATTTTTTTTCCGAATATCTTTTATGTACAGGATTTCGCCATTATCGTGCGTAAAGTCTCACACTTACTAAGAAATGCATTAAGATCCCAAAAAAAAGTCGACTCGACGACGGTACTTCATTTTCTTAGAAGTTCTTAGAAAACTTATAATATTTCTTAGAAATCAATGATCATTAATTCTACATAAATAACGTTTGTATCTACCGTTCATGGGGTTGCCAATAATCTGTTTTATGTTTGACTAGGCGACGACGCGGACACCGCGGCAGGCATAGGATAGAGGACGATTTAGACGCGTTCCGGGATGATTGAAGGGGCCTGGCCAATGATCGCGATTCTTGGAAAAGTTTGAGGGAGACCTTTGCCCAGCAGTGGGACAATATAGGTTAAGAAAAATTAATGATCCCGCCCTGGCTTCGCACGGCTATAATATTATCTCAAAGGGATTAGGCAGCGTTTTCGATTAAAGCTACCAGGCGGTTTGACTTTTTCCGACACGGTCATCAATTATCGTTATATTTCAACCAATTTACAAAAAACCTTGACAAATTATAACTTAGAAACCTTCCTCATGCATCAATATATCGATTGGTGAAAAGAGCATGAAAATCCATTCATCCATCGCGAACAAACAGACGAGGCGGAGGACTCTGTTTAATAATATGTAGTGATAGTTATACAGACAGACATTTGCTTTGGTACTAAAACTAACATTAATATGTCTGATATTATTTTAGAATATACCTATATTCTAAAATAATATCAGACATAGTCTCTGGCCACCGCTATTTGACCTTGCGAACAGCTGACTCAAACAGCGTCTAAACATGACTCTCACTATACCCAATAATTTATTTCGATCAGAGTATAGTTATACTCGTAAAGCACGAATACGGAAGAAAATCCTGTTCAAATTGCTTAGGAAATAGGAAGTATTAAAGGAACGCGAATACCATTGGTTTTTTAGGGGCTCTACGAGAATCTACCTACGTATTTAAATTAACGAAGTGTGTTTTGTTTGCGCTCATTATTATTTTCTTCAAAATGTTGTCGTTAATCTTATTGATTAGAAACTGTTTTGGTTGTTAAAGTGCGAAAGCCCTTACGTGTTATTTCAAAGAAGTAACACGTGTTATTTCAAAGAAATAACACGTTGTTATTTCAAAGAAATAACACGTAGGGGTTATTTCAAAGAAATTAAAAGATGTTCCAAAAATTTACGATTACGGCGGGCTTTGATCCCGCGACCTTCCCCTAGACGCCGCTAGAGCCTGAGGAAGTCCCAAAGATTAAAAACTTGTTGAAATTATTGGCGAAATTAAACGAGTTTCCCAATCTCAACATTCCTTCTGTTTCTCAAATTTTGTACATTTATCACCTCTCTAGGTGATAAATTTACAAATTTGAAATAACACGATAAATGTTCTAACTGACACGAAGACGGTACATGACCATTTGGGGAGCAGAAAGTTTTAAATGACGAAGGGTCGTCACAACTGCAATCGTAAGACAAATTCTTTCTTATAGCTCAATCCTATCCTTCGCCCAAGTTTAATCGCGATAAAAAATAGCACTATATGTTATTCCAGGTCCCAAACTATACCCATACTACAGCCCAATCAGTTCAGTAGTTTTTCTGTGAAAGAGGAACAAACATCCATACTTACAAACTTTGACATTTATAATATTAGTGACAAATAAAATAACAATCAAATCATATAAAAAAATTAAACTAGTATTTACAATTCAAATAATTGAGCTAACTGTAGACTGTTGGAAATAATCTACGGATAGCTCAACTGGTCCATATGAAAACCAGTCGGAAGCGTCCCCAAGACTAATATTAATTAGTAGGATTCAAATTATATTACTACTTATATCAGTAGATTAATAATAGATGGACCAGTTGAGCTATCTGTAGATTGTTTTCAACAGTCTCCAGTTAGCTCAATTGTTTCAATTGTAAATACTAGTTTAATTTGTTTATATTATTTGGTTGTTATTTTCTTTGTCAGTAAAGTAGGATTCTAAAGTTGTACATAATAACAGGCACAGTCAAGGCACAGTCACCATAGTTGCTCCATGGACATTCTCGATCAGCCTGCTATACCTAGTGGGGAGGGGACGCGACAAGGTGCCGCATTCGCTAGTATTGCATCACCCGAGCTCGCTTGCGTAACGCCAGCGTAACTTCACTTTGGTATTCTTACAAATAAACTAACATTACAACTAGGTAACTACAGCAAAGATTATTGTCTGTTGATACTTGATAGGTATTGGGCGGTACTGATTTCAGATTTCAATAAGTATTTTATTTCTATAATTTACAAAATAAGCACTTAGACAAGTAAAATTTTGTATTTTAAACAGCTGTAAATATAGTTATTATTATCAAATAAGAAATAAGGATACATACATCCATAAAAGAAATAAGGTGTTATTGATTTTCTCTTCACATAATTTTTTTGTCCACTTGTGGAAGAAGTCCACATGTTTCACAAGATAAATAGATTATTATAATTTGGTTTGTTGGTTCAACTTTTAGTTATTTTCAAAATAATGCTGATTTCATTACTTCCTATACTCAAAAAATCGAAAGAGAAACTGGGTGTCCTTCCTAAAAACCTGTGACCTGTGAAACCTGTAAGTTGTGGATGTTTTGGGGGTGGAAAAACCAGTTGTGGCAAAAAGCAAGTAACCAGTTTTGGGGTGTTTAGGGTGTCCTGGGGTTTGGTTTTGGGGTGTTAAGTGTTTTCCCCAAAAACCAGAGGTGGGGCGATTTACTAACATACAAATGTGAATTCGTGAGTGTTTATTAGATTATTTTTGCTGCTCATTGACTGCATTGTAAATACTTACGAAATAAAACAAAAGAAACAATGGCCGGCTAACGTGAGTGATACAGTCGTGAATGCATAGAAATAGACCACCAGATATACCACTAGGCATTTAGACATGAAGCGAAAAAGAATTTCAGGTTGTAGCATTCTTAATGACAAGTAAAAGTTATAATAACTAATATTAACAATGTCAAAGTTTGTAAGTATGGATGTTTGTTCCTCTTTCACGTGAAAACTACTGAACTGATTGGGCTGAAATTTGGTACCTACGGGAATACGGGATTGACCGACGACATCGTAGCGGTCGCTGGATGGAGGCAGCTCAGGACCTATTATCAGTTATTTGTGACGTCGTATGGAGGAAGCCTTTGTCCAGCAGTGGACGTGTATGGGTTGATATGATGATGATGATAATGAGGTATAGTTTGGGACCTGGAATACCATATAGGCTATTTTTCTTTATAGGTACGTTTTTTTATATTTTACTACATAATGGAAGCTGATAAAATTCTCAACAATTTTGGTTCTATACACGTTTTACCTATTCCCAATCGTTATCGATTGTCTTTGTTTAAACATGCCTCTCCACCGAACCAGTTTCTATGGCAAATCCTTTTCTATACAGGCCATAAAGTTGTGGAACGCACTACCTGAGTTTAGGAAAGCTGGATCTCTACCTGTTTTTAAAGCTCGCGTCCAAGATTTTTATCTGTCAGAAAAGTAAATATTGGTGCCTATCTATTCTATCTCTTGGTATTTATTTATTACATATAAATAATATATTTTCTATTCTATTTATATTATTGTTTAATCCTATTTATGTATTAAAGTTGTATACACCCTTGCCTTTATTAAATTGAAAATGTTTCTATCCATCCAAAGGTTGCCTGGAAGAAATCGCTTCTAAGCGATAAGGCCGCCCATTGTACATGTTTATGTTAATGTCTATGTGTTTTATTTGTCTTGTGTACAATAAAGAGTTTTGTATTGTATTGTATTGTTTTTTAAACTACCCACGCTTACATCACAAATCAAAATGCCTCTAGCACAGATTATATAATAGTAGCAACTCCAGTAAAGGAAAAACAAAAGGGAATCATGATACTCACAGGGTAAACAGCCAACACAACACCAACGTTGACCTTGCATTGTCTCCAATGCTGGAGCGCCGAGCGCAGTGTGATGATGTACAGGATATAGGTCACCAGGAGAACCAGCAGCTCGACGGACCATAGCGCCCAGGCGTATGATTGAAGAGCTGTGGGCAAGAACAGTGCTATATTCATACAGTGCTATATTCATACAGGTTCTGATAATTATGGAGAGAAGTACAAACGAAATTAATAAAGAAAATACCAGTGTGGAATATTTAATTAACAAAGAAAGATAGAAACAAATTAGAAATTGTAGGTATTTAATTTACAATTGAAACAGTTGAGCCACATACTCTGCATTTAGCTAAACTGTTTCAATTTAGTCTTGGGTTATAGGTACTAGGCAAAATCCGATACCTGTGACTTACGTTACTGTGATTTTAAAATATCTGTGACAAATACCTGTGATAAAATACTAGCTAGTATTTCTACCAATCACGTACAAATTCATTGTTTTACTGATTGAATAATATATTTATTGTATCAATGACTAAGTAGCAGTAGCATGTTGATTAACAACCTAAATTTAAACGGTATTTTGTTCAACAACTTTGTTACATTGCGGCATACATTTTAAATTTCCAAGTATAAAATATTAGGTGTGTCTCGTTCTGGACTAAGTGATATTATCAAAGAGAGAATATGGAGAGAATATAGAAGCGATATTATCTTGCTGAAGCGATTTATTGCGTAGGTACCTAATGAAATAACAAAGATATAATTTCGTGCACTCGTGACACTGGCACTACCTGTGTACAGTCCCAGATATATTTAGTGTCTGTCACTGTGATATACCGCCAATTTTCAATATCTGTGACTTTTATTAGTGACTATAAATATGCCTCAACCCTATTTCAATTGTGATGCAAGCAAAACCAATCTAGAGGTAGATCGACTGAAACTCAGTTTGAAAGATATGACAGGAATAAATATAATAATAATTTGGTTGTTTTGAAAAAAATTAAACCAATTTTGAATCCCATAATTTTAACACTAATTATTTATTTTAAAATAAATAGTTTTTTATGAGACCTCCTTGGGATCAACATTAGCGATAGAATTTTCAAAATCTTCATAATTGACAAAGAAACCGACGAACGTAGGAATACATAAATAAATCACATATATCCTCCTCCTTTTTTCGACGTCGGTTAAAAATACGAGAAGTTCAATGTAATTCATTCAACAAACAAAACACAATTGGCAATTCGAATGATTTGTCAGAAATTTCAGAATAAATCCTAATCAATATTATAAATGCGTGTGTTTGTTTGTTTGTTTGTTCTTACTTCACGCCCTCAACTAAGCAACCAATCGACTTGATTTTTGGCATAGAGCTAGTTGAAAGGATGCAGAGTAGCATAGACTGTCTGTCCTAATTCCCATGGGAGATTTAGTGGAATCAATGCCTTTTTATTCCCCTAGAATGAAATTCAATTTTAGTGCGGGTAAAACCATGGGGAACAGCTAGTAACAATATAAATGCGAAAAGATGGATGGATGTTTGCTACTTCTTCACGCCGAAACTACTAAACAATTTTAACTGACATTATATAAAGATTATCGCGTACCCAGGGACGAGGGAAATTACCTCATCCTTGCGCGTACCTTTTATTATATGTTCCCCTACGTCAAATACCTATAAATACCCGATAAACAATCTTTAAAATGGTAACCAATCGCGAAATTAAAAAAAAAAATACTGACATTTTGCATAGCAGCACAGCTGTAAACCTGGAACCAAGCATTTCCTTCCTGCCTTCTCTGCCTTCTTTTATCCCATAAGTTACCATGAGATAAAAATGGCCTTTAAACGTTTCTGTATTAACAATGCGTGCAAAATCGCAGGCAGAAACTAGTAAATCATCTTTCACAGATACCTATTTTATACAAGGATAAAGCAATTAAGGCCCCCTTGTTCGTCGGTAAGAGCCACCGCGCGACTGACGAAGCCCGCGGGCGGCGTCGCGCCGCTCGCGGGTTTGTACGTGTTTAGGCATCATTAATAGGAAAATAACATTACAACATCCACCTCAGTGATTTGTACTAGAAAAATGATTTATATTTGTGTAAAAATAAGGTCATAAGTTTATTATTTTAGGCACAGTATTGAAAATGTTTTTTAAAAAGAGGCAACTTTGGTATATTTTTCTATCGAGCGAAGTTCATCTGATTGTGTAAATGTAAGCGAATTGTACTCTGTAAGATCCTCAACTGAAACATATATTTTTTTCAGAAATTTACGTCAATTTTTGACTGATTCATATTGACTTTAAAAACAGCATTTGCGGTATAAGGGGCCCTTAAAAATGGTTAAGAACACTCAGGCTGTTCAGTGAGAATAAAAATAAATCAACCTTTATAAATTGCCTAGGACTAATAAATAGGTATCGAGTTAGAAATATCATTTGTCAGCACTAAACATATCGCTCATTTGGTAGAACATCGACGTAATTTACAGTATTCCAATTTTACAGGAGAGCGATTATTGAGTTTTTTTGGAGTTCTCTAATGAGTTTGTAAGCAACTGGTGGTAGGATTATGATTATACTAGATGTATATCAGAGTTGTATTCAAGGAATTTCATATATCATTTTAACATTATTAAAAAGATGTATAGAATTTCAGTAATATAAAAATAACTACTGAGGTACCTGTAGTTAAGTCATTGTTCCACCAGAATACAGTCATGGAGAATAAAACTATTCGTACAAAATGGGTGATTTTGTGACAAAAAAAACTTGTTTTTGTTACGAATCATTTATTAACTTATTAAAGTTTTCAAAATTTTAGAAAAGCATTCATAGAATAATATCACAATTCAATATTACTGCTTAAAAGGCACAAAACAGTGATCACAGCATCTTCAAAATCTTAATTAAAACTAAAACAGTCTCTTAGTCTTTGTAACTTATTGAATCTCACTTAGAATAGAACCTACTAAAATAGTCTCAAAATGGTGACATATTCAGATATCGCCAAAACTAAACTGTACTAATTTGATACCACTAAAAATGTTTCCATCCTTCCCATTTTGACTGCTATATCAGGGGCGATGACAACTTCAGAGCTGTCACTTCAACTGTTCAACTTCAGTTTAATTTAGTTTTGACGCCATCTGAATTGACACCTAGTCTTGTAACTTCTTAAATCTTACTTACAAAAACAGTCTCAAAAATATTTCTATAAATGTAATAATTACCTTTACGTCGATGTAGCCCTCAAATTGTCCGCACTTCACGAGTCCCCCCGCGCAACTGACCAATTCGTCGTTGTATCGTTCAACAGTTTCACGATTTGGTCTAAATGCCACAACGACGTTTGTGCCATCTAGCGGAAACTATTAGAGATACAATATCGTCGATTTTTCTCCAAATCTAGATACTACTTACAGATGTTCTGACATACTTAACTCAATCTTGCCAAAAATTACAATTACGTCATTGTTCCACCAAATGAGCGATATAAGAAAAGCGCTAAAATCGACAATTACCTAGTAGGTTGCAGTTACCTAGGACAAATTCTGCCAAAAAAGAAAAAAAAATTGTGGTTTTTAACCGACTTTTGAAGAAATAGGAGGAGGTTCTGTGTTCGGCTGTATTTATGTCTTTTTAATGTATGTTCGTCGATTTCTCGAACCGATTTTGAAAATTCTTTCGCATAGGTCTAGAACAGAGAATCCGAGATGGTCCCTTAAAAATCTTATTCTCGAGGATTAGTATGTATACCATAAAACTTAAAACAGTGTCCGATACCTACAATCTAACAGACAGTAATGAAAAATAAAAATGATTTGAAAACTGGCTAGACAATCAGAATCTTCATGGTTTATGAACAAAAAAAAATTAAAAATTTTGTGGGCCATTGTACCTTGATGGGCACTTCTTATTTTCAGTCATTGTACAAATTAGTCTTTTGGGATTTCAGACATTATGAGAAAAGTACTTTTTAAGAATTGTTCTTTTTGGAATACGTACATTTCAACATTCAGTCATACTAGACTGGACCCGGCTCTATCACATTCATCACTTACCATCCGGTGAGATAGCGGTCAAACGCAAGCCTTTAAAAGCATAATATAAAAAAAAACATAGGTAAGGGAATCGAAGTCGGTTATACATATTATGGGGGCCTTTTTTGTAAACATTGGATATTGAGTTTAACCAAGTCAGTACCTACCCTACTATGAGACATTTAATTAATGCATTCTTGACCTTTGTTATGTTCGCCACCTGATATTTTAACCAGAAGGCATTGGCAATGACAAGTTCACAAAGTCAATTGATATGAACACAAATGGTTCCTTCTCATGTAGGTATATTTTACGGTCTTGGAGCACAGTTAGAGCAGTGCATAGAAATCGCTATACTGCCGTCCTCTAACTAAAAAGCCGTTAACCCCAAAAAGAAGTTTACGAGAAATCGGCAAAAAACGTTTGAACACATCAGTTGAGATTTATTTGCTTCACTTATTATATACTATTTAATGAAAAACTCGTATTGCACCGAGCAGTTTAAGTATTTTAACCCACTAATTAGCGATATAATTATGGATTAGTTGTTTTCAAGTTAAGGACAAGTCAAAAATTCTGTTACTTAACTGCCAAAGAAGTTTTTATATCTCTGGAACTATTTGGAATGGTTGTTAGACGGAAACATAGAAAATTTTGAACTGTATCTGTTTCCACTACAAAGTCAAAAGGCGCCATTTGATGGTTAACGGCCTTCTTGTTGAGGACGGCAGTATAGGCCTCCTTCATATCTAAAACTTCTATGTATGTATGGAGGCCTATTATGAGCTATTTTTTTCTTTGTTGTTTGTTGAAAACCTTGCCCTTTTCACTAGCACTTTGCCATACCTACTTACACAATCCACAAAATTAATCACTATATTGCCATACAGCCGGGACAATGCAGCCAGCGTCTTAGAGACGCTTCCGACTGGTATTGATAGTATGGAATGAACCAGTCGAGCTACTTGTAGATTGCTTGCAACAGTCTGCAGTTAGCTTCATTGTTTCAATTGTAAATACTAGTTCTAATTTGTGTACATTATTGTAATTTTAAGAATGTATCACTATATAGGTAATTATTGAAAAAGTCCTCCGTCGTGACTGCTTGTCTGTTTGTTCTACTGAACGGATTATGGACAGCTTGTTATACCCATTCTATCTTAGGTTATAAAACATGCAGGCATAATATGATTTACTACCCGTGCGAAGCCGGTGCGGGTTGCTAGTTCACAATAAATAAATTACATAATATTGCTGGAAAATCCACGCAGCATCATCGAGCCCCAACAAACTAAGCAGAACTTGACTTGTGTCATGGGTACAGGATAACTGATATTTCATACAATATACAAGATATTATTTATCAAACATAGTAACACCCGGAACATCCGGAAAATATCTGTAGATCTTACAAATATTTGTGCGGATCCCGAGGCGGGAATCGCACCCGCAATCTCCTGCTCCGCAGCGGGTCCTTCGCCCATTACGCCAATGAGGTCGTCAAGTCAAATCTTTCAAGTTTTATGTAGAGGGTGCTAGCTACGACTTTGATTAGTGTATATTATACGCTTCTACAACAAAATTCCAAGTGAGTTGCCAAAATTCAAACAAATTATCTTTGTAAAAAGGCTTATTACAAAATATCAGATTTCTAGACTTCTAGAGGATAAGAAAGCATGGGACAACTTTTGCTCCAACTCGAAAACTAACAACCTAACAAGGTAAAGGTTTCTTGTTCGCTTCTTTACTTTACTTTTTTACTTTCCTTAAAAAGATTGAATTGAACAAAAAATCAAAGTGATCACTTTATTTCCCTGTTTTACTTATGTAATTTGAATTTTTGGACCTGTCCAAGAGTCCTGTAAGGTCTAAAGGAAATAAAGCACTTTGATATTTGATATTTGACACGCTCCGTCTAGCGTAGGTACGATGCAAATGATTTCAACGCACACGCATCCTGTTTTGATACTAATCAAACTATAAGTTTTTCCCCTAAATAACTAGTATAAAGTATTATAAAATCTGTGCCTATAACAACGAAAATGGATATAAAGAACATAAACTTGCTTTTACAGAGGTTAAAACCGCAACTCCGAGTTGCGGTTTTAACCACTGTGCTGTAAAAGTTAGTTTATATTCTCTATTTCCATTTTCATTATTATTTTCCCCATTGTATCCTGTAGGTACATTCAGATGATGTATTTTGTGGTTAGTAACTATCACAGGTAAATATTGTTTTCGCGCATGGTTTGGGTATTTTGCGCAAGTGGGACTTAGGTATGTTCATTCGTTTACCACCAGATCCCGGAATAGGATCACTACAGAAATGATGTCACCCGTTAGCCATCGATGCTACTAGTACATAAAAGTGGGTATTTACTCAAGTATATACTACTACCTAAAAAAATCTGAACGTCAAGTTCTGACTGTACAAAACAGCGTTTATCATTTCTGTCCGAAATGTCATTGAAGAAAATATTAAAATTAAAATGTGACATTTGGGACAGTGTCCGAAAATTTTGTGTCCCAAATTTCGGGAAGCCAAAATCTTATGTATGGTAAATAATCCAGAACCTACTACTTCTATGTTTTTCGTTTTTTCTGCCTTCTTCAAGGAATAAAACTAGGGGATTATTTGGCTCGAATAGAAAACCATTTTTTATTGACTTATACGTATGAAAAAACTAACTTCGGCTCATTGGTATTTTTTGGACCATTTGGGAATATGAGATACTTATTTAGGGCTAAAAATCAACGTTTTCCCAAATGATCCCAAAATACAATTAAATAGAAGTTGGTTTTATGACGGGTTCATAATAAATATAAAATACCTAGTTCACGATTTGAGAGAAAATAAGTAATCTTCTTTTTAATTTTTTCTGCGTTTTACAAAAAACTGACCATTGTAAAACGCAGAAATAAATAAAAACCACAAAAAAAATACTCGCGTAGACCCGTATCGATTAACCATTATACTTACTTCATCATCATAAGCCCACTAGTCCACTGTTGAACATAGGCGAGGCCCTAATGAGCGATATAGCGCCCTGTCTTCAGTTTGCTACTTCCAGCATCTGTGTGCGGTCTATCGCAGATCCTCATCCCACCAAGTCGGAAGGCGTCCCACAGTACTTTTACCGAGTCGCGCTCTCCACTTACGAACTCGTTTACCCCAGCGGTTTTTGAATGAGACTAAACTATATCTACTTACGGCTTATTATATTATAGCAATGGTAATACTTTGTGAACTACATAGTTTATATGCTACCTATGTTCAACAAACCTAATATACTAAAGTGACAAAATAATTTATGTGTACCGACGTATTCTACAAACATAAAAAATAAGTACTCCGACCTTGAATCCGAGATATTTAATGTCAACAAAGATGTTCATTAAAGAAATCTTAACATACCTAATATGCTCCAAAATGGCTCTACTTCGAGTTCGTTATCAGACAATAGACAAATAAAACGATCCACCATCCAACACCATTTTTTCGCATCACTGTTAGATTGTTACACAAGGGTAGTAAGGGAGCTATTACAGAACAAGATCCAATTTGGCGCCAGTGCGAGCTCAGCTCGCAAAGGGCCCTAAATTGGATTGAGTGCACCCGAGATATTTAGACGCCCGAGCGAAGCGAGGGCGAATATATTTCGAGGGAGCACTCAATCCAATTTCGCGCCCTTGCGAGCGCTCGCAAAGGGCGCTAATGGATCGAGTGCACCCGAGAACATAGTTCGAGGGTGTAATAGCTACTTGCAACCGAGGTAAGCATTCTACTTTACATCATAATGGCGAGCTAAATAAAACATTTATATACTTAGGTATGACAAAATGTAATTATTTATTATAATTATTTATTAAAAGATTTTGTACAACATCTTCTGCTTCGAGATGACAGAAATCAGGCATGCGGACCAGTTCTTCATCTGATGAAGTACTTGACATACTGAACTACCACTTTTAACTTGTTTATTACAGTTTTAACTTTTAACTTTAGTTTATTACAGTCGCACAAATGAAAGCCCGCCATTTCCACAGTTTTTTTTTCAGTAAAAATGTTCGTATCATTTTATAAGAAAAGAGATTGTTTCACCAAGGAGTTTTGCATAGCTTGAACTGTAAAGTCTTTACAATTCAAACAAAGTGTGACGTAATGAGATTTGAAAATGGAATTCCTATAAAAATGTACTGTGTTGCGATTACCATCTTACACAGTCTCTTTGCTTAATTTGTAAAACCTTCTTGCCGAGCATTATGATGTAAAATATTTTACACCATCTTTGATTTATTCCCTTTGTTTCCAAAAACTAACTAGGATTTTAGGTCCGAGTCCCTACGGATAGTTGTGTACTTTTTTTGATGTTTGTAGAATATGTTGGTACCTAACTGTCTACCTACCTAATTTTATAAGTACCCAATGCCCCTCACTTCCATTATTCGAATTCTGCTACACAATCGCTATACTATGACAATGGTATCGTCAGAGAATAAAAGAAACACTAGATAGTGCATGCCATCCAACATCGAGAGATGGTTTCCAACGAGAGATGGTTTCAACCGTGACATTTTAGATTCAAAACATTCAATAGGTACATACATTATTAAACTTATACTAAGGCATTGAAATCGGCGGCCTTATCGCTTATAGCGTTATATTTGTTCCAGGCAACCAAGGTATACGGAGAATATCATGGGATATTCTCCGTACACCTTACATTCCTCTTATTTTGTGTTTGTGTAGTAAAAAGAGTTTTCTATCTATCTATCACCGGGACTTTAGAGACGCGTCCCTCCATCTGTAGTTCTTTCAACAAAGTTAATATTCTATAAACACACGGACGGACGGCATTTTATAGTATTTAAGTTTTCTAATTACATAGCTAGTAGTTATGTAGTTGTTATGGTATTGTAAATAATCTCCTCTATACAGCAGCTTTATTTTAGTATTGACATATGCAACTAAATTAATTTTAGATCTGACATTTTAACTTTATTAGTTTCTTTGTTAATTATGAGATATTATTAAACATTATGTTTAGTTTAGTTTGACAACGCCCCTATACAGCAGCACTTTGACATACCCTTTAATTTAATTATTATTTATTTTACTTTGAATTATTATTCTTATTTGAACAATTTGTTATTTTGTAAATTTAAAGCACGAAGTGTCATGTTTGTCTGTTTTTTCTTTGTACAATCCCTTATGGTGTTTCCTATGTGAAAAGTTTGTGTGAATATTATAAGATAGATAGAATTAACGACATCAAGTGTAACATGTGTACCTACGGTGGAAAAAATAAATACAAATAAATACAAAAAAACAATTTAATGCTATAAATAAAGATTTTCTTATTCTTAAAATGTGGCATTCTGAGACAATATCATTGTTATGGTGATGCGATTAATTTAGTGGAATTAGGGACCAGTTCCTAGGTACTTATTAAGATAAGTAGGAGATGACTTACTCTACGTTCAGGCAACGGTAATTAAGTCAGTCAGTCAGTAGGTGTGTTAAATTACGTATTAGATACAATATACGGAACTAGAGCTTGATAATGCGATGTGCCTAATGCAACAATAATGCATGAATGGGCAATTAGACTTGGCGAAATGGAAAGGAATCTTCGATTAACCGACTTCGAAAAATGGAAGAGCTTCTATCAGCCGACCATAGAAACTCCCTTTTTCTAAGAAATCATACTCCGATTCTCTTTTTAATCGACTTCAAAAGGAGTTTTTTTTTGTATGTGACGCGATATCTCTGCCAATTATGGTCCGATTTTGAAAATTCTTTCACTATTGTATAGAAAATGATCCCGAAGGGGTACCATAAATTTTATCCCCGGGGGATTAGTATTTATCCCGCAAAACTTTAAATAAGTGTAAAAGTAAGGGAATTTGAAGTCGGATAGTCGTTTTTTTTTTTAAACACGCCATATTATTCATATATTAATCATACTTCGATTACTCCGTTATTAAGTATATGGACTGATTTTTAAAATCCTTTTGCTATTGCGAGGTCACATTATGAATGTGACCAAGTCGGTCATCTTAGGAACATTATGCACCTACCTATACGTACTATGCCAGAGCTTATTTAGTTAGGAACTATCTTTTATAAGTACCGTCCTATACTCCGGCCAAAATGAAGATACATTGTTTATAACGCGGCCCCCATACATAGGGAATTTAGAAAACACTTTCTTGTTTATTTTTGACCAAAGCACTACTTATTGATTTGAGCTCTTTACCTTAATGCTGAATGCTTAAACACCTTATAGAGATTCTGGATTTTTATGTTGAGAGTTCTTTATAAACAATATGGCTTGAGTAGGTATAGTAGGTAAATTGCCCAAGTAAAGGTTAGTTGTTTTAAACTTTACGGCAATGGCACAGCTAAAGAGACGACCGATGTGACGCGGCGCGGGCGAAGGTCCGCCTAGCCTGCGACACAGGAGTTTGCGGGTTCGATTCCCGCCTTTGTACGATCTGCAAATATTTGTTCCGGGTATTCTGGGTATTGCCTACGTATAATAAACGATATCTATCTATTTATGCATTGTATTATGTTAAGTTATCTAGTACCCATAACACAAGCTCTGCTTTTAGCTTGGGGCTGATGATGCTGTGTGGATTGTCCAACATTATTAAAAATAGAAAAATACATCTTAGATTTATTTCGTTCTAGGTCAGTAAAAATTATAATAAACCGGTCGTCAGCGTCAGTTAGAAAAGCTCTGGGCGCCCTTGACTTTACCTCGAGTTGAGTAACCCTTTACGGGACCTTCATTTTTGTGTTTGCACCTTCATCTCGTATTTCCTGAGTGAAAGGTCATTATGCCTTTTTGATAACTTGTAAATCACTTGACGCTGCATATTTTTACGTCAAGCTACGTCATTTTTAACAGACTTCGCAAAAGAAGGATGTTCAGCTGTATTTTTTTTATATTTCTCCAGTAGCTGCTGCCCGCGCCTTAGCCCGCGTTTTATCGGGATAAAAAATAGCCTATATGTTATTCCAGGTCCCAAACTATACTCATACCAAATTTCAGCCTAATCGGTTCAGTATTTTTTGCGTGAAAGATTAACAAATATCCATACAAACTTTGACATTTATTATGTTACGAGTAGTAAGATGAATTGTGGACCGATTTAAAAAAATATTTCTTGTTTTGTAGAAAACGATCCCGTAAAGGTGCCCTAAAAAATGTAGTCCCCAGGAATTAGTATTTGTACCACAAAACTTAAAAACAGTGTAAAATTAAGGGATTCGAAGACGGCTTTTTAGTTTTTTCTTCTAAATTAATATTTATCTTTTTATTTAAAATTTTTTACTGTAACCATACAGACGGTAGCTATAGCTAGAGTACAAACAAATAAAGACCTTTTGAATTTTTATGGAACTTTCTAAGATATCTTGTTTTTGATTTGGTGAAAGTGTTGATTTTACCTACCTACGATCTTTTGGTAGGCATCTGGACCCTGCATGTACCAGCGGAATAGTTTTTATCTCAAACAAAAGCTTTCGATCATGGGGCTTCATATTAAAAGCGTATAATGTTTAATCCAACATATTTTTTGTAAACAGAGATAGAATAACATGTGTATACGAAAACTTAACGATCGCAGAAAATAACAAGGTGTTGTTACCTTGTTATTTTCTGCAAAGACAAAACCCTAAAACAAATAAAAAAGTTACCTTTATCTATCAATAAAAACAAAAATTACCTAGGTGTACTTTAACAACGCAAACCCACCTAGGTATGTTGGTTCCTAATTAATTGCACGCGTGCAGCGAAAAAGGTGAAAATTCGAGTTCGAAAACGGACGAGCGACGAATCAAACGATGAATGAAAGCCAAATAGTGTTTCGAACTCCTGCAACTTGCTCCGATGATAGGTACCAGTGTGGTAAACCGCTTTTGTTTACAAAAAAAAATTTAGATTCTAGAACATACTAGGTACTAGGGAAAAGTACTTAAACTATACCAAGTAATATTTTTTTTCGTACCTGCTAAATAAGTTCCAAAATCTGGCTGGATGGTGTAACCATGGCAAACATCGGTTGTATTTATGGCATTATTCATATTTTTTGGAATGGGTTCCAAATGTTCTAATACCCCGGCCGTGTGACGTTGAACAACGGTCTTGCTCACATTGCCTGTTTCATTGAGTAATCCCAAATCCATTGTGCACTTTAGTTATTTTTTTAAACGACTGTAATATTCTGTAGAGTATTTTCTAGTAATTTATAATTATTTTTATTACACCATTTTTTATTGGTAGGCAGATACCTAAATCCCGACACCATTTAAAAACAAATTCGCGCGCAATTTAAATTCGGAACGCAACGTCTATGGTCTGGCGAGGCCCATGCATCTTTCGCAACTGAAGTTACCTCACCACCAGTACCACTACCATGCCACTACCATCCCTTCTCTAATCCGCTCGTTTCGTTGCAAAGCCATCCCAGCACGTATTGTTTTAATTGAAAGGATATTAAAAATTTTCTTCAAAAATAAAATAATCTTTTACAAACATCAAAACCAAAAAACCAATCAAATGGGTAAACGTCGGAATTTTATTTCAGTGTTAAAAACACATTACAATGTTTTAAAACCAGACATCTAGGGAATGCACTTGTAACTACGGCTAACGGAACAGAACGAGGTTAGTTACGCTATTCGACACTAGATGGCAAAAAATAATTTATTGAAGACTATTTTTTTTTCTGTTGCGGTATAGAACGAAATATGAAGCAAGCTATTCAACACTAGATGGCAATCGTTGTTTTTAATTTCAAACAAGTTATTTAGGGTCCCTTAGTGCGACCATATTTTAACAAAAATATTTATTTTGATAATAAATTAATATTTTTATTCGATATATAATATTATTTAATTCAAATAAATTTTACAAATACTTAATATTTAATAACCAATATTGGTAAGTTAGGTTGGTAGATTATAAAGGACCGGTAGATAAAAATTTTAACAAGTGCCTATTACGCAAATTGTGAGTATTATCACACGTTGAAGGTCATGAAAGAGGAAGTCATTGGCCTATCTAACGAATTATATGTATATAGGTATCGTCTGGAATATTTTTTGTAACATTAAATAAAACTATCTCACTAATTGGAAAACCATACGCCAACCAAAATCAATATTAAGGTATACGATATTTTATTAAATATATAATGCCCATATCAAAGACATGTTAACTTGAACATTATTTCGTATATAAAATTATTTCAGATTGGTTTTATTTAGGTAGATAGCTACAGTCTTATGTTGAATGTATTTCTACTACTATTAGCTATCAGGTAGGTAAGTCCTCCCTACCTTCTAATAATCCATAAATCTTCAATTGTAAAATAATTCTTACCTTAAATAAATCAATGGCGTTTTTAGGTTACTGGTGGCTTGAAAAGTAGGTATCAATTATAGGTACCCAGGCAGGCATGTTAGATACACCTACCTACCACAATTAAAATTATCCTTATGTACCTATGTATATACATAGGTAATCATCGTACATAAAACTTGCCTATTTAGCAAGATAGCGAACATCAAATGAATACAAATAACAGCACAAAACGAACAGACTGGAAAAAAACAGAGGGCAACGTCCGTTTTTGATTGACTGGTTTAAGCGAAACAGAAGTGGCCTACCTGTGCCTACCTATTCCTACGGTGTGTACCTATATTTTGCATAAGTGGGTAAAATATAGGTAGGTACCTAAAGAGGTTTTAAAGGTTAGAATCACAATATTAGAAGTAGGTACTCGTAAGTAAGCATACCTACTACTTATCAGAAGGAATTTTAAAATTTAAAATTCATTCTGATTCAGATAGGTAGTAGTTATATGTATCTGTCAGGGACGAGTGAATTTTACTCGTCCCTGGTACCTGTGATGAAATTCTATGATCTGCTTGTGAGGAACCGAACTGTACCTACGTTTTCATCCCATTAGTTAGGGGTACCTACTGGAGGTATGGATAGCACAGTAGTTTGTATTTTAATAAGTAACATTCTGTAATTCTCAAACTATAATATGAAATTCTATTAGGGGAGGCCTATGTCCAGCAGTGGACGTCGATCGGCTTATATGATGATGATGATAAATATGAAATTCTGAGTCACATTACTCATTAAGTAGGTAGGTACCTACCTAGACGGAAAAAACACTGATGCCATGAGTCAACATAAATTCTCGCATTTGCATTAGTTCCTTGAACCCATTTCTAATTTTTTTTTATCAAATTTTATCCGGCTATCCATAACAGACTACAATTTTGTGTCTGAAATCCCTATTTATGTAGCTAAATGAATGTAACTTACCAAACTATCTAATACCTACTTCACGCAAAGATAACAGATCACCGTTGCGTTGGTTAGCCTGTCGTGTTCTTGTGTTTATTTACGTCCATCGTATTGTTTGTATACAGCCCGGCACGACCGACCTGCGCATCGGAGTACGTCATCGCCCCTCCCCCGAAGCCCCCGCGAGCTCCGCAAAGACCCGTATTTCCTACGCGCAGCGCTGGATCGAGCCACCACTCGCTCATTCATTCGGCATTCGCAAACGTTATTGCGTGTAGAGAGCTCGCCCCGCGCCAGTGAATTATCTAGTCCTTCTGTGAAGTTATCTAACTACAAGTTACTTAGTGTTATACTGAGCAATGTTGAAAGAAAAGTCAAGGTACGAGCATCGCCACACATCCCAGGAAGATGGGCGAGCATTAGCGTCAAGCAGGCTACCTGGCATTGATGAACTCACCCTTGGCCTTAAACAAAAGCTACACCTCCAGGCTCGGGCCAGGGCTGCACCTTACTACAACATTAGAAAGCAAGAACCACTTGATCTTGTTGAAAAGTTGTTGGAAGAGCGTGCCCTTGTTGCTGAAGCTGTGCGCAGATTGCAAGAGAAGAAGGAACCGTGTCATAAAATATCTGTTGATTCATAATTTGAAAACAAAACATTTTAGTTGTGAAAGTGCGAATCGTGTTGTGAAATCGCTTGTGTGTAAGAAACGTGTCAGATTACAATGGTGCTATATGCGGCAAGCGTGCAAGAGAGAGACGACCAATTATGACGTGTCTAGACAACACGAGTCACGCGAACGAATCAAAATGGCCGCTCAGACTCTACAATCATAATATTTATTATTCGTTTCACAGTGACCTTAGCTGATCACGACAAACTACCTAAGAACATTCATTACTGATTATGTATAAGGAAGAAGACTAATTTACCTATTGTTTTACTCGGAAACATAACATAATTTTATATAATTTAACCTAATTTGTTCGTACTTAGTTAATTTACATTACTAGACGTATTTATTTTGAGTTTTAAAGATGATGTAATATATCACTCTCACTGAGCTTTAACTAAGTATGTTAGAAGAAACTTTTAGATTTTTTTAGCCAATAGCCCTTCATAAATACATACCTTCCTTATTAAGGAAAACTCAACTTGTTATGTATGTGTTCAAAATAAGTATTTAGATACTACTTAGATCGAACGAATTGTAGCAGGCTGTTACATAAAGTATTTTATTTTAAACTATTTACTATTGAAAACGTTAACAACACTTATATTATAAGGCTATATCCATCGACTCCATAGTGAAGGTGATGGCTGTAGCCGATATAACTGCTTAGGGATTTTTTATATCTTTGCTGTCTTTCAAACAGTCTATTTAATTTATTATTAGTACCTACCGACCAATCGACTGTTTTACTGTTAAGTTATGTCAAAAGTGATTGTAGAGCTAACTGTGTGTAGACTGTATAAAATACGTACAGTTACTTTCTCGCATATAGGCTAAGTAATAATCTACTCGAGTGTATGATAGCCAAGCCACAAAGCGATTTCCAAAAGTAGGTTATTATTACCTAAGATACCTATTTGTCGTGAACGTGGTTGACTTTGTAACGTAAATAGGTAATTTTTAGACATAGTTTAATTTATAATAATTAATTCCTACTTAGTTATATCTTATGATTTTTAAATCAATTTAGAAAATGACGTACAATAGTACCGTAAATGGTATAAAAACCAATGTATTATTGCATGTGTGCATGTTTTAGTGCATTTTGTGATTATTAGATAGTTAATTTTATTGTCAATCTTGTGATTTAGATAAGAAATAAATGGATTAAACAAATATTAATTCGTTTTTATTCGAATGATTTCATTTCACATCTAACACCTCGTAAATACCAGCATCTAATTCAGCAAATAACTTTGCCAGAAGGTTAACATGTAAGCAATAATTCGTAGTAGGTAGGTGACTAAGAATAAAATAGAGAGGTGACAAAGAAAATAAAACATCAAGAATTTAATATAAAGTAGGTAGGGGGGTACTTAGTTTAAATTTTTTTTATGTTGCATGTCCTATAAGCTATGTTGGGATATCCTTGTAGGATGTCCATATATCATTGAACCAGCACAGCCATGATCAGAGCCAGCTTTACAGCATGCAAACTGAATTACTACATAACTGTGTCAGAAACAACTAAATATGTCAGATTAATAAACCGTTCTTAAAGTCACATTCGGTTTGGGCTATAAAATCTGAAAAAAATTATAAAACATATATTAAAAAATTATAAAATCTGTGGTTTAGGGAAGAAAGACAATTTTATTTAGTTAGGCAATGCTTGGATTATAGGATTATAGTGTAGGTATGGAGACCGTACCGAATACTATATTTTTTCACTACCTAGATATAATGGCCGTGAATTACTTCATAATATCCAATGAAGCAGTATAACTAATGTAATATACTGTACCTAACGTTTGTTTACCTGTTACCGTTCCAATTTAAAATAAACACAATCAATGAAATGAATGTTTTTTTCGAGTTGGTTAGGTATTACATGGTATTACTTATTTTCTGTCCCTGTCAATGTTGGACAATCCGCACAGTATAATTTATCCCTAAACTTAGCAAAGCTAGTATTAAGGGTCTTAGATGACCGATATACGTAATACAAATATTATATTATACATAGATAGATACATCACTCTGTAATACCAGCATACCCGAGATAAACATTTGTAGATGGTACAAATATTTGTACCAAGGCGGTAAACGTACCCGCAACCTTCTGCGTCACGGTTATTATTTTTATAAAAATACTTTTTTTTTGCTCCATCTAGCGGTGAGTAGCTACGGCTACTTTTGTTTTAGAAAGGCATTTTCAACGCTACGATTCTGTCTGCTAGGGTCGGGTCGGGTCAGAGTGTCATTCATTATAGAAAGAAAATGACAATTATTATAGGTACATATGTACTTGTCTTCTTCCTCTCTTGTTACATTATAATATGACAGCCAAAAAGCAATGTCAAATGAGAGAAATCTGTCTGACAAGTGACAAAACAAGTCTGAAAAATTGTTTGTATGTTTGTATTTTTTTACTTTTTGTTGTTGTTGTCTGCTGTTTTTTTGCATGTTTGAGCGAAAAACTCCAATTTACTGAATTTACTAACAAAAGTTTGTGAATGCACGCAGCCCAAGTGCTTGCTTATTATTTACAAAACGCTTAACAAACAATCATCGTATTGTACTTTAGCGGATTCCATTTGAGTGGCAACCTTTGCAAATCATTGTCACTTTCCTACCTACTTGATACGCCTTTCAGTTATCTATAACGATTGGAAACACGTAATAAAAGCCACAATAGTTGATTCAATCACGGAGAATGGCTGCCTCTTGGTCTATGGGCCCAGGGACCCTCAAAGTCCCTCTATCTTTGTTTGCCAAGAACCGGCAAAGATTGGCAGAAAAACTTAAAAGCGGCCAAGTCGTAGTTTTACAAGGAGGTGACGAAGTTAGCTTTTACGACACTGATACGACGTATAATACGTTTAGACAGGTAAGACATTCCCATGCTATACTTCTCTATTATTATTTGGTGACTGTTATCTTTTCAACTGCTACATGTATTACCTTATTTTCCTTCATTATTGCATTGCACAGTCAGTTAAGTCTAGCCATTTCACTATAAGAAAACTTAGGTATTTTTACAGTCAGATTTATCTTTCTCATCTATCTTTCTAATTTCAGGAATCATATTTTACTTGGATTTCTGGCGTCCGCGAGCCAGGCTGCTATTTTGTGCTAGACGTGAGCACTAAGAAGGGATATCTATTTGTGCCGAGGCTTCCTGAAGAGTATGAAGTCTGGATGGGGAAACTCCTTACTTGTCAAGACTTTAAGAAATTATATGCAGTAGATGAAGTAAACTATGTTGATGAGGTATGATTGCTTCTGTATCTTCTTACCTGCAGGCAGGGTTGGAAAAAAAACAGTTTTTTTTAAATTTTATAAAACAAACAGTTCAAATTGTTTTAAACAAGTGTTTGTTTTGTTTTTTTTTTTTGTCCTTTTTAGTTTAGGGCATTATTTTAAATTAATTCGACCTATAATGTTTCATTTCCAGACTAGATCTTTTGACTTTTCAAATTTTCTATAGTAAAATAAATATTGACAATAAACGATCAATGGATAAACATTTATTTTATGTTGCGTATCTCTAATCACTACTAAACGATTTACATTCACCCTGAATGTTTCCTAGCAGGACTATACCGGCGGGGAAATACCTATAAACTATAAATTCTATTCTATGAATAGGGGCACCCCCTATATTTATTAATTAGTGATGGGCCGAATGTGGTTTGAACCGAATACGAATTTCGGCCGAACATTCGGTAAAAATAAAAAATGCCGAAGTTCGGTTTTTATTCTGCACTTATATGGTAACAACTAACAAACAACAATAAAATATACCTATAAGTAATTAATATATTGAATTTTCAAAAAGTTTATTTGATTCAAATCATAAGACTTCCTCATTTAATAAGAACTTATTGAATTTGATTTTTTAATTCTAAAACTTAAGATTGAAATGTCGAAAAAGGAAACTGATAATGACAGTTAGTTACTTGATTAATAAATAAATTACCATGATTTTAAATTATGTAAAAGGCTTATTTATTTAATCAGGTATGAGTGAGTATGACAGATTTGATTTTTTTTATGTTTTATTAATCTTAAAATCAAAATTGTGCAACTATTTCACTCTTTTCTTATACCGAATGTTCGGCATTTCAACCGAATTTCGGAAGAATGCCGAAGTTAGGCCCATCCCTAATATTTATATTTAAATGAGGGGAATAAAATAACCACTATTCCATTCGACAGCCATCCATTAGGGACTTTCCTAACGGGACTTTACCGGCGGGGAATTACTTAATATGAATTCTATAAATACGAGTGCCTTTCTTTCTCACATTTCATTTCATTATTAATTCTGCGACTGATAACACCTCATAAAAATGTCAACTCCAGGACGCAAAAAGCATGCAATTTGGGAACAATTCACATCGATCCCCCAAGAAAATACCACACTGAAGACCAATAGGGTGCGTTGCAGAAAATGTAAGAAAGAACTAGTTGGACTTCTGAAAAGAATGGAGGCACACTTCCAGCAATGTAGCACCACCACCGGTTCTAACACTGACGCAAATCTTGACGCGGACAGGGTCGTGGAGGAGGAGTTGTTGAGTGATGCTGGTTCTTCCCGATCTTCAGATAATTCTTCTGCTACACCCACATCTTCTGTTACTACTCTTCAATCTAAAAATGCCAGTACCAGCAGCAGCGCGAGCGTGAACATTTCAATGAAAAGATTTATTATTGCTACAAGTCAAGAAGATAAGAAGAAAATTGATTTACAATTATCTCGTTATATGTTTGCTACTAACACGCCTTTTAACCACGTAGAACACCCAGAGTTACTGAAATTAATGGAAATTTTACGCCCAGGATATAAACCTCCAAACCGCAAACAAATTGCTAGCAAGCTACTCGACGAAGTCTACAACTCGACTCAAGAAGCCGTAAAAAATGAATTGAAAAACAAAGTTGTTAATCTGGCAATTTATGGGTGGAGTAATGTCAGGCAGGACTCGATAGTTTGTGTCTGTGTTACCGATGTGTTGACAGACTCATCTCATTTAATTGATACAATAGACACAGGAGCCGAAAGCCATACAGCTGACTACTTGGTTAAAGTTACTACTGCGGCAATAAAACAATGTGAAACTTACAAATGTACGGTGCGAAGTGTAGTGACAGACAACGCAGCAAATATGAGCCGTATGAGACGAGATTTAGCCCAACAGGAAGAACTAGCTTCTCACGAGGATATACTTACATACGGCTGTTCATCACACATATTAAACCTTCTAGCAAAGGATTTGAATGCAGAAGATATTACTGATAAAGTTAAGTCGATAATGCGGTACTTCAAATACACTCACTTTGCATCTGCCAAATATAAAGAAGCTGGTGGAAAAGCAATTGTTATACCACAACAGGTACGGTGGAACACAATGGCTGACTGCTTAAAAGTGTTATTAGAAAATTGGCATATAATGTCAGATATATGCTTAAATCATTCAACTGCTATAGATCTGTCAATTTCATTGAAAGTAAATGACATGGCGCTGAAGCAACAAGTCCAGGCTCTCTACAAAAAACTGGAAAACATCGCAGTTCCACTTGACATCTCCCAAAAGACATCCTGCTGTATTGGCGAAGTGACTGAAGCATGGATAGAGCTTAAAAATATGTTTGAGGGAGAGAATGTACGACTGCGTGAGACCGAGTATTCATTGGATGATTTAAGGAAGTTCAAAGCTCGTTATGAAATGGCAATGTCTCCAGCTCATTTTGCAGCAAACTTACTACATCCTAAGTACAGGGGTGAAAAACTCACGAGTGAAGATATTTCTGAGGCTTTATTATTTATAGAAGCTTATCACAAAGAGGCGATGCCCTATGTTGTTAAATACAGGGCAATGACAGATCCCTTTCATAACTTTCTATTTGAAGATCATGTAGTAAATCAGGTCGGACCTCTCGAATGGTGGCAGTCATTAAAAAAACAAATTAATGGTCAAACAATGAACTTAGTGGCTCAGCTTCACACTGCTGTAGCTTCAAGTGCTGGAATTGAAAGACTGTTTTCAACATTTGGATTTATTCATTCTGACGTACGAAATAAACTGGGTACAGAGAAAGCTGCAAAACTTGTTATAGTTTTTAAATACCTTAATAAGGAAAAGAAAAAATAATTGTTATCTTGATCTTGTCATATTGTCTTACTCTCCTGACTGACAAACAATTTTGATTTTATAATGTTTATTAAATATAGGTAATTTTGTTTGTTATAATTTTGTTTTTGATTGATTTTAAATTGAAATTTTTAATATTCTATACTATCTAATGCATGTTTCAAAAATACGTGTTATCTTATCCCATTACCCATATAAATCCTGGTACTTGGTAGGTACTTAGATCTTTGTTTGACTGAATAAATAACTTATCAAAAAAATATTACTTTCATTTTATATCATTCATTCGCAATGAAAAGTAGTTTTAAAGCTTGTTTTTTTCTCATCGTTTTATACAATGTTTAAAACTTGTTTTAATCTGTGTTTTTAAACGTGTGATAAAAAACACGGTTTAAAATCAAACTGTTTTAAACATTGTTTTAAACATGTGTTTTAAAACCATTTGTTTTAATCATGCCAACCCTGCCTGCAGGTTTTGAGAAATATTTTCTAAAGAGAAATAAAAATGAATTTGGAGAGGTAATTAATTCAGAGATTGGTGAGACATTGTGTGTCACCACACCAAGTGGAAAGATTTGGGGGAAGTCTCAGCAGTCCGATTAAAAAGGCTTTTTTTAACAGTCTATAGACCTACGTTTGACCTCAATCTCACCTGATGGAATGTGACCATGAAACATGAAAAAAACATCTCTTATTCTTGCCTAGAACAGGTGCCAAGTCTAATGTTTATCGTTTTATCTATTTTCTATTATGAAGAGTCTGAACTGAAGATCGGACTATGGAACACAATAATTATCTTCATAAAAAGTTGTTACAAATGTCTTCTCTGATAAGATACCGTTAATTTTGATAATCATGTCAAGCATCATGAATATAAGTTTTACTGATATACTAAGTATAGATAGATCTTTATGCATCTAATTTTGTATGAATATTTAAATTTACTCTTCTTTCAGCTCAAAAATGTCCTTAAAAGCCTTAACCCTGAGACTCTTCTAACACTGGTAAGATATGTCCTGTTGAGTAAATTAAGGTATTTTAGGTGCCAATCTTTTTAAGTTGTATATTAAGGCGCTTCCCTGACCCAAACTACCGTCGTCTCGCCACCTTTTATAGCTTAGGAAGAGATGCGAAGTTGTACTTTTTGGTCGCCAAACTCGGTTTTCGCATCTGCTCCTAAGCAATCCTACTAATATAAAAAAAAAAAGTTTGTATGGATGGATGGTATGGATATTTATTCCTCTTTCACGCAAAAACTACTGAACTGATTAGGCTGAAATTTGGTATGAATATAGTTTGGAACCTGGAATAACAAGGCGCGGGCAGCAGCTAGTACAATATAAAACTATTTTGTATAATTGTGTGCTTATTTATATTTTAAGTTATTTTTAATGTCTATATGTCCAACCTTTATAAAACTATTATTAAAAATTAGCATATTATAGGTATTACAAACGGGCCAAGGGATTTTTGAAAATTGCTTTGTTTATTCTTATCCTACTAATATTATAAACGCAATACGATCAAATAGGTGGCGGCGCTGGTTTGAGTCGGGGTATCCCCTTAATTTACTAAGCAGTTCTTGAACATATAATATTTTTTTACAGAGTGGACCAAACACTGACAGTGGTCTTACAGCAAAAGAAGCTGTTTTTGAAGGAATCAATGAGTAAGCATTCCAACCTCATTTACCTATTTGTTCCTACTATATCATTAACATACATAATGTAGATAGCTACAGTCAGAATCACAATTCAATAGTGATTTTTCCGAATATCAAAACTTTTGATTCAGTCAATCAATCAATTGTAATCTCATTCTACTGCTGATTTAATTTTGATACAATGAGGTCTTATTTGAATATAAATTAACACCACTTTACGATCTTAACATGTTCCCTGTGCAGCCAAGATTATGGAGTCGACCACCTACGTACAAACGAAAATTTTGGTTATTATATTGCAATACCTAGGTACATATATAAATTACTTTATCATTTTTATTAAATTTTTATGCCCCCTTAATAAAAAAAACCACATTTGTAAATGACCCACCCGTTAATCATGCAGTGAGAACTTCAAAATGCACGGTGGGTTATGCACAGGGAGCGGGTTAGTTATAAGTTAAAATTTGTATCTTACAATCAGCAGTAGAATGAGATCGTACCCTCAGTTTTATGATCTTACTAGCTATTGTTTTCTTTGTTAAGAAGCCATAATTTTTGTTTTACAGCTTCAGTGTGGATAATGGAACTTTGTTCCCCATTATTGCAGAGCTGTAAGTACACATTATATTTTTTAACCGACTTCAAAAAGAGGTTATCGTTTCGTCTGTATGTTTTTTGTATGTCTGTTACGTAATATTTCCGCCAGTTATGGACCGATTTTAAATACTTTCACTATTGTATAGAAAATGATCCCGAAGGGGTCCAATAAAATTTTTATTAGCATTTATCCGGCAAAACTTAAAATAATTGCAAAGTAAGGGAATTTGAAGTTTGTTTATCGTTTCTTAAAACACGCCATACTATCTAACCATAACTTAGATCTATGAACTGACACTCTTTTCTACTTCTACTCTTCATGATTTAACGAGTCATACTTTGGCCATGATACTGTCCCACCCACTACTGAACACCTCTCTTGCTCATTTCCATTCTTCGCTATTTTTTGCTGTGTAAGGCCATAATATACAGTACAAAATGCTTTGTTGTACACTAAGAAGAATAGGTACATTTAAAAGATACATTACAAAAAACACGTACAATGGGCGGCCTTATAATATAGGTAGGCGTATACGTAAAGATATTATACTTATTAGAATTTATTATACACTGTTATGCATAAGTCTGGACATGAACAGGAATAACTCAACTGTCATATAAACATAAGTATAAAACGAGTGTGAGCACCAATAGGTACAAACCAAAGCTGGTTTAATGGTGCAATATTACCTAAAATATGTACTTTAGGTACTGTTATAAATAAATAAATATTCTATTCTATTACAAAATTCGAACTACCTGTAGATTGTTTGCAACAGTCCGCAGTTAGCTCAATTGTTTCAATTGTAAATACTAGTTCTAATTTGTTTCTATTCTTTGATTGTAATTTTCATTGTTAATAAACCTTAATTAGTATATTAACTGCATAATTTCCTGTCGACTAAAAACTTTGTGTTTTGCATATGAATATAATTTACCTATAGTTACTATTCCATAAACATAAATAAGGAAATATCATAAATAACAAACAACTCTTGACTCATGTAGGTCAGTGTAATAAACAAATCTATACAGTGCAAGCAAAAACTTTATGTAAACAAAACTTCGGCTTTGTTTACATAAACTTGTATTCATCAAAATGTTTTCAAAATTTTGAACTTTGTTATGCAAAATTAAATCGCTATCTTTAGGTGGCAGAGTGCTAGATGGGGGTTGCCATTGTCCATCACTCACACATTTCAATGGCAATATTATCAGTAAAAAAAGTATTACCATGCACATTTTGGTAGGTAAGAGGTATTGTGGTAGTTATGGTTACCTATTAATTTGTTTCAGGCGTGTGATAAAAACGCCTGAGGAAATAGAGGTCATGAGATACGTTTGCAAAGTGTCTTCTGAAGCACACAAACAGGTAAGACCTACTTGATTGCATAAAACATAATTTATTGTGTGCTACTGACCTCATTAGTTATTTTGCAATAAGTGACATTATGCAAGGTTCGCGTAAACAAGCAACGCCATCTAGTGTCGAGTAGTTAAACTATTATAAACTTACTTCATATTTTAGTTTCTACCAAGAAACTCTCCGACAAGACTTCGGATGGCAGCAGCGTCGCTACCGAAATATTTTTATTTTTTGGCCATTTTATGATAATTTTTAAGCTAAGCAGAGCCATCAAGAGTTTTAGCTCACACAAGTTTTGTACAATGAGACCTACCCGCCAGAAAAACCTTTCCAAAAATACTAAAAAAGAATGTTTAGTTTTTCGAAGTTTACCAATTCTTTGGACAAATTTCCCAATTATTATTATCTAAGAAGACTACTGTTAATTCAAGAATACTGAAAGTAACCCCTTCATTAAGCCCATGTTGATTTTCCAACACAAACTAGGTTCGTAGTTAACCCGCTTACATTAATAAAGAATTCTTCGAACTACGATAGTTTTTATAGTAAAATTTATATTAATTACTCATTCCAGGTGATGCTATACACAAAACCCGGGCGTATGGAGTACCAATGCGAGTCAATATTCCTAGACTATTGCTACCGCGTCGGAGGCTGCCGTCATGTCTCCTATACTTGCATCTGTGGTTCCGGAGACAACTGCGCCACACTACACTACGGGCACGCGGGCGCGCCTAATGCCAAACAACTCGTTGAGAGCGATATGTGGTTGGTACAATAGATAAAGATGATCATATACATAGTAGGTGTGCCATTACAAGGAACATGATTAGCGCCTAGATTTTTTGTTTACGCAACGCAATCTGGTTGCTATTGTATTTTAATAGGCGCTTTCTTTCTCGATGCCATTATTTATCGATAAAATTTATTTAATGCAACTCACTTTTCAAGCTCTCCCATTTATAAGGCGGTAGATTCCACCACGCACACAAACAATAAATCAGTTCTGTAAATAAATCCGAAATAATTAAATGATGGCCGAAATAATAATAAATTACAGTCTTGGTAAACAAAGTTTTACCATTTTCGGTTGACAATCTACGAGAGGCTGGCTGGCAGATGCTGGACAGGGTAAGTCTAGGTACCTTTGTCCGTAGACTAGTATGGGCAGTTGACGGTGCTTTCATTTATTCACGAACCGGAATTACCATTTCTATGAAACTATCTCGCCTCTAAGAAAACACCTCGTTGGAAGGGTCTCAAAGAGACCTTTCAATCATCATCATCGTCAGCCCGTATACGTCCATTGCTGAACATAGGCCTCCAAACGACGCCACAAATAGCGGTCCTGAGCCGCCTCCATCCAAAGACTTCCTGTGACCGCTACAATATCTGGATGTCTTCCCACACTCCGTTTTGCATTGCATCGCGGTCTCCACTCAAGAACCTTTACTACCTAACGGTTATCGGTTCTACGAGCTATGCTCAGCTAGCTAGATATCAATGATCGATACAATCTAAAACCGATCGGTACAATCTAAATTAGTCTGTTTTGTCTTTTATTGTTAAATCATTGTTTTTGTTGATTGAGTATAAATAAAGTATGAAGAAAAAGTAAATAATACAAAGTTTTAACGTAACGTTTTCCAGTTTGTACGACATGGGAGGTAACTATGCAGGCTACGCGGCGGACATAACCTGCTCGTTCCCGGCCAACGGCAAGTTCAGTGATGATCAGAAAATGGTCTATGAAGCGGTGCTGGCGGCTAGGGACGCGGTTATCAGGTAGTTTTTCATTATGAAAACAGTTTTTCCAGTTTAGTCGACTATTTTAGGCCCCGCGACACCTCCAACTCAACCCTATAGCCCGTGGATTTCGTAGAGGCCAACTAAGGGAACCTACCATAGGAAGGCCAGAAAATTTGTTCTGTGCATTTTTATTACTTCCGCATATTATATTAAGTATATCAGTTATCTAGTAATCATAACACAAGCTCTGCTTAGCTTGGGGCTAGATAATGCTGGGTGAATTGTCCAACATTATTTATAAAAAAAAATACTTAATTATTATTAATATTAGACAAGTTGAACACCGATCAGAGAATCAACAGAGAATACTGAGTTGTGACATCATCCCGTCACGATATGTAATGTAAATGCACAGAATAACTATCGTTAAGGTCTGGCTTTTCTCTTGCCAATATTATGATCATTCTGTATTATCAGATGTTCGTGCATCGGTGATGGCATAGTCAGACGCCACTACTATTGTAGCGTTTTAGTGCCAATTTGAAATTGCATTTTTAAAACTATTTCTTGCAAGGAATATTAATCATTTTGTGTTCATTAGATGTGTAGTAGTTTTTTTTAAATCGGTCATCGTGCTTATTGGGGTGGGTGAGGATTTGCCATAATCACCACGCTTGGCAGGCGGATTGGTGATCGCAGTGTTGGTATTGAAAAATACTCAGAACGGCTCTTACGACATCCACGGGTTGAGTTGGAGAGGTAGAACCTTATTCCCAGCAGTGGGTTTATCTTAGGCTAATGATAATGACGATGGTTTGATTTCAGTGAGGCGAAACCCGGAGTGTTATGGACTGATATGCACTTGACTGCTAACAGGGCTATGCTGGAGAAACTCAAGAAAGGCGGCCTTTTGAAGGGAGATGTTGAGGAAATGATCAAGGTAGATGTTATAATTTTTTCCACCTGCGACGCAGGAGGTTGCGGTTTCGATTCCTGCCTCAAGACAAATTCACAGATATTTGTTCTGGGGATTTTCTATGTATAACTAGCTGAAGCACGCGGCTTCGCGAGCGTTGTTGGAATAAAAAGCCTATGTATATATTAATCCAGCCCCAGATCTTTGTGTACAAAATTTCATAACTATCCATTCAGTAGTTTTGGCGTTTTGAAAATGTTATTTGTAATGTTATAATACAAATAATAAAGTGGCGATGTGAGCTCAAACAAAGAAAGCCAACAAAAGCAAAATGGCGTCTCCTGTCTCCTGCGCAGTGCGAGACACGTCCGCCTTGCGAGACCATAGACAAAGCGACCCCGGACGCATCGTGAAGTTGCAGCGTGTTGATTGAGTTTATCGTTGTCATTCTCGACTAAATAGCTTAAACGAATTATTAAATCGAATAAAGTTTATTTAAATTAAGAATTCTAATAATTACGAAATTATGTAACCAGTTACGTTACATTCTGTTTTTTTTAAAGGAGTGTGAACTACGGTTTATCTATGGACCTTGTTTGTGCTGGAAGTTCTTCCGGCGGCGTTTCATTCTTTAACGAGGGACAATTTTTTATATTAAAAAAGAGTTACCTATTATTATTCATTATGAATGTAAGCGGGTTAACTTCGAACCTAGTTTGTGTTGGAAGAACACCACAATGTTTAATCCCTTAATGACGGACTTCTTCAGGGTGCGTAGTCAGGGTGAGACGACTCGCTAATAACAATAACACTCCTTTACAAACCTCTGTGGTTTTCTTGGTGTTATTTCTGTTATTATTATAAGTTTTCTATGTAATATAATATTATTTTAAGTTGGTAAATACATAAAAAAAGTCATTGTTAACCCGCTAATGCATCCGTCAAACTACGAAAGTTTTTTGTTTATATATCTTTATTATTCCAGCACGGAGTAAACGCAATCCTGCAACCGCACGGTCTAGGTCACCTGCTAGGTCTAGATGTCCACGACGTGGGGGGCTACTTATCGCACTGCCCCCCGCGCCCCGCCGGCGCACTCACCCGCCTGCGGACCGCGCGGGCTCTCCTACCGTCTATGGCGCTCACTGTGGAGCCCGGCTGCTACTTTATACAGAGGGTCATCTAAATTTATTTATTTATTTAAATCGAATTGCCATCAGCTTAACTAATTACAATAGAATTTAATAAACACAGAAAGCTAATAATAGGCATTCGCTAAGAAAGTCATAGTAAACTAAAAGTGTGAACACTAAAATTTCTTTCGTCGACAATTGCGTATTTAATAATCATCATATACTTGTCCACTGCTGGACATAGGCCTCTATTTCATACAAAATGGCCTCAACCCTTGCGAAGCGCGCTGTCTTCAGACTGTTGCAATATGAGGCATACGCAGGACATCATTCCACCTAGCCAGATGGCGTCCTACACCGCGTTTACCGCGTCGTGGCTTCCACTAAAGAACACGGTTACCTCACTGGTTGTTGCATGTGCAGGACATAATAAGGCCGGCCTACTGACACAGCGCGATCTAGGTATTTAATTTTTGGACACGACCGAAGTTTATTATAGCGCCATCTAGCAGACGTGCTTGAAACGTCATAGTCAAGGGGACTAATAATTCCACAGATAGGTACCGATTACAAACAATTTTACAAATACGGTAATAATTTATAACTCTAGAGATAGGCGTCAATTACAAAAAAATCTTAAACTATGTACATTTCGGCCTGAAATATCCCACCAAATTTTGCTGCCTTGCGTCTGATGGCGGGATTACACACTCGTTCCGCACGAGACAGTCCGAATAATTTTATTGCCATAAGCTTACAAAATAATCACTTATACAATTCTAATATCTTGATCAGTCGCCATTAAAAACTACAACTTACACTTAATGCTTTCTTTCTGTCACAGTTGCTCGACGCAGCCAAGAACAATCCCGACCAAACCCACTTCTTCAACTGGGAGCGAGTTGACCAGTTCCGCGGCTTCGGAGGCGTCAGGATAGAAGATGATGTGCTTATAACGGAGGATGGTGTTGAAAACTTGACCTTTGTGCCTAGGACGTAAGTGTTATGTTCTTTTGAACCATTTATTTATCATTTATTGAGCTGGCTTTCCTGGAAGACATCGGGTGGTTAGACTAGCAGCCCCCCACCCGACACGCAAAAAGGGCCCACCTGTGGCCTAGTTGCGGAAAATAGTCCAGAAACAAATAACAAGTCCTTATTTATTTATTTATTGTAATTGAACCACGAAGGATACACATTACAAGTTTAGAATAGGTATGTGTACAAAAGTATTTACATGCATTTGTGTTCCCGCAATTACAGGCGGCCACATCTAACTTCGATAATACTTAGTGAAAATTGAGTTGGCAAACAATATATTATTCTATAAATTACTACATTTATTATAAACTAAAACAAAGATAAAAAAGAACAAGTCTTAATGTAATAAAATATTAGATGGAAAATTTTGAATTTAACATAACTAATATGAAATTTTTTGAACTAGTACAGAAATTATTTCTAATTAGTAATTACACTTGTTACATAAGAGGTTATATACATACCATGGGCTGGAAAACCCCTAAATGGCTTCAGCTAGAATGATGGAAGAGATGGCTAATTTGACAAGAGGCATGCGAAACTTCTCGCGGCAACGAGGACGGCGGCAAGTTTCGTAGTAAAAAAAAAATCTAGGTATGCCCGCAAGACCCTATCCAGACATTGGTGTCAGTTCAGATGTTGCCCTAATAATCTTAACTAATTTGTCGAAACCTAGACCTAGATAATGCGGCGGTCAGTCCAAATCTCAAGGTTGCCTGGAAGAGATCGCTTAAAGCGATAAGGCCGCCCTTTGTACTTCTTTGTTTTGCATTTCCTTCTTTATTGTATTATGTGTTTGTGTGGTACATTATAGAGTTATCTTTCTATCTCATCAAAGTTTCCTGATAACCTTGGTCTTATCCTTTTCTTTACAGTGTAGCTGAAATTGAGGAGTTTATGGCAAATGGCGCAAACTTCCAAGACGTGGATATTGCTACAAATTTGCTGAAATGTGATATTGTTATTTTGTAAGATATATGATTTCTAATTACCTACGAGTTTTGTCCTTTGAGACAAGTACAATCAAAAAATTTTGGTTATTGTTTTTATAGTTATAAATAAATAAAGTTACATATTTATTATGATAATGCCTTGTTATTTTTATGAAAAACTTCATTCTTGGTAATTTGCGGTAAGGTTTACCAAAAATTAAGTATTAAAATTAGAGTACCTAAATAATTTCATTGAAGGTATCTAAGTAGTACTTACTATAGACATCTAAATAGTACATACTATAGGTATCTAAGTAGTAGTTACTATAGATATCTAAGTCGTACTTACTATAGGTATCTAAGTAGTACATACTATAGGTATCCAAGTAGTTCTTACTATAGGCATAGATGATGGACCAATAATAGTTTATTTCGTCCATGCTATAGGTGTCTAAGTAGTACTTATTTGAAACTAGAACCTTGGAACTTACAAGTTTATTTTTCTTCCATTTTCCTCATGACATTGCATCACAGACATTGTGCTTTATCGCTTAACCAAACAGCCATGCTCACCGATTTTAATAAAAACATGGATGTCTCATATGACCATTTTTCGGTAGCTACATCGGTTGGGTATATCTCCTGTGGCGGCCTCTAACCAAAATCGCCTGAACTACAAAGGCGTAATTATCGATTGAGGCACACCTACCTAAGTAGTTGAGAGAAAGTCCGCTAGATGGCAGATGGCGCTTGAAAAATTCACAAACTTTGTAAAGAACCAAAAAGAGAAATATTTCACTCGCAGTCTTAGATCGCGCAAGTGGTTGTTTCAACAATATTCGACAGATATACAACTACCTAATATTATCTGTCGGTCGAAAGACTCCGAGCAAGTGGACCAGATGAGTCAGCCCCCGGACACGGGGATCTCCCTGTGTCCCTATTTGGGGGGATTTCCTCCTTTATTCACCAAATCACACTTACTGCCCCTTCAAAAAAATCTAGCATGTGTGTGTAGGTAGGTAGGTAGAGGTAGCATGGGCTGCTTGATCTTGTAGGTAGGTAAAGGTCTGTCAAAGAAAATAAATGTTTTAAGTCGATTGTCACCAAACTAATAAATCGCTAGATTCGGCTAGAATACATTTTCTTTCGCTAGAATTTAAACATATTTTAGTATAATTCTAGGTACTAATTGTAAGTTCGTTATTTTTGAGCATGAATTTTGGGAATAGGTTAGTAAAGTACCTACCTACTAATACGACGTGGGTGATTTGCTCAGATGGCCACCTAAATTAGCTCTGATCACAGATGTACTAGGGATGCTAATGCATGCCCTGAAAGTCATGCTTGTGGATGAAATCTAAATTTCCCCGTTCTGTGATCTCATGCCACCACCCGGCGCGGGCGGCGGCGGGTGCACCCGAGGAGCTTAGGTAAGTACTTTCATTTTCTGGACGAACGCTTCTCGAGAAAGAAATAACCTCGAAATCATCAATTACAACTTGCATTAGGGGTTAGCGTCAGCGCGCTAGATTTAATAGTAGGGATACTACCATCAGAAGACAGCTGTTAGCTTTCTGCCGGAGAGGTACAAGCTGGAAAAATACAAACGAACTTTTTGTATTGTAGGTACCTATTTATTCGTAGAATCTTAATTTTTTCCAGGCCCAGCCTCAATCCACAAACTCACTAAAACTAACCATGGATGGACCAACGAAATTATTATTTCTCTAGTATTGACAGTTACTGTCAGTCGGGTGTTATCGGTTGCCAATGTCAATGCCAGGCGAGACGCTCACTCAAGCCTCAAGGCAGAGAAGTTATTGAATTGAATGTCAAAGTCAGACTTACGAAAATTGAAAGAAAATCCGATCTCTCTCTCGGCTACGAGTAAAAGCTGCCCTTTTTTAAAAATGATTATTACTGTGCTAACTCTTGATAATTTCCGCTATTTCACGTGGAATTCAATCTAAAACATGTAGAAGAATGGTGCGGCAAAATGAGTTCTCCTTCGGCTGTAGTTTGCCGTGAGATATTTGACGAAAACAGCCAGCCCTCTGCAGAAGGTTTGTAATATTTTATTATTTTTGTTTTAGTGAATTAAACTCGCTGTTCTTCCTAAAACTATATTTTATGGTTAGGTACCTAGAACCCAATAATGTTTCAAAGACAGTTAAATACCTTTAAAAGAATACCTACATATCTAATACAAAATTTAATTCACTTCAGTTCATCTAAAAGTAGGTAGTGAAAAATAAACTGCTATCTGCAGCTTAAAATAATAATCCATTAATTACCACTTGAATTTGGACCTAAATGATTGTTCATTCTAGCAATAATTATTTTAAATCTGTAGATATCTCAACTAAAGAACAAATACTAATATATAACAACAAACCCGTTAAATTTCTCATTGTACTGCAGAACTTAAATAAAAATTTATAAAATTGAATTGAAATGTATCCATGAGTGTATCATTTATATTATTGGAAGCAAATCTAATTTCTGTGCATTTTGTAGAAGTCTCAGAATATGCAGCTCAGCTTGGCATTGATCCTGAGAGTGAGAGCCATCTCCTGCCACTCGCTCGGGATGGCCTCATGCAAGCCTTGCCTGCACCATGGAAAGCTTAGTAAGTCATAGAAAATATTACCAAGTGAATTCATGCTTAGTTAAAACTTTTAAAACTACATTAAATAGTTGAGTCATTTAACAACTTTTTACTTTTCTGTTTGATGTGTGTGTTTGTGAGGAGATTATACATTTCATTGCCTTGTGTTCCTCCACCTAAATTGTAGGTTTTTTACGATGCAAGAATAAAAAAAAACCAGTTGTTATATGTACTTTGTTGATTTGTTAGATTTTTTTGTTCATTAATCTACATAATTAATTAACTTCAAGCTTTCCTTTTTCTTTTTAATAATACAAATTAAACAATTTTTTAAAGTTTGTAAGTATAAAATAAATTTGTCAAATTATAGATCTGGTTTCGTCAAAATTTTCAATAACCTCCCCTAAAAATATTGTAATTTTCACATTCTTATCAGTAATCCCCTATTAATGCACTAACTAAAAACATGTACTAACAGCTACGATGAGAAACTTGATACCCACTACTACTACAATGATGATACGAAGAAGACTCAGTGGGAACATCCCTTAGACCCGGTTTACAGGGAGCTGGTGAAGAAAGCCAGGGATGCCTCAGTGCAGGATGATACCTGTGCTTCTGTGCAGGTGAGGATACTGTCCCTCTGTTACTTTAGATAGCCTTAACAACCTTTATAAAAATTTGGGAAGGAGATAGATTGCATTGTAACCTGAAAGGTCATAGGCTACTTTTTGTTCTTAGAAAAAAGCGTCCGAAGTTGCAGACAGAAAATACTAGATTACTATGTGTGGTGATTATGGCAAAACCCCTCTACATGGGAGACCATCCACTCGATGGACCGACGACATCGTAGCGGTTGCAGGGAGTCGATGGATGGAGGCGGCTCAGGACCGCTATTTGTGGCGTCGTATTGGGGAGGCCTATGTCCAGCAGTGGATGTGTATGGGCTGATAAGATGACTATGTGTGGAAAAGTGTCACAATGGCCATTCTAGGCCTATTCAAAATTTCACTTAGCACTGTATGTCTGAAGTAAGACCATACAGGATATTTGGACAAGATAATTATTGTGAAACATGAATCATTTAAGGTGTTGCTTAGATATATCCCGAAGATTTTGGATGAGGCTCCCACAGGTCCACTTGAACTGACATGTAAAAGAGAAGTCATATATGTACTTGACCTCCATAATTTGTGACATCCATGAGATTCATGGGTGCACCCAAAGCCCAGCATTGGGCATCATGACCCCTAATGCTGGGCTGTGAGTGCACCAATCATGAGTCATGAGCATGATGAAGCCTATGAAAATTTTAGGCCTTCAAAGCAGAGTTCAGTAGTTTTTGCGTGAAAGAGTAACAAATATCCATACATACATCCATCCATCCTTACAAACTGACATATTTTATAATATTCGTAGGATTTATTTGGAGCATCAAGGCCCCAAGTTCGGGAGCCAAAACTATGTAGATTCTTTAATAGTTACCTATATACTATAAAGTAATATATAGGTAACAATAGTATTTTCATCAATATTTAGGGTTCTACATAAACCTGGATACTCATGGCATTGACAATTTATTTGGCGAGTCAGGTGTGACCACTAACACAACAAATTGACTAATTAATTGGATCAATGGGGCACACCTTGCTTCCTTTATTTAATTACCGTTATCTAGCTAGATGAAGTAATGAGGTTAAATATGTGTGCCCATTTGTAAGGTGTATATTTTCTGTTAACTAACCAGAATGTAATTCAGTGTCATCATCATCATCATCAGCTGTTGATACCTACTACTGATAGGCCTTCTTTTTTGCGAGACTATTTCACTCTTCAGCACGGCTATTCTAACTTGATCGAAAAGTTTCCTTGACTCGAAATCTGACACAAATCCGCGCGAAGTTCAAATAATTTAGCGGTTTTTAATATTTTCTGCGTTTAACAAGCAACATCAATAGCAAAAAAGTAGCTTAACGTAAATTGTAAAATATTTTCTATGAATTCATGTTTTAACTAATTTCGATTCGACTCGAGTTTGGGAGAAATTAATAATTTAGGAGATTTATTATTAAAATCAACATTATTACTAAAAGCCCCATTAATCGTACTTTATTGGAACATAGAAAATGGTCAGCGACTTATGAAAAACTACTTATTAGGTTGTTTTATTCCTTGTAGAACACAGAAAATATTAATAACCGCTAAAATATTTGAATTTCGCGCGGATATGTGTCAGATTCCGAGTCGACGAAGGTTTTCGATCGAGTTAGAATAGCCCTGCTGGGCCGGACTCGTAAAAACGAATATCGAAATTTTTTATTCGTTTTTCTGTAATAATATCTTATGTAACTAATATAATATGCACATGAGACTAAGAACTCTTTAAATCACTTGTATACCTACGTTTTGCATGAAAATGAAATGGGAAAGTTCAATTTTCATTTTCCGAGTAAGCACCCTAGTTCATCATCATCATCAGCCCATACTCGTCCACTGCTGGACATAGGCCTCCCCCGTACGACGCCACAAATAGCGGTCCTGAGCCGCCTCCATCCATCGACTCCCCGCGACCGCTACGATGTCGTCGGTCCATCGAGTGGATGGTCTCCTATGTAGGGGGGGATTTGCCATAATCACCACGCTTCGCAGGCGAATTGGTGATCGCAGTGTTGGTGTTTAAAAATACTCAGACGGAAGCTGCTGCTCTTCCTCTGGTAGGTTACCTTAGTCGGCTCTTACGACATCCACGGGTTGAGTAGGAGGGGTCGATATTCGTACGCCGCGGCCCCACGGCCAGCACCCTAGTTAGCTAAGAGAAAATCTAAAAACATAAGGCATGGCACATCATAACATATGTAGGTATTGGGTAAAAATATTTTAGCACACATTCAATACATTTTACAGGAACTTCTCACATCTGAAGAAAACACGAAACACCTCGAGCGCGTCGAAACAAAAGTCGAAAGCGACGAAGAATTAAGCACCGACAGCGAAAACCAAAAATCAGATATCAAAGAGAATGCATCGGCAACCCTAGTGGGCCCTAGACGATTGATACCTCTAGGCAGACCACCAATATCACCCCTAGTAAGATTAGACAAGAAGCTGGGTGATCTGCGAATATCGCCGCTAAGGCGCAGCGCCGACAGCCCATTATCCGCTAAACCATTAGTCAGGAATGCGTCGGATAGAGAACTGTTGAGTCGACAGTTGGAGCGGCCTAAAGTTCTGTTCAAGCAGCAATCGGAGGTCATTGACCTGAAGATGCATGTCCTTAGTAGTCCAGAGGAAGAATATCCGCCGTTATTTTCAGCTAAAGGCGAAAGGGGGCTTACACTAACGGGTAAGATCACTTCCACCCTTAAGGTTCCAAGCACAATATTCTCATAATTTTCTTGCTTTCTTCTCATTCTCTTTATCCCTGTCATCAGCCAATCCTCCGGTTGTAGCTCACGCAGGTCCGCTTCCACCACATCTTTTCTGCACCTATACCTGCGTCCCACGGGTCGTCGACCGACGGGGAAACCGAGATAGGCGTTGTAGACGTTCCGGTCCTCTCCTATCCATTTTTATGTTACTGATATTTTTGCAGGTAAAGGCAACATGTTCCTAAAGCTATCCAAATCAGACCTCCCCAGCCCTGATACTGAGAAGTCCTTACCTCTGGACTCGATGACTAAAAGTGATCCACCCAAAGGGATTCTCAGGGAGAAAGTACCAAATTGGAAGGAGAGTGTGTTCACGAGGCCTAAGACAGCCAGCTTTGAAGATGATAAGAAGAGTGTCAGGTAATTTAACTGGGCCGTGAGTCCGCTAAATTAATTACTTCAGCATAACAATGGTATGTTCTCAGAATGACACATAAATAATAAAATTTCTTAGAAATTATCCCCAGTGTTACGCACTATAATAGCAAAAACCTTAAAATAAAGCAACGCGACACCTCTCATCAATCGTACTAAACGTATCTTTAGTCATTGAACAGGTTTGGATAAACTTGAATGTTTCCCCTGTAGGTGGAGCTAACGGCGCTTAAGACCGAAGAAACTCTCAGAGTTATTCGACTTCTACATCACATGACCTCGTGGCGCAATTGATAGCGCATCCCGTACTTGAGCGAGGGTTACGGGTTCAAGTCCCGTCGAAGTCGAAACATTTTTGGGATCTTATTAAATTTCTTAGAATGACACATTTTAGCATTTTATCTTTGATGAAGGAAACTATAGATGGAAGGACGCGTGTCAAAAGTGTCACGTTTGAAACCATATATATATCAATCTCTCTGTGCAAATAGCGCCACATGCATTATCAGGAAATTCTTTCATCTAGGTTTAGGTGAAGTACTCTTCTGTCCGCATTTACACTCGAATTGGTCCATTATGCGTTGATTCTACTAGCATAGCCAGCCTAACTCCGTCCAGAAGCGCAGAATCTTCCTGGGATCTTCACAGGCTCTCTCTCTCTTCATCTATGGAAGATTGCTACGATACCATTGTCATATAGAAGCGATAAGCAGAATTCGGTCCCTGATTTATGTCTGTTCAGAAATACAGATACAAATTGTCCCAGACGTTCTGTGCACAAAACTACTGGGACAATTTGTGTTTCAGAAGTTACGTATAGAACAACATCACAAAACTACAGTTAGCTCTGAATGAAAACGAAGTCCATGATTTTACACGACTTTTTATATAGTTCACTAAACTATACTTTTTAGGAATAAATGTGTCTTACATTGTAGAAATAAGGTTCAATATGATTCCTTTTCAATGTGCCTTGACCCTTATAAATTAACTTGTGGACACAGCATGGTATAATTTTTGTTAGCAATTTACTCTAATAACACAAATCTTTTCACAGGTTCAAGCTAGAAAACCCTCCCGAGCCCACAATAAGCCCTGGTTCAAACAGCTCGTCAGAACAGAACGACAAACAAAGTTCCATCATCAGTGCAGCGCCATCGAACCCGTTGTCGCCTGTGACGTCACACGTCTTGTCGCCTATTTCGTCAGCGTTGTCGCCGTTGGCTTCGAATGCACAGCCGACGTTGAGTGGCATTGTTCTGTCGCCGCTCGCTGCGAGACCGCCTTTGCCGCCGCGGTTTGATAGTCCTAGAGACTCATTTGACCGTAAGTCTTCCTTGATTAAAAAAATACTACATTATTATAAAACAAAGTCCTCCGCCGCGACTGTCTTTCTGTCTGTCTGTTTGCGATATGCTAAAAAACTACTAAAAGGAGTTACACGCGACTTTCAACAAACGATACGATTGATTCATGAGGTTTAGGTATGTATATAATTTTTGGTTTTATGTAAATTGGTTGAAATATAACGATGATTGTTGAAACTCTCGGAAAAAGACAAAGCATGCAGGGATAATAAGGTCTACTACCCGTGCGAAGTCGGGGCGGGTTGCTAGTAAATTATATTGGAAAATTTCAACATTATCAAAGCAAGCAGAGCTTTTATGATGCTTGTTGTACTTTATTTTTTATGGATGTATGGATGTTTGTTCCTCTTCTACACAAAACCTACTGAACTGATTGGGCTGAAATTTGGTATGGGTAATTAATTGGGTATGGTTTGGGACCTGGTATAACATATTTAGGCTTTTTTATCCCGATAAAACGCGGGCGAAGGCGCGGGCAGCAGCTAGTAGATACATATTCCAAGTCACAAAGATCTAGTTATAGTTGTATGCTTAACTTTAAGTAATTTCTGTCCCGCAGCCTCTATGTTATTTGGTCCCTACATCTCTGTAACATTTTAGCGCGAACCAGCGGTTTCTGCGTGAAGAAGTAACAAATGTCCATCCATTCATCGAAAATTTCGCATTTAGAATATCAGTGATAAATATCAAAGTGCTTTATTCCCTTTAGACCTTACAGGGTTCTTGGACACATCACAAAATTCAAATTACATAAGTAAAACCAGGAAATAAAATTATCACTTTTTTTGTTCACTTCAATCTTTGATTCAATCTTTGAGTGTGATTATCCACTTAGGCGATGGCCCCCGGCAACAAACAGAGCCTAAAGGTGGCCTAAAGCGTTGCTGTAGCAATTTACTGCGCGTTATGGGTTTGCACTTTTACAGTTATTACAAAAAATCTATGCAATGTATTTCATTTTTAAAACTAGTTTCAAAAACAGATTAGTTAGGCGTGATACCAACATGCATTGCTCAATGAAAATCCTTCGCTAAGATGAAGTAAAACACGTTTAAAAAAGTTTTAAATTTTTCATTCATTTGCAGAAAATGATTTGTTTTTCCGAAAACAAACAATTTAAAATATCAAACTTTATTTCCTTTAGACCTTACAGGACTCTTAGACACGTCACAAAATTAAAATTACATAAGTAAAGCAGGGAAATAAAGTGATCACTTTGATTTTTTGTTCACTTCAATCTTTTTAAGGTAAAGTAAAGAAGCGAACAAGAAACCTTTACCTTGTTAGGTTGTTAGTTTTCGAGTTGGAGCAAAAGTCGTCCCATGCTTTTTTATCCTGTAGATAATCTGATATTTTGTAACAAGCCTTTTTACAAAGGATATGTTTGATAGTTTGTTTGAATTTATTTATTGATAATTTTTGCAACTCACTCGGAGTTTTGTTGTAGAAGCGTATACATTGCCCTTTAAAAGATACACTAATCTTGAGCAGCCGAGTTTTGGGCAAAGCTAGTTTGTTCTTATTTCTAGTATTTACATTATGTATGTCGCAATTTTTAGGGAATTGATCGATATTTCTATGAGTGTACAATAAGTTTTCATAAATATATTGACATATATATGTACATATAATAAAATTAGCGGGTTTTGCATCATCATCATATCAGACCAAACACGTCCACTGCTGGACATAGGCCTCCCCCATACGACGCCACAAATAGCGGTCCTGAGCCGCCTCCATCCATCGACTCGACTCCCTGTGACCGCTACGATGTCGTCGGTCAATCGAGTGGATCGATTGGATTATTTTAGACCTTAAATAATCTACATAATCAAATAATTATAAAAAACTAACTCGCCAGTAGTAAAAATAAAAGAAATATCCTCCTAAAATCACTCCACGCTCACAACAAACTTTCTCAAAACTTCTAGGCAATGGTGTGGCTAATTTATTGTCTATGACTATAGAGTTTTTTTACAGTGATGTCCAACGAGAATCAATTTTAATCGAATAAACGATAGTGTCACGTCTTAAAATCTAATGAGAACATTCTTCAACCACTAGTAACCGAAGCAGCTGTGGGCGCGGATCCCAACCCGCATGGCTTTGGCACGTGCGCGTCGGGTATCAAAGTGCAGTCCGCATCACCCGAGTGGTTATGTAATACATACACATCTTTATGGAATACGTAAAAAAATACATGTAGATCATATAAACTCTGCCCGCTGTACCACAGACTTCGGATATAGGAAACTTATCCTAATAAATCTAAAAGCTAATAAATAAATTCTCCTTTCGCATTCCAGAAAGCGAGAGCCCCCAATCTCGTACGTCCCCGCGTCGCCGCGTCATTCGCCCGCCTCCTGGAGACTACATTAAACCAGATCTCTTCCAGAAAAACTTTCAGAAGATATCCGACCTCGTACGTCCAGGGGACATTGACCCCAGTCCGACGTATTTAGCGGAACCACATGCGGAGAAAGAGGGTAGACCGAGGTAAGGAAGCTTCTATAATGTTGACAAAGAAATGTTTTTTTCTGACGTCAGACGGTTCTGTCGTAAGAAGGTGCTTGTAAATACAACCAACTTAAGCTGAGACGGTCCCTGTTTTGTAACTCAAGCAATTGCTTTCTCTTCTGTTGAGTTGCGACCTGATAGTATTCTGCAATTTAATTTCTTCAAGTGATTTTCATATTTGTTTTGCAGGTCACCCATGATACCTCAAAAAAGCAAAATATCAATAAACCTCATGGAAAGCATCGAATCTGAGACATCCATCGATTCACCCGACAGAGAATTCGCGAATATTGATCTTAACGACTTCGACGAGTCTAACGATTTCAACAACGACAATGAACCTAATGACCTGGAAAAAGAAAGTGTTCAAGAAGAAAGTTCTGAAAACTCTGAAATAAAATCACCGAAACAGAAAGACGTCCAAGACAAAGCCTCAGAAGAAAGCTTCTTCCGATCAGATAGTATACCTCAAATAAAAGTTCCTATATTAGACTTAAAAACGGACACAGATTCTAAATCAGAAGAGTCAAACAGGCCATCTAAATCGATAGAAATACCAAAATCTCCTTTAATCAAAATATCACCAATGGCGGACCTGCGTTCACCTAGACTAGAATTCAACAAACCATGGAGCCCACTATCCACCTTCAAACCACAGAAATCTCCTGTACAGAGTATCAGAACCGAGTCACCAAAATCCCTAACAAGTCCAAGAATCGACGGAGTGATAATGTCACAAGGGAAATCTGACTCTGACGAAGTCGTTTTAGTGTATCAATTCGAGAAAAACGACGAGAGTCCAAAACCGGTCAAATCTCCGCTAATCCCTGATATGGGAGGTCATATGTTTGAGAGAAATAAAGCTGATGAAAGAAGAAGGTTAGAAATTAGTTTGATGAAGGAGTTGGAGGGAATAAGACTGGAATGGTCGAGTAAGGAAAGGAAAATGAGGATGGAGTTACAAGAAGAGTTGAAAGAAGCTGAGGAGAAGTTTTTGAATGAGAAAAGAGTCAGGTTGAGTGAGCAGGCGGCTAGGCATAAGAGGGAAATGGAAGAAGTAAGTTGGTCCTAAAATTATTACTATTTTGAAACTCCAAATTGTTACCGGATCTAGTGAAATTGCGAATTGCCTTCTTGTCATAAATAATCTTCAAGAAGAAGTTGAGAAGAGAAGAAGAGTCTTAGTTTGAATTAGCTATATGCGCTGATGTTCAAATCGTACTAAAATTCAGTTATCTTGTAATAACGAATATCCAATTAGTTAGACGAACCACCTGACCCGACCGGGGACAGGCCAGGCGCAGGACCAATGACTTAGGATACTTTGCAAGGCTCGAAATACTTGAGTTCTGTCTGAGTTAATTAAACATCGGTTCACACGCGTAAGCAAGCACAATCGTAACTTATTTATGTAATTAGAAAGGCCTTAAGTCCAATTCAAATAACATTAAAATCTCTTCTAGGCTCTAGAAGCCTCCGAATCAGAGCACCAGCGGTTACTACAAGCTGCGTTACAGCAACTGGATGAGAAATACAAGCGGGAAGTGGCTTTAGCGGAGCGGCAGCATAATGACAATATGGAGAGTTTGCAGGGGCAGTACAAGGCGAGGCTGGTGGAGCAACAGCGGCAGTTGGAAATGGGTTAGTTTTAAATACATTTTGGGAGAAGACAGACAGGCATATGGACAGAATTATGCACTTTAGAATTTATAATAAGTACCGATCAGGGCTTTGAATACCGGTATTTTCATAGTACCCGTTCGACTGACTTCGACGCAGTACCGATACTTTTTCAGTATCTATATAATTTATATCAGTATTTTAACATTAGTACCGGTACCAAAATATCGGTATTTTGCATGAGTACCGGTACTTTATTGCGGTTCCTTAACTCTAAAACCGATACTATCTACGTAAGGTACCAACACTTACACATTATGTGCAAGCGAGATAGAGAATAGAGAACGCGAACATCGGAGAAGGAAGGCGCCGCCGGCGGTGTCGCGGCGTCGTTGCCAGCTCTATAACCGCTATGAGTATCGATAATTTTTAGCTAGAATACCCATACTTTAAAATAATCGATACTCATATACAGAAATTGAAATTCGGATAATTACCGTTATGGTACATACCGTTGTGGTTATTATTGGTACCGGTACTAAGCCCTGGTCCGATATCTAACAACGGCTATGACCATCTTTACACATGTTTACAACGTCTAAATGTGTTTCCTACTCACATAAAAAAATATCGAAACAACATTATCATCCACAGCTCGAATTTATTTACAGATAAGCCCGTAAACTTTATAATTTCAGAGAACGAAAGAGCTCTATCCGAGTTATACGCACAATTACAAGAGAGCCTGGGCAGGGAAAGGGTCAAGATGGTGGAGGCGAACCGAGTGACCATAGACTCTTTGAAAGAGGAGCACGCTTCTAGGGTCGCTGATTTGAGGCACGATTATAGAGCCGAGGTGAGTAATCAATTTAATCATAAAGCGTAGACTTATAAAACGGATCGTCTTGAGAATTCAAACCAAAACCAGCGCCGCTACTAGCTTCGGCTTGTAGCGGCATAATGCTGAGACAGGGAGCTTTTTGGTCTCAGAAATAGATTGTTAACTATTTTTATATCCCTAAGTGATAAGGGTGGCCCACCCCAAGATTCACTTGATTTTTGTATGATTTGAATCAAAACATACATATAACCCCCAATTTTTACCTTTCTAATACCAACCTTCATTTATTTATAGCGATATTAGTACTGTAATAATCTTCAACTCTTAGTGGTCGATGGCAAAACAACGTTTGCCGGATCAGCTAGTATTATATTTATTGCAAACAGGCGTGCGGTGCGCCTGGCGGTACGGGCGCCTATGGACGCCTGCAACATCGGAGACATTACTCGCGCTGTGTCGACCCTTTTAAATGAACAAGTCCTTGTTTGAAAAACCTCATGCTGTAGCTCTGAGAAGAACCTCTTCAGGGATCTCCCTGTTCTCCCATTCCTCAATATTTAATAAAACATTTAAATCTCTATCTCTCTCTTCTCAGCTAGTTATCCCATATGGTGGTGGGGTCAGCTTTCCTAATTGTTTTCCTCTAGTTCGCTTTATCGACGTCGTCTTCGGTTCAAGCTTGACACTGTCTTGTGTTCTCAAACACTACATCCTTCCATCGTATCCTAAGTCTCCCTCTGGACCTTGGCCCGGGGATGGAAAGCTGCAGTGCCATATATAATCAAACAACAATAAAACATTTAATTTGTTTATATGATTTAATTATGAATTATTGAGTATATTTTTCCAGGTGGAAAGACTTCGCACCCAGCACCTATGCCACGTAACAGAAGTAAGAACGAGGTTGGCGCACGAACGAGCAGCGGTCTCAACTAAGATACACGACCCGCATCTAGTCGATAAGTACAGGTGTTTGAAGGAAAAGTACGCGAGGCTCAAGCATGATGTTAAGGTAATTTATTCATATCTTTTATTTTGTTGGATGATTCGTGACAGATATGATTCGTGACTAGAGATGGGTTTATGCCGGGCTTATTGAGTAAATGCTAATGTATGCCTGATAAATGCCCATTTATCGGGCATAAATGCCCATTTATCGGGCATAAAAGGACATACCACCACCTGTGACTGCACTTGAGGCCATATATTGGGTACTAGCTGACCCTAGGAGGGTCAGCTTAAAGGTAAAAAAGCTTCTCGAGATCAGCTGAAACCCTATTAAAAGAGTCTGAAATACCTGCAACCCGTTTTCAATCAATTTTTTTTTTGTATTTGAGATTGGTACGTGTTTAATAGTTTTTGTATTTTTGGTATTCTCTATAAGAGTGAAGCAAATTGGGTCCCTGATTAAGAAGTAACAAAGAAAATCTCAATAACTTCAACCTCCATTTTATCCTTTATTGCGTTTTGTTAAATTCCAAAAACGTGTTATTTCATTTAATTTAGATATATTTAATAATTTCCGTGCAATGGCGTTATACATTAAAAAGTTATATTTATATTCGGAGCCAAACTACGAATCTTAAACTTTGATAACTTGTTTTACTCCATTTTGTAGAATATTTTCCAAAATCTTGAAACCTGTGTTCAATAATTTTATATTGTTAGTATTCTCTGTAAGTTTCAAGCAAATTGGTTCATTGATTAGGAAGTAAGAAATAAAATCTCAATAACTTCACCAAGTCGCTCGCTTGCCATAACACTAAATGACCGAAGATAAGATCCAAGTATAAGTGATTTTACTTTGTAAATGCCCTTCACATTGAGTTCATTTTACGACCGATGTGGCGCAGTGGACGAAGGTTCGCTTGCGACGCAGGAGGTTGCGGGTTCGATTCCCGCATCGGGACAAATATTTGTACGATCTGCAGATATTTGTTCAGGGTGTTCTGGTCGTTTTCTATGTATAATAAAAAATATCTATGTATGCAATTATATTGTATTATGTATATCAGTTATCTAGTACCCATAACACAAGCTCTGCTTAGCTTGGGGCTATAATGTTGTGTGTTTATTTATTTATATTCTTTTGCGGTTCCTTGATTCATAACTGTTCATATTTTGTATAGATGTCGCTGGAACGACGTAACAAACGAAGAGAAATGAGCATGACTACTGGTTCAGAGACTGAAAAATCCAATTCGCATAAAGGGAACCACTCCTTAGAGAGGTAAGAATTTTTATTTTTGCTCAAATGATAAAAATATATGTACCTTAACTAAAGTGTAACAAAGGGCAATTCGGAAAGTGACGGTCATGCATGACGCTCAATAGGGGAGGCCTTTGTCCAACTGTAGATTAGCATTGACTGATAAGTATAATGAATACGGAAGGCTTAGGTCGACTTTCACCGTTGCATTTGAACGCGTTCAATGTGAGATAAAATCAGTTTAGCGCTTAAGCGAGCTCAGTGCATGTTACCGACAAAAAGTTGATCCGGTTCAAGTGCAGTCACACAATGATGTATTAGGAATTTGAAGTCAATCAAACTGAACTTAGTAGTGTTATAGATATGTTTGGCAGCAAACGTTGAAGTTGTACCTTAAAGTATCTGAGGTAGTTTGACTTCATCATCAAAGTCGGATGATGTGTATGGAATCCATCACGGTCCTACGCTGATTCACACATTGGTTGCCAATTCACATGTCACAGAAACAAATTTTATTTGACACCACTAAAATGTTGCCGTCTCTTTTTTATCGATCGCAATGTAAATGTTGGCATCATTTTTACAGCCATCACGATTGTCGCTGTCCATAGAGTATCTGTCAGAATCATTTTATCAGTGACTCAGTGCAATTTAAAGAATATAATTCAAATTCAATTGTTAATTAAATTGTTTTGTTTTCATAATGCAGATAAAAAAAATATTATTGTTGCTCTTCTATAAACTGCTAAAATAATCACCAGATGCAAGGAAGTGAACGAGACATCGATAAGCGCCTCCGTGGCTCCGGAACCTGTGCGTCCCGCAGCGAAGTGCAACGACAACGAAACCTCGCACTCTGAAGTGAACGCTCCCAAATCCAGCGACAATAATAATCACGAATGGCGGTTCAAGAGGGATAATGTAAGCACTCGCCTACTTGATCTGAAAGGCTAGTGGGTCTGAAGGGAAATCTGTAAAATTAATCGTCCGTAGGAAAATCGGTGACCGATATACATAGTTCTTAGAATTACCAAGCTAGGGAGTACTATTCATGACGTCGTTGGAGCGGGTATATTTTTAGCAGAAGACACTTGTGGATGGAATCGATGGATATTACCGAGAGTGAGTACTCAAAACAATCAAATGAACGTGCAAAAAACGAGCGGCAATGGAGCCAGAGTCCATTGTCGCTCGATTTTTGCGGTAAGAACTCAATACTCTATATTGATCATTCACAATCTTCAATCTTACTGGTTTTGCTATTTTAAATCATGGTTAAATCAGCCCATATATGTCCATCAAACGCCGCCATTGATGGCGATCCTGAACCACCATCATCCACCGACTACTTCCACGCCACGTACGCTTCAATATCGGTCTATCAATGGATGTTTTTCCACACCTCGTTTCGCATTGCATCGCGGTCGCCACTCCTTTTTTGAATGAACTCTTCAAGTCCCTGGTCGATATCGGTAATGCCATAATGGACTTCCGACTGCTCAATTGTGTAAAAGCGTTAATATCCGACTGAAGATTACCTAAACGTTGTGTAACCGAACCGTGGCTGAAATATTCACCTAAACGTCATGCCGATATACTATGAACATCCAAAACAAGACAAATCAAGATAAACATTCTTTAGGTATGTATTAGACACATAAGTGATATATAAATGTGCTAGTGGTTTCTTTCTACACCTCCACTAGTGGAAAAAATTTGTAGTGAAGAGAATATCAATAACACCTTATTTCTTATCTGATAATAATAACTATGTTTATAGTATAAAATTTGGCTTGTCTAAGTGCTTATTTTGTAAGCCTAAAGAAATAATGTTATATTCTGATTCTGCATAGGTCCATTGTTTGATTAACAACGTTATGTTCCAGACCCTACAATCAGACACGTCGCAAACGTCGGCGAGCAAAAGGCCATATCGACGGACGGCCGTGGCCTTCCGAGAGCCCCCCAATACGCGACGCCGTAACAGAGATCGGGGCGATCGGGACAATGGTAAGATTTAAGTTTTATTTGCTTCTGAGCCCGACTCAAACAGAAGGTGTTATACGTTTGAGTTAATAGATAAATAGATTATTTATTCATGAACAATGTTTACAATTGTACTTGAATATAAAGATAAACTTGTAATTAGCCTTCAGCAGCGTCACATGCATACTTCATGCATGTTACTATATAACAAAACACCTTATTGTAAAACCCTAGCTGTAAGTTTTCTTAAAAGTTGTAAAATAAAAAATAAAATAAGTTATCTTGAAATTAACTTTAACGATTAAAAAAATAATGTGAATTTATTGAAAATTAAATACAATGTATTTAATTTACTACACACGGGTAATTTTCTCACTCTTAAAAACTGAAGAATATTATCAAAATTAGAAATCGCTTACATAGTCAAAATTTAATGTAATGAATATATGTGTCCGTGGGGCCGCGGCGTACGAATATCGACCCCTCCAACTCAACCCGTGGATGTCGTAAGAGCCGACTAAGGGAACCTACCAGAGGAAGGGCAGCAGCTTCCTTCTGAGTATTTTTAAACACCAACACTGCGATCACCAATCCGCCTGCCAAGCGTGGTGATTATGGCAAATCCCCCCCTACATGGGAGACCATCCACTGGATGGACCGACGACATCGTAGAGGTCGCAGGGAGTCGATGGATGGAGGCGGCTCAGGACCGCTATTTGTGGCGTCGTACGGGGGAGGCCTATGTCCAGCAGTGGACGTGTATGGGCTGATGATGAGGATGATGATGAATGAATATAAGCGGGATTAAAATATTTTTTAATATATATAAACGTGTGTGTATGTCTGTAGTATATTATGTCTCTATCGTGTGGACAGATTTAGAGTTGGCATTACTTTGAAAAGTGATCGATAGTTTTCTTAGCTGTGATTGGGAAATTAATATGATTGACATTTTAATAGCTGATCCCAAAGGGGCTATAAGTTTGACATGTGTCTTTGAAATCTTAGGTCCCTAACGGGTAGCCAAGCGCAGAACCAATTTGGATAAATTTAGTTTTTGTTTGAATACATTTATCTGTATCACAACTCACGGATACATATTTTAACAAATAATAATAATAATACTATCTCGTTAAAACTGAGAAAGATAAACTCAGTAAATATCTTGACTTGGCTAACGAGGTTGTCAGCATGTGGGATGTTGATTCAGCGACCATCGTTCCGATAGTCGTTTCAGTTAATGGCGTAATAGCGAAGACCCTCGATCCACATCTTAAGAGACTCTCGCTAGGAAGTTGAATCAAGGGTCAGATTCAAAAGGCGGTACTCCTGGACTCTGCGCGTATCGTCAGGAAGTTCCTCTCTCTGCAGCCCTAGTCACCGGTCGCTTGAGCCTAGCTTCGCGGCCGGTGATCCACCGTTTTGATATATTTTTTACTGTAGATTACTTTTATATGTTACGTATTGTATTTTCTATAGTAAAAAATGTATTTTAGCGAGATTTAAAATAAATGTAGTGAAATAATAATATTAAGAATGATTATTCGAAATGATTTGTATTTTCTGTCTTCATTATTGTGTTGTTTTAAGATTAGGTATTGTTATTTTAATATTTTAAATGTGTCATAATTTACGCTACTATGGACCGTATTTGTCTGAAATAAAGATTCAATTTAATTTTGAATTGTTTTGATGATTTTATATGCTATGAGGAAAACGGTTGTTCTAAAGTTATGGTGGTTCAAAATAAAAACGCCGTCGGTGGGGGTTAACGTAAGGTTTTAGTAAAATTTGCTTGTTGTTTATATCGCAGGTACAAAGCATAGCACTGCTGTTTTTGCAATATTTAGTAGATAATTTTATTTTTTAAATCGGTCAATTTTATTGCAGGTGCTACAACAGACTGCCAGGATTCTTCTGATGCTACAACAGCGGATGAAAAACCAAAGGAGTCTTTAAATGGTATGTTACTTTTTACCTTAAAAACTCACAGTTTGACTAACTTATTGTGAATGTGGGTTAACTACGAACCTTGTTAGTGTTGGATACATCCCAGACGTCTTGGGTTTCAAAGACGTGTATTAGTCTCTGACTTAGATACCGTAGCTATCCAAGCCTGAAAAAATAAACGACCAAATCTCAAAGAAATAGCATGCTGAAGTGGCAGGAGGCCGGCCATATCTCCCGAAGAACTGATAAACGCTGGAGTAAACTTTTTCTGAAGACCGCGACTCGGAAAACGCTGTGCAGGACGCCTTCCGGTCATGAGGGATGATGACTACGAAAGACTGCCGGAGATGCTGGATGTGGCAGACTGAAGACTGCGCTATGGTGGTCATAGGATGAGGCCAATGTACGATAGTGGACTAGTACAGGCTGATGATGACGGTGTCTAATGCACGTTGTAATAAAGATATCGCCTTTTTCCAGGACATGGTAGGCGACGCTGCTTCACGAGATTAAAATCCGCGTCGACGTCTCGGCTCAACTACTCCCCAAAGTAAGTGATAGAGTAGCGACTAGAGTCCTACAGTTGCACGCTGTAATAATACTACACTCGACAGCAAATAAATCGGGCCACCCACCACCCTTGGAACCGATTCAACTGTCTAAAAAAGCTTAAAACTCACAACTATGAAAGTGATACCTGCAGAAAGTACCTATGTATGTTTCATGCTGATTAAATTGACTATACATTTATTCTAAAGTACCGTCAACTCACATTGTAATCAAGCAACAAACGCAATACTAACTATTTGTTCTGCCTTGACTAGAGTTCTTATTTAGTGTTTTTTTTTTGTACAATGATGGTAGTCGGATATTTCTTATCGTTTCTTTAGCTTTTGTCTATAGTTTGCTGAGACGCGTGGAATTTCTCGAGAGATTAACACGACTAAAAAATGACTCTTCCTTAGTAAACTGATTAATCCCAATGAGTTTCCATTCCATTTTAATGATCATAAACCGCACTTTCTGTAGGGCTAACTTAGACAGTTGTAAGTTTTATACTTTTTGAGAAAATTGAATTAAGTCAAGGCCAAGGCGGCAGATGGTCCGGTTTATTTGCTGTCCAGTGTATTTTCAATATCTTTGCACATAATTCATACAATGTGGCATTTAAGTGCATTAATGTATAAATGCATTCGTTTATTTTATGCTCAAATGCTGTGGGCTCCAGAGCTAAACTTGCATTGGGCAGGAAGACAAATAGTACAACAAACAAAATCAACATAATCAGTTGGGTGGAAAGGTGAATTCCTCGTCAATTAAACATGTTAAATTGAACATTAAATGATAATATTTGTTTTATCATATCTTCATAACATTATTGTACAAGAGCGAATCCAAGATAATTCTCGATATTACCTAAATACACCTTTCAATTTATTTAATTAAATATATAATTTATACAATTTATTTAAAAATATATTTAAATATTTACATAAGTAGGTCTAAGTATCTAGGTAATGTATAAGAGACACAATGTTACCCAAGCAGGACGTGGCAATAGGTACCTACTTTACGACTAAGTTCTATCTATCTATCTCTCTATTATATTATTAATATACATAGGTAAGTTTTATTCTCTTCCAGGCGCGGTGAAGGCTGGTCCAGTCCATTGGAAGCTTTGCGTCAGCAGCTTAGGAAACTGGACGATTTAGAAGATCAGTTCCCGGATCTAGCGTGCCAGCCTGCTTATAGTCTGCGATATCCTTTCAGTGAACTAGGTGAGTGCTTTTATCTAAGTTCTTGAAAAACTCGACGTGTTTCGGACTCTATCGTCAAACCCAAAGCACGCCGAAGCCAAAGACTTTGTAAAAATTTGCCCCCATATAATCTATTTTTATTTTTAAAACTGTCTTTATTGACAAAGAAATTTTTATTTATTTTATTTTACGAATTTTAAGAAAACTTACAGCTTGGAATTCACAATAAGATCTTTGAATAACATAAAATGCATATTATAATACTGAGGGCTAATTACAAGTTTCCACTATCGAGTCATAACCTTTTCTCTAACTCGACTCAAACTTGGTTGAGGGCGACTCGAAAACTTTCTCGAGTTGGGTATGCGTAGCTTCGAACATACAGGATCCGTTTATGTTCAAATATGCTTGGCAAATTTGTGAAAACTCTACAAAATCAGTTTTGATGCGAATTGCATGGGAATCAACCTTCAACTCAAAAGTCAAGAAAAAGGTCGCGACGTAGGTACCTTGAGTTGACAGTTAATCCTCCACTCGTTTGAGGAAACCTCGAATAAAAGAGTTTTCCCGGTCAAGCTTTTGAAACTCATCTTTGTGGTTGCTTCGAGTGGCATAAGAGTCTAGGGTATGACATCAGATCTAAGGGTAAGTTCCCTTTCTAAATCAACCATTTCGTTTTCCCAGGTACAGTATCAACGGCGGACACGCCCGAACTGGAGTTCGTGCGTCATCGTGCTTTGGTAGAGCGAGAGGGCATGCGGCGCGCGCGCGCTGTATTGAAGCGAAGGCGCACCGCTTTGAGGGAAACTCGTGCTTCACTATCGCCTCATAGAGCTCCGTCTGTGAGTTAATGAACTAAATATTTTATTGCACCTAATTCCTTTATTTACAATCATCAGTTGTGAACTAATAATAGTAGATTGTTACACAAGGGTAGTAAGGGAGCTATTACAGAACAAGATCCAATTTGGCGCCAGAGCGAGCTATTGGATTGAGTGCACCCGAGATATTTAGACTAGAATATAGTTCGAGGGTGCACTCAATACAATTTCGCGCTCTTGCGAGCGCTCGCAAAGGGCGCTAATGGATCGAGTGCACCAGAGAACATAGTTCGAGGGTGTAATAGCTACTTGCAACCGAGGTAAGCATTCTACTTTACATCATAATGGCGAGGCAAATAAAACATTTATATACTTAGGTATGACAAAATGTAATTTTTATTTGAAAAATTAATTATTTATTAAAAGATTTTGTATTTTGTACAACATCTTCTGCTTTGAGATGACAGAAATCAGGCGTGCGGACCAGTACTTCATCTGATGAAGTACTTGACATACTGAACTACCACTTTAAACTTGTTTATTACAATTTTAACTTTTAACTTTAGTTTATTACAGTCGCACAAATCAAATCAAATGAAATGCCGCCATTTCCACAGTTTTTTTTTCAGTGAAAAGTTTTCTTATAATTTTATAAGAAAAGAGATTATTTCACCAAGGAGTTTTGCATAGCTTGAACTGTATAGTCTTTACAATTCAAACAAAGTGTGACGTACATAATGATATTTGAAAATGGAATTCCTATAAAAATGTACTGTGTTGCAAATACCATCTTACACAGCCTCTTTGCTTAATTTGTAAAACCTTCTTGCCGAGCATTGTGATGTAAACATAATTTTGTAAATAACATAGGTAATTATACAAATAAATTTTGTAATATGGGTAATTATTATATAAGTATGGGTTTGTGTAACGTGTTCACATAGGTTTTCAGCTGTGACGAAGTTTCTTCCTTGTCTTGCAATTTTCGTGTAACGGCTGGGATATCGAATCGAACTTACAAGAAACAATCATCACAAATGTAATGCGACTCTATCGCTTTCATTCGCGTTAGTGACGAAATTACCTTTTAGATTTGGAATAGTTTTTACCCGCGACGGAACAGAGACGGTATCGCTTAGGGTGTGATGTTGTTTGTTTGTATTTGTGTGCATTTTTCTGAAACTCAGGTGTACATTTGAAACAGGAGGAACGCGAATCCACAGAGCTAGAGGTGGCGTTACACCGGGCGCGCGCCCTGCTCGGCGAGAAGGAAATAAGGCTGCGGCACATCGAGCGCGCGCTCAAACAACTGACGCCGCTCATAGCACCGCAAGCACAGGTGCTTGTGTACCCGCCCTTATTTTCCCATCTTATTTTTTTGTATTGATATCTTTAGCATGCTTACGCTTTAGTAAGTCCGTCGTCTTAATTTTTCGTTTTCATCCGATTACGACATTTCACACAGCCTCATTTAGTCCGAAAATAGGTAGAGCTTGCAGCGGTTATGTTTTTAGCAAGCGATGAGCTAAAGTCTCTACAGAGCTAGATTGTGGCACATTACACTGGCCGCGTGACCAAGCGCGGCGAGAAAGAGATAAAGCTGCGGCACATAGAGCGCGCGCAAACTACTGCGAACGCTTGCGTAGATAGGCCCTTATTGTTTGTGAACGTCATCTTTATTATTTGAAACTTACACTTGTTTTTATAATTTGCGAACTGGCGTCGTGGTCTTGGTTATTTGTAAATTTTTTCAGTTCAGCAGGTCTACTCGGAAAAGGAAAATCGAAGTTTCTGTTTCGTTTTCGTGCAAAACCAACTATTATGTCGCTTGCATAAGATTAACGTTTGCTTGAAAACGAATCAGAAACTTCGATATCCGTTTTCCGAGCAGGCCCTCAGTTTCTTTCGTTGCCATCTGCACTTACATTTTTCGTTCGTCCTTTGTTTTTAGTTATTTATTCTTCTTCTTCGCCTTTATTTTTAATCATTGTAAACAATTTTCTTTCCATGAATCCTTATCTTTACACACACACTGCTTTGTTGTGTTGCGTAGCGACTTTGCAGCGCTATACTACTTGCGCGCTTAAATACAATAATGCGCAGTATAGCTCAGCATGACGCTGAGTCACTGCAAAGCAGCGCAATGGAGTAGTGTGGCTTCACTCTTATTTGTATCATTAATTATCTATACCTTGTGCGCCCGCTCGCACTCTGGACTGGTCTGAACTACTCTGGGATCAACTTAATCCGTATTGGCCCGAAATGCTAGGAAATTTGTGAACTCCGCTACCTGCCTCCAATAGCTAACAAAATGTACGCGCAGTCCAGTCTATTCAGTGCATATCCAATTTATTATGGAAAGTTCATAGGTCTTATGGAATGTCTGAACTGCTAAACTAAAATGTTTTAAACAACAGTCTGAATGGACTAAAATTTGGAACTTAGACATGCCAGTAACTTTTGTTCAGCTCGAAAATAGCTATCCAACGATGTATGAATTATATCAGCATACTATTACTGTTACCATAGTTCATAGGTCCTGGTTGTCTGGCAGAGATCGGTCGCTGGAGCGATAAGACCGCCAATTGTGACTTATGTTTTTAAACTGTTTCCTGGTTTTAAGTGTGCAATAATAGTATTTTCTATCTTCAATCATATATTTCCTGAAGTGTAGGAAAAATGCGATGTTTTGCGCGCCGCGGTAAAATTTTGTCGACTGTTTTGTCTTGCACTGTCTTCCACCCCTACCACGAAAAAGAGCTAGACAAAACACACGACAAGCTTTGTCGCGGCACATTTTTTTCCAAGCAGTACATAACTTTACAAGTACATAACTTTAAATGGTATTATAGCGGGAAGGCACAACCAGCTCAGCCTCGTCCAGTTCATCGACCCGTGACGCGGGCAGTGCGGGGAGCGCGGGGGGCGCCGTGCTGCGCTCCCTGCGCGCATTGCACGCCGACGTCAGGGACATCTGGCGGGCTTTAGACGCACGCAGGCCGCACACAGGTAATGAACACACTACAGTAGGGTAGTTCCCATTTGTTCTATTGAACATGACGTTACGTAGAGAGTGCAGCAACTGTCTCAATAGCATAATAAATAGATTCATTGAGCGTCCGTAGACGTTACTCATACACCTTACTAACTACATTGAACAAGAACTGGATCAGAGTAACCACACACTTGCAATATTTTTGGACCTAGCTAAGGCCTTTGACACCGTTTCCGTAGCCATACTATTGCGCAAGCTTGAAACACTGGGAATCAGAGGCACTCAACTAAAACTTTTCACGAGCTACCTCGAAGAACGCACACAGTGCGTTAGGATAGGCGATGTTCTCAGCAATGATCAAGAAAATACTGACTTTGGTGTTCCCCAAGGCAGTGTATTAGGCCCTACTTTATTTTTAATCTACATCAATGATCTTTGTAATATAAAATTAGATCATGGCAAAATCATATCATATGCTGATGATACTGCTCTAATTTTCTCCGCTGAATCTAAAGAAGAAGTGTACAAGTTTGCGCAAAATGGATTCAACATTGTAAATAAATGGCTTCAGCACAACTTACTAACTCTAAATGCAGATAAGACTAAGTATATTAGGTTTTCGATGCGCAAACGCCCGTCAAACGAAATCAGCCCAAAATTATATGCGCATTATTGTGTAGGCGCTGATAACGTATGTGTCTGCCCAACCATACATAATACAAATAAAATTAAATACCTTGGCATAATACTGGATGAATCACTCTCATTCAAACCCCATCTAGAAGCTTTAGTAAGTAGAGTCCGCAAGCTGATTTTTGTCTTCAAAAATCTACGCCATATTGCGGACCAAAAACTTATTATACAGGTTTACCGGGCCCTTTGCGAATCCATATTGACGTACTGCATTACATCATGGGGTGGAGTAGGTAAAACATTATTACTAACTGTTGAGAGAGCACAAAGAGCGATACTTAAAGTATCAACTTTCCGTCCTTTTCTTTTTTCTACAAACCTTCTCTTTAAATCATGTGGAGTATTAACAGTTCGACAGTTATTCATAATGAACATAATACTTAAACAACACGCAGCCCTTCCATATGTCACTGAAATCGCTAACAAAAGGAGGAAAAATAATGTTTGCCCTAAAGAACTAGGTCGAAGACATGCTTTTTCAAGAAAATTTTACAGTGTTCTTGGTCCTTTTTTATATAATAGATTAAATGTGTTAGCCAATATTTATTCCTTAAACTATAATAGCTGTAAGAAAAAACTTAGAGATACTTTACAATGTATGTCATACGATGACACAGAAAATTTATTGACTGTTCTAAAGTAGGCCACTAATTGTAAGCACCTTTATTATTATTAAAACTAGTTTAGCATAGTTAGCATAAGTAATTTTATAGTATGCATAGCATTTATTATCGGATTTTATTGTTTGTTTATTATCAGCACTTCCTTGCCTGAAAAACAGGTTTTTACCTAGTTCAGGCACATGTACTATGTTATCTCATAAAATCATAAGATTAAATAGTCTTAGTCTTTGTTATCCTTTTAGCCCTAAGTTAATTTTGAATAAATTATTATTATTTATTATTCTGTTTCTCATTTCCATGATCACGGGCCATATAGTGACCCGGTCCTTTGGGAGGCATGCGTGGAGCCGAAGCCAACAACACAGAGGCCCTTTATGAGAATTAATCTAAAGGCGAGAGCTACACATAGCGGATATCATCCTTGGTTGCACAATATGATACACCCGAAGATGATATCCGCCAGGTGTAGAGACTATTGCAAAGGAAAATGAAAATAACAAAAAAGCCATGTTATTGTGGTGAATGGATGGACTGGGTAATTGGGCTATGGGGGAAACTATGGACGCCTGCCATAAACATACTCTCAATACTGTTACAAGCGGCAGACGGTGGCTTGCCGAATGCTGGACGGGTTCCTCAAAATGTTGGCTTATATGCCGGTAAAGGAACAACATCGGTGCAAACGACTAAGGGGTGTCGAGAGGTGCGGCCCCGATTTCACCATCACGAAGACACGTGAGCGGGCTTCCTCGTTATTACGCCATTAGACACTTCCACCCCCGAGTCTACATCCTAAGATGCATCTCTCGCGACTCCACTCAGACCGGCCAATGAAGGCAAGCAAGAGGTGGGGATCTGGTTCTCTTGGGGTACCACTCCGCAAGCGGAGACGAGAACCAGGAACTTCCCCGGGAGCACTCGGTATACCCGTGGTGTCGCTACTCACCAACAGCTCGCCACAAGCTGCCCTGCAGGTTTATTATTTATTATTATTATTAGTTGCGCCCGTAAAAACCTTTCTTTCCCCTTACTTATAAATATGAAAAATACCCATGAATACTTTATACTACACTGTCTTCTGATAGCATAGAGTCTAAAATAGCTTTTCACTTGTTTTAGCATCACCAGAAACGAGCTCCTGTAATGCGGCCACCACATCTCAAACTAGAATGACGTTGTCTGCTGTAAGTATTCAAAGACAAATGTTTAACATCAGAATAATAACATAACAAATTAATTGTAAAGATTACGTGTGCCTGAACTAGGTAGCACCTGTCTGTATCTCAGGCAAAATTGCGTACAAAAAATAGATAGATAGTAATAATCGCTTATATATATTCTGTTTATTTTGTTTATTTTATTTTTCTAAGTAGTACCTTATTAGATGCACCCATATTTTACCCCATGTATATCCAATGATCCTATCCATACCAGGTTGTCTGGCAGAGATCGGTCTTGAGCGATAAGACCGCCCATTGTCACTTATATTGTTTTTGTCTCATTTGTAAACAGTTTTCTAGTTCTATGTGTGCAATAAAGTATTTTCTATCTATCTATCTCTATATAAAGTAAAACAAATCGACAGTGCAGACTTTCAAAATAATTTTTAAACTAACTACGCTAAACTAGATTACGTTTTAGGAGTACGTTTGATAAATACAAATGCTGAATAACATATATAAAGAAATAGGTACCTATTATGTTTACTGTATCGGCATTTTTAGGCGCCTCCATAATCTATCGAGTTTATGTAATGTCTGCACAGCAAAGTCGATGGGCCATCGAAAAGTTGAAGAAACACGTCTACTGTGTCGGCTGCCTCCGTTATTTATCATACACTGAAATGTCCTAACAAACCGCCGGGTTGTATTGGCGTATGAAGGCGGTTTGGTTTATAGAGTTTAGAATAAAACTTAACTCCGATTAAAAATCATCAACATCATCAGCCCATACACGTCCACTGCTGGACATAGGCCTCCCCCGTACGACGCCACAAAAAGCGGCCTGAGCCGCCTCCATCCATCGACTCCCCGCGACCGCTACGAGGTCGTCGGTCCGTCGAGTGGATGGTCTCCCATGTAGGGGGGGATTTGCCATAATCACCACGCTTGGCAGGCGCATTGGAGTTCGCAGTGTTGGTGTTTAAAAATACTCATAAGGAAGCTGCTGCCCTTCCTCTGGTAGGTTCCCTTAGTCGTCTCTAACGACATCCACGGGTTGAGTAGGAGGGGTCGATATTCGTACGCCGCGGCCCCACGGCCAAGGAATATTGGTGGAAAATATTGATATTTTGATTTTGATTGAGCTCGCATTCGTTTCCGAACAACGCATAATGCGTTGTTGAAGTTCGTGTTATAGTTTTTAGTGTAACCTTGTTGTTTTCTGTTATTGCTAGCAGTTTTTGTCAAGTTTTCAGCTATAAATATCGTTGTTGACATAAAATATCTTGGATTCTAAATCGCAGTATAGAAACAGATTGAGCGCACGCCACGTAATGTACTTGTCGCATTACGGGATCTGGTAGCTTGGATTTGTATGAAAACAGATGGTCTAGACTAGTTGTAGCTTTATTCTAAACTTTATACTTACACCAAACCCGCCAATACAACCCACAACAACAACTTGACATCTTAAATTGAGCCGACCAGGTACCGGAAGGTGCGACCCTTCACACGGTGGACCGATGACCTGGCGAAGGTTTTTCAAAACCGTTGGACGCGGGTCACGCAGGTTCAGCCATTGTGGCGATCTTTGGAGGAGGCTTTTGTTCAACTGTGGAAGTCTTTCGGCTGTTATAATGAGCATTAAATTGAGCTTTGCTCGCCTTATTTAAAGCTACGTGCTACAAATATAGGATAATCCATATTAATGAATCTTTTTGAATTTTCAGCCAGATCCAATGATACAAGACAATTCTGACGCTGGAGTCTCAGAACGAGCTAGGGGCTTGAGAGCTTGGTTGCAAACTGCGCCTTAGTCCCCTATCTATAAGCCTTATTATTCCTTAACTTCATTTATCTACTAACTTTTTGGACCTACGTTGATTGTTTTTAGCCGAAAGTAAGTTTCTGTTTAAAGTTGAAAGTGACATTATAAAAAAAAAGAGATTTAATTTTGTGGTTTTTGCTTTAACAATATAATAAACGATCAGTGATGTAGTTTTGCACACATTGTAAGCTTTTCGTTATGAACACATGCTAAAACAAACTACGAGGCAATTGTCGTTTTCGAATCAATAATTTATTGAATTTACAGGTCAGAAAATGGTAAGCAATATAAAAGTTAATATATTGACTTAAGAACGGAACGGATAGCCTTATTCCCCATACAAACGTATTTTCCGCCTCATTTGAAAACTATGTCCCCGATCTTATTGAAATTTTCCATACGTAATCGGTTGAAAAATTGCTATGTTTGCAGCGGTTTAGTTTTTGAAAAAAACATAATGATATTTAAATGAGAGCGAAACCAATTATGACCACCAAATCGAGTCATCTTCAAGCGATTGTTTATGCATGATAGATACCTTTATTCGAAAATCTGTCACGCTGCAAACATCCTAAATATATTCAACATTATAAATACATAATCAAAAATATTTTAGAAATCAATCGTTTACTCAAAATTAATCGGTTTGTTTTGGCGTGGATTCATAGTAAATGGCTTACAACGTGCACAAAACTTATCTGCTATCTAAATTAATTGTATATCCTAGAAAATTTTAAAATATAATTTTTTTCACGCGTGACTTTAAACCCAGATTATATAATACATACTACTAGCTTTCATTTCTTGTTCTATTTTCGGTCGTTCAAATTCTTGCGATGACAACGTTTTTGTAGTCCATTTTGTTAGTAGATGAATAATAACTACCTCTATACAATTATTTTTGCCTTAAATTGTATGTAACCTATTTAATATTATTACATTTAGCGGTTTTTTAAAACTTAGATGTTATTATTAGAACCCTCCATTTTTATCCAAATATGTTTGAAAGGAATGTAATAATAATAAAGGCTGATTCAAATTAGATCAAGAATGGGAGGAGACCAAGTACCATAGATAAAATTATTAATATTTTGTCTGTGGTAAAATGAAATTTCGGTATATTGTGTTTTAAATTAGCCGAAATTTCAAGCGGGAAAGTTGAGTGATATCAAAAATGAAGAATGATTTATTTGGTACGTTTCTAGTGACTGGTTGGTTAGAATTTATACTTTGACATTTGTCAGATTTGTGATGATAAGACGTATGCTTCATAATGTTATTGGTAAATATGTATAACGAAATTATACACTAGTCTAACTTGATGTGGAATGATTGTAAACAAACCGCCCATACTTAACCTAAGATTCACTCTTTTACGGCATCTTTTATACAAAATTTATATTTACTCGTACTTATCGATTTGTGATCCTTCAGTAAAATATTGTTTACGATAATATTCAGATATTATCGTACCCAATACTCTTCCCCAAGCGAGTTTTAGTTTTTTGGATGTTGCTTTGTTTACAAAAATTCCACATCGAGGTTGATTAGTTAGTGAGCTAGACTAGTAAACTAGTAGAATCAAATATAAACTATATATAGCAATATACAACATAGATAAAGGCTTCGTAATCATATACTTACAAATATAGTTGATTGACATTCTTACTAGGTTTAGTACCCGCTCCAATAAAACGAACAATATCCATCACGAAAATAGAAATGAGCTGTTTACAAGTCCACAGAATTTGTGATGACTACAGATGACGAAAGATGATTGAGTTTGTGATTATTTATTAAGCTAGAAACCGACTGAGCCTATGCCACGCAACGTACGCCACGTATTAAAAGATCAGGAGGGCAATTTTGGCAATATATGTACTATATATATATGTACATATATGTACATAATATTAGAATGAAAAATGTCTCAAACTTTGCGCGAGGAGCTCGGAGAGGCAACATCACTGGCTGGACTCTGTCGGTGTAGTTTGGTAATCTCAGTGACAAGGTCGAGTGTTGTGGTGTCCTGTAATGTCTCGTGGAAAGACGAAACTAGTCGACGACTTACTCTGATGGATACTATCAGGTTTATACGCGTTACATACTAAATATTGTTTCATTCTAATATTTTGCAATGGACTTCCGCTAAGTAACGCCTGAATCTATTAGGTATTTATAATGTAGCTACTCGATAAATATGGCAAAAACTGTCAAAATATCGATTAGTGATGGCTTCGTAACAAATATGCGTATTCTCAAAATTTGCAGTTCAATATATTTATCGAGGGATTTACTTCGAAAAGTCGCACGAGAATGCCGGTTTTGGCGGGATTCGATATTTTATCCCGTGATACTGCGTATCACTTGTTAACCAATCACGTGATACGCAGAATCTGCCTCCTGGATGCATGAATTTCTATACAAAACAGATGGCCTCAGACTCATCTTAGTTACATACGCCAAGCCATCCGGGGCGATACATTCATTCTGTCGCGTACATTCCGTTGCATGGGTTCAGTCTGTTTCTACCTTCATCTGGTTCTCACAATATGGAGACATATTGTCACACAAAATCTCAACTACTATAAAGACTAGTGCTTATATCGTACTTTAACGGCCATTTAAAGGTATAAAATAACGAAGACGAATCAATTTGTTAAAATAATGCTTCTAAATGACTGTTTTATTTTGTGTGCGGTGATTTTTGAACAGACAGAACAATTTTGCGTGTGAAAAATTTTATAATACCCGCAAACGTGCACAAATTTGTCTGCGGATATTTTTAACACGCAGAATCATTGTCGAACAATAATGAACTTTAATACTTAGCCAAATAATGAATATGTAGCGAATTCTAGTCAATGATTATCATATTTAGCTAAATATTTGTTTTAGTATAAGCTAGTTTTCTCGTAATTCACTGTTGATGGTGGTTTTCTTGGAATTTTGATCAAAAATGATGTAGCTCGAATGGTTTTTATGACATTTTCATACGTTTGATTTAATTGGAAATGGCGTGAATACCATGATTTGTTAAATAATCCAACTAGCTAAAAACGTGTATGTGTCGCAGCTGGCTAGTAGAATAGCCCGTTCGTAGAATGGCTAGTAGGTAGGCGGTTTAAAAACTGTGCCTTTCAATTAAATTCCTATGCCCATTGTTGAAAAATCAACAATCAAAAATATTTCTAAAGGTCGGTAAGACATCTTGTCGAATGAAATAAATTCCCCAAAATCAATTTGGTTTTCTAAGTGGCCTCTCCATTCTACAAACGGCCAAGGGTCAAATTCTGCTAAACGATAACTTTCCTATGACGATGGTATCGGCCATAGATGAAAGAAACTGGAGGTGGTGCGTGCGGTGCTATTTGCACGGATATATTGATAGACTGATTTCAACCTTGACACTTTTGAAATTTGATTTTGCTTCCTTCCATCTGTAGTTTCTTTCATCAAAGGTAAAATGCCAAAATGTGTCCTTCTGAGACGATACCATTGTTATGATGAAGTGATTTATTTAGTGGTATTAGGGCCCTGATTCTAAAATCCGTTGGCGATATATTTTATGTATTTTGATCAGAGTTATAACTTTCGTCTATCGCACAAACATTACCAGTCTTAAGTAAGACATTAGTACGTACTTATTTTAAGTGTTTTTAAAATGTTATAAAGTGAAACCTTATGTTAGTTTCATGTATTTCTGTGCCTTTGTATTTATCATTTATACTTCAGACTTCAGAGCTATTTGTTATGGCACCGCGTGTCATGTTCTAGTCTGTATATTTCTTGGCCTTCAGTAAACAAGGTGTACCAGAATAAATGTTTTTTATGTCCATCGAGAAATTTTCAAGACAGATAAATGTTCTAAGAGCAAATTCGTCATTGTCTGAATATAAAAACTCTCTATCTTTTACAGTTCATGAAATACAGCCCGCTGACAGATGGACGGACAGACATATAGCGGAGGCTTAGTAAGTGGGTTCCGTTGACACACTCTGGGTGCAGAACCCTAAAAAAGACAAACACCTAAGTTGTTCATGATATTGTTGTTGTTATCTGAGTAACATTAATATTCTGGTGTACCTTTTACTGTAATATAGGAACTTATTATAATCTAGTATGATTGTTATGCATTTCCTCGCTAGGCGGGTTGACTGATGGATTGTCTGACTGTAAGTTCTAACAATTTTACATAAAAAAAAACATTAAGCTAGTTTTTGAACATTGGCTCCGTTATAATTTTTTTGTGGCTGACTGAAAATGATGGGGAAGTCAAAAAGGTTTACAGCAAAAAATAATTTGCAAAAGTGAATAAAATTGTTAGAACAAAGTATGACGGCGCTGTGATAGTAAAGATAGAAATCATTCGCCAAAGTCATTCCTCATAAATGCATTTATTACCTACGTTTTTATTGTAATGTTAATATTTATATTTACAAACTGAAATCTAATAAGTTTTAAACTAAAAGCATCTCATTCGTTTCTACTTCTTTCATATTAATACTGCAACGCTGTTTGTCAAAGTTTACGACATTAGACAGAGACAGCAAACAACCGACTAACCCCCTTATTCATATTGGTTTTCTAACTTAAAACAGCTACTAAGCAGTGTTATTTCTCACTCTGACTTAAGTCAATAGAAGAAGACAGAGTGAGAATTAGCAATGCTTTAAATTAGCAGACTATTATGAATAAGGGGGTAAGTTTTAATTTCTTGCAATAGTAAATCAACCATATATATTGGTTTAGCTATCAAACTTACTAGTAACATGAAAGAAGTAGTAATGATTTTTCTTATTAAAAAATTTTCTTTATTTTTTTCTAGAAGGCAATATTTGCAACAGTTTTAAGATTAAGATAGACTGACATTCATATGTTCAATTCTAACCTCGACTGACGTTTCTTACCTTTATCGTAAAAAAAATCCTTAATTCAAACGTCACTCGGAAAGTTCCCTCAATAAGAGCTGAGAATCGTGTGGCTAGAGTAAATTTTCGAGATACTTACATAAAAATTTAAAAAATTAGTTCTTCCTTCGTTTCTTTACCCACGCTAGATGGGGTCGGCACAACTCGTATTTATCTTTCCCTCTATCAACTATAGAAAATGCTCTATTGCATACTTTAGAAAACAATTAACAAACAATACAAACAATTTGGTTCAATCTAATCATTTAAAAAAATCTAACATAAAATACAATAATACTATCATAGTTATGAATACTAAAATCACCTCAAATCACAATCAGTTCAGATTATTAAGGTTTGAATTGTCTAGATATAAGGGCTGTAGATTTTGTTGGAGCCATAAATAAATAAACTATGATTTCTGGTGTTTTGAGTCTTCGAGGCATCATGAACCATGAATAAATAAATACATTTTGGTGGACTTACTCCATCCGAACTGGTTGAGGACCTTGACTCCTAAGTCGAGGTCCTCCCTATGACTGTGTCTTTATACATGGGTGTCAGTTTGTCTTTGGCTTAATATCTTTTGTATGGTAATAAATTAAATCCCAACATCAAAACAAATGCAGCTCAAAATATCAAGTGTCAAAGTATGTACTGTAAACGAATAATAATCTACGGACCTAGTCAAAACAGTATTTTAAAATATTCTAGCATCTAAAGGTCTTCATGTTTAACTTATTTAGCTTATACTAAACTTAAAAACTCAAAACAACGTCCAAAAAATGTTTATTTACAATTTTATAACAATTAATATGCACATTTAAATCTACTATGGGATTCCTTAAAATGAAATGAGAAAGCTCTAGAATATACTTCTGTGAATTTTGGCTTTAATACACTTTCATACTGGTCAATGGTCATCAATCTGGTTTATACACATTTATACTACACTAGCCTATAATTAGGCTTTTCCAGATTCTAGAAATATAGTTGTAGATCAACTTTCGTACTTTTACCTCGCTCAACTTTAAGCAGTAGCTAAGTCATTTGTAGAATCTGTTAACAGATTCTACAAATGACTAAGCTACTGCTACGTCAGTTAAAGAAAAAAATGATACGCAACACGCATTGACGGTGGCTGGGAATATCTAAGTCTCCATATAAACGTACTTTCCGATTCATTTAAAAACTACATCCACGATTTCAATAAAATTGTACTTTTAATCGTATAAGGAATAGCTATGTTTGAAACCTTTTAGTTTTTAAAAAAACAATCATATTTTAATGAGAGCGAAACTAATTTGCTATTTTTTTCACCAACAAATCGAGTCATTTTAATCGATTTTTTATACATGATAAACACTTTTATTCAAAAATATGTCGTAATGCAAAAATCGTTACATTAACATTAGAAATAAACAAATATTTAAGGAAACATTCTTTAATTCAAAATGAATCGGAAAGTACGAAAAAATATCAAGAAACGGTAAAAATCCTTCTAGTTACGTTATTTTTTATAATTAAGGGAGCACATTGCAGTGATATTATAACTCTGCACTTTCAGCTCTGTCCAATAAGTCGTTTTGACTTTACCTTCACCCAAACATCTCTAAACATCCCAAATATTGATAAAATTTAAAAAAAAAAAACACGTTATAAACATTTTTGTAAATGCCAGAGACTCCAAATTATAGTTGAGCGTTTGTGTAAACTTATCTTAAACACAAATAATATTCACAATTGTATCATCTAGGGTTTTAAGGTCCAAAATGATCCCTCTATTCTATTGTACAATAATTTCTGTTTAAAATTATGAATTTCAATAAATTTTTATCATTCATATTCTGTAATGTATTGTATAATGGATATAATCTATGAATCTCAAATCAATACGTTGTAAACTAATGTAGGTGGTTTTGGTTAACATTGGGTCGGTATTCGGAGCGTTAAGTAGAATTATTGTATTTACATATATTAGTAATTTTTATACTTTACGACTCTGCAAATCTTACCTAACATTATGTGTAGAGTACAATCTCTCTATCCTAAAATCCAGAGTGAATAAGTTCCTTCTGGGTAAACATGCTCGGTCTCAGGCCATATCTTCAACTACTTTATTGAGAAGGTGGCCAAAGGGTCTACCGCACCCAGTAAAAAAAGCGTTTTTCCATACCTACTTAGTTATGTACCTATTTAACCTATAAAGGAAAATCTACGCAATATTTACGCACTAGAATTATTTAGTTGATTTGTTTGTGAAACAGTGTATTATCCAAGGTAAAATGTCTATATTATTATCAAGTATTAATTGTGTTCTTAATGACGTCACATCTCATGCCTGTCTCGCTCAGATCGTATTCGAACTGAGCAGGTCAGCATGAGACATAGCGTCATTCTTGATCCCATTCTATTAGTATGCAGGTTATAAAGTTCTTTAAAGGACGATGCCGGGAAATGTATGAACTCTGGTACTTCCAACGTGGGATGTCATCAAATAGCATTTTTTACATTATTTAGCCGCTAAACTCAGCAAAGTTATTATTACGCCATTTGGAACTTGAGGTAATAGTAACTTTGCTGGGTACCAAAATTGGCATCATCCTTTAAAAGTGACAAAATACGATCCAATGTAAAACCAGTTTAATACTAAGTCGTTTACAACGATACTCGCCGGAATAAAATATTTAAAATCATAAAGCTTAGTTTTATTTTAAGTCACTGTTACTAAAGCTATGTAGGTTCTTCTATTATAATTGTCTTAAAGCAAGAAGAGGCAACACACTTATTATTAAATTAATTGTACCTGAAATTAAGAAAAAACTTGAAAAATCTGACTAAAACTGTAAGTAAAACAAGATAAAGAAAAAGAAATATTATTTCATAATTAAAATATTTATTCATTCAGAAATATTATTTCATAAGAAAAGAAACGAACATCGATCATAGGAATTGAATCAAAATGCAATCATGCTTCTTTGTTAGGAACTAAGAGCACAAAATGTCAATAGTAGAATAATTAATAAGTTAATAAATGAAAAAAAAAGTTTTTTAAATACAGAAAAACACAACACAAAAACAAAAAGTTTAGAAAACAAAAAGCAGAATACTAACCGTATGTTCACACATGCCAGATCGGTTTTTTCCAGGATACGGTTTAGTCACAATACAATATAATTATGTACATACATACATATATTGTATGAGTTCACACGAGAGCATTCGGTTTAAAACCGAATGTATTGTATTGAGACGAAACCGTATCCTGCAAAAAACCGACATGTCTCGTGTCAATGTCAACGTAGGTAACGTAAGTATTAAAAGGCATTGTGACACTAGTGTGTGTGTTTCGACTAATGACGCTGATGTTACACATGAGGGTAAGTGCTCGTGAATGCTTGAAGCTTATCCTTTGCAAATTGCTAAGTGCTCATATACACGAGCGCCAACGGCAGAGGTAACTGTAGCCGTCGACAGTAGACCGCAGCCGTCGAGTGTCGACGGCTACAGTTACCTCTGCCGTTACTTTGCCGCTCGTGTATATGAGCACTAAGTTGCACTTGTATTACCTTTATTTGCACTCGCACTGCTATACAAAGCACTTGCGCCCTTAACAGTGACACCCGATTTGCTGCTTTCCGGTAAGCAGCTGGCTGGTGCGTGGTCGAAAGAAAAGGAGAGGAGAGACCATGTGTGCCAAAGCTTAGAGGTCACGTTCCACGACTTTCCTGAGAAGTCTGAAGGTACCTGAGGCAAGGAAATGTCAAAATTTGATTATTATAAGATCAGCAAATTTTATTAAACAGAATCGCCAGACGACAACTTGCGTTGGAACCATCGTAAAATTAGAACAGCTGCATTAATTTTCTTCAAACATAGCCGATAAAGTTTATAAAAAGTATTGTTTGGAACCGGTCAAATTTTTTTCAAATATTCATCAACAGAAAGTTGTTATATGTACCTAAGATAATCTTTTGACCCACTATGATAGCAGTCACCTGCTACCTATAAAATCTACCTGCCCGTGGTGGATTTTATAGTGTGTGAATGTAAATAAATAATCTAATTTTGTTTTTTATTAACTTGAACAGAAATAATTTTTGCTGTTCACGAAGCGTTTGTTTTGCTTCTTCATCAGCCTATGGTAGTTTTCTGCTAGAAATTAGGCCTCCCATAATTGGTGCCATACCACCCTGCTCCTGCTTGCCAGATCCAGCATCTACTTGCAGCCTTCGCATGTTATCATCCGACCTAGCCATTGGGCATCCTACACTACGTTTGCCCCAGCAGCGCGGTTAAGGTTCTCCGGGAAATATGTCCCTACCTATAGTTACTTCAGCTAATTATAAGCTTGGTTTGCTTCTTCGTTGCAGCGTAGCAGAAAACTTACTCTAGTTTCTCCAATAGACCAAAGAAGAGCTGGTGCTGGCAGACCACTAGAAGTACAGTTCAGCACAACTCTGGTTCCTGTGGGGTCTCGTTGGGCCACTTCGATCACAGCCTCGGTAGGAGGAACTGAAATATACGTTTGTAGGCTTACGTTACTTATTTATTACTAACTGCTTCCCGCGCCTTCGCCCGCGTTTTGTCGGGATAAAAGATAGCCTATAGGTATGGTATATTATTCCAAGTCCCAAACTATATATACCCTTACCAGATTTCAGCCCAATCAGCTCATTAGATTTATCGTGAAAGAGGAACAAACATCCATATTTATAAACTTTGACATTTATAATATTATAGTAGGATGTCAGTCATCATCGGTCATCAGTGAAGCCAGCCATCATATCAGTTACCGCTGGTTTAGGCCTCCTTAAACTTTTGTTCATGGGGTCGTCGATTAATCACGTGATGTTTTTCTAACGTTTTAAACGCTGTTGGTAGAATCTAGTAGTAGTAGTAGTGGCTATGAATCTTAAATTTCAGCTGCGAGAAGATTTTAATATCTGATCTGGCCTGGCATATTAACGCACGATTCTTTTCATACCAACAACGTACTCTGTTTTTTTTTAAATAGTAAATCTAAACTTACCCAAAGCAGGAATATCAATGCTCTTCTTCTCTATCCAAAACCAAGGGCGTTCTCCCGACACTTCGCACTCATAGTTCAAGTCTTCTGTAACCGGCTGGTACGGTTCCAGAGTCATCACGCAGTTCCCTTCTGCTCGCTCTGTGGCATCGCATTCCACTTGGAAGGTCTTATCTGGCAATTGAAATAGCTGGCGATGTTTGGGTCCATGTGTCTGAAATCATTGATTGAAGTGTCGGAAACTTAGTATAGGGTAACATACGCAAAGAATGGGATTGAGAACGCTGCGGCGTCATGCTATCCTGCTCAGATCGATTTTGAACTGAGAAGGCCAGCATGCGAGAAAACGTAATTCTTAATCATATTCTATAAGAACTCAAGTTATAACTATGAATTCCTTCTATGTTGTGTTCTGAAATTACCATAAACACCTTTAACCCTAGAGGCCCCAAGCGGTAGCCGGTTGCCGCGCCTTACGTCACTGCATAGTTCACTCAATCCCTGCGCGGCAGCCCGTTACCGCTCTCCTGCATTAGATTCAGGGCCTTATATCACCATGATAGAGACTACTTTTCTTTAAAGAAGTTTGATGAATTTCGTTCTTTGATATATTTTCTTCATACTGAACAAAAGTAATAATGACATCTGTTTACATTCAGTTTGTTTATGGCGGTCAAATTGTGCGTTGTTCCGTGTGTTTCGCGAGTTTAGTGTACTTTGTTTGCTGGTTTTACTGGATTTTTCGAAAGTAAGTGGTGTTTTTTTATTATAAAACAGTTTATTCTGCTCATGATGAGTATTTTTAGATAATGAATTGTAAGAAATACATCGTAATAACTTCTAGATACGGCTCGAAAAAGTTCGTTAGCTTGCGCTGATTCCTAAGTAATTTATTACTTAGTTTGTTACATAGTAAATGTAATAAGCTTATAAAAATAAACTGTAACTCATTTACACAACGATTTATCAACGCATTATTGTCATTTTAGTAAAATAAAATCATGAAAAATTTGATGTACACTACATACAAAATGGCGTTTCGTCAGTCAGTATCCAGCGAGCCATTTTGGTCTTTATTTGTGTAGCGCTAAAGACGTATTTTCCCGGTGGATGGTGTGAAACTTTTTTGTTGAACGTTTTGCATAGGGACTGACGTAGAGTCGATAGTTATCGATAGTAACGATAAAAGTTTTCATTATATCGATAGTGATGGTGGTATCCCATAATTAATTTATATTTACTTTTACGTCATTATATTTATACTTAGGTACTGCTATTGAAATGATTTTTTATATTTGTTTTTATTACAAGAAAATAACGAAAAAGGATGAGTAATATAACGAAAATATTTTCGTTTCTTGGTTAGGTAGCGGGTTCGATTCCCGCCTCGAGAACAATTGTATAAGAAAAAAACTTTATTCCGGGTGTTTTAGATTTATATATGGGTAATATTATCATTTTTTAATTACACGTATTAGATTATATTAATTATATCAGTTATCTAGTAGTAGGCATCTATGAAACAAGCTCTGCTTACTTTGGGGCAATATGATGCTTTGTTGATTGTTCAGCATAATTATTATTATAATTTCTTTTTAGCATGTCAAGCTGGCGCGCTGGTTCGAATCCGCCTGCGGAATTCCTCGATGCCCTGTATGGCGAGGAAGGAAGCAATGACGAAGACGAAGGATCCGATGAATATCTAGAGATAAGTGACCCCGAATCGGACCTCGAAGACTATGAGGTTGGTAACCCACTTTTTATTATATGTTCGACTACCTGGTGTCGAGAGGTTTTCTATTTTGCTTTGGGTGACAGTTTTTTTGCATGAACGTTTCTCTTATTTTTTAGGATGATACGCACAACAGCAGAGCCCACCGTCCACACCCGCCCCATTTATCGCCGGAACGCTGGGAGAGCTTGTCACAAGTGGTAATGCTTTTATTGTGGTTTTCGGTTATAGTTATATATATACTTATGGGTTGCAGTTTACTTACGCTTTTTATGTTTGCCTTAGGGAGAACCATTGGATCGATCACCAGAGGCTCCACCATACTCACCTCTCACGTCCCCAGAGCGCCGCGAGAGGCTTTCACCAATAGTACGCTTTCTTTATTTCGCGAGGTTTATGATATTTCTGTATTTATAGCAGTTGGATTTCTTCATTTTATTAATTTATTGTATTTTTTTATTCAGGACTACCCAACAACACCTCCTGCAGCGCCCCGCGATAGGGAAAGGTCCCGCTCGCCACTACAACCATCCAATTCGTTGGAATCGTAAGTGTAATGTTAGATGTTATTTATGTATATGTATTATGTAAGAATCTAATAATAGTATTTTTTTCACAGTGCACCGGAGCCTGTAGACGTGGTGCTGCGGATTTACAATGAAGATGGTGTGCCGCTCGACGTTGACGATGGAGAATTTTATGCCCCGGATACCCACTCTTTGTATGAATTACCTGCAGAGCGTGAGAGAGATGAACGTAATAGAGATGCATGCAATAGAAGAAGAACGAGAGGGCGAAGGGGTGGCCGAAGGGGTGTCAGGGGTGTGCGAGGGCAGAGTGTACGTAGGGGTGGGTATCCAAACCGGGGCCGTAGGGAGGGACATCAGTGGGAGATTGGACACCCACTCAACGAGATCTGGACCAATGACGAAGACGTTCCTCCTGAATTGGTAAGTTTGGCGACGGATGTAGTGAGGAGACGACAGATGAGAATACATGATGATGCCATGGTTGATAGAAACGCTGAACGAGGAGGAAATGTTAGCGAGAGCGAAAACGATGATGAATTTCTTGATGCTAGTGATGGAGCAGATGCTCTCCCTAGACCAGAAAGCCAGACCCTTCACTTTGAATGGTCTTCTATGGAGACTTTTCAAGGTGAAGAACACAATTTTATCCCTGAGCGTACTGGTTCAGTTCGGGTTTTCAATTCGGCTTATGACGCTTTTCGTTCCTATTGGAGCGATGACGTTTTAGGTCTTATTGTGGCCGAAACGAACCTATATGCTACTAAAATCGCATCTGTTGCTTTTGAGTCTGAATGGTTCCCCACTAATATCGATGAAATTTTGTGCCTTTTTGCGTTCTGGATGATGTTGGGTATCGTCAAAATGCCAACTATTACTAGTTGTTTTTCTGTCGATCCCCTTCTGAAAACGGAAGTTTACAGACGCATCTTTACACGAAGAAGGTATGAAATGTTAACTAGAGCTTTACATTTTGTAGATTCCGACCCCGCGATGAATAACCCAAATCCCTCCAACACTAGCGCCGGAAGCTTTGACCGATTGCACCGTTTGAGGCCAATAATTTCACATTTAAATTCAGCGTTTCAATCCAATTATATTTTAAGTAAAAACATTTGCATAGATGAAAGCCTTACACTTTGGAAAGGAAGATTGAACTTCAAACAGTATATTCGGAGCAAAGCTTCTAAGTTTGGGATCAAAACATTCGAGCTTTGTGAGAGTACCACCGGTTACTTGTGGTCTTTCATTGTTTACACAGGTAAACAATCCGCAACAGATTTGGAGCAGTCGCCCGGAGTACTTAAAAGTACAGCTGTTGTGAAGAAGCTCATTGGTCCCCTACTGAACAAAGGGTATAGATTATTTATGGATAATTGGTATAATTCACCCCTATTAGCTAGATTTCTAAAGCGCAATGGTACCGACTGCGTTGGTACTTTGCGACCTTCCCGTCGCGACGTTCCCAATCTAATAAATAAGGCTCCTCTTAACAGGGGAGAGTACATTGCCAGGCATTCTGGCGATGTCACAATATTGTCATGGCAAGACAAGAAAAGAATTACCATGATTTCCACTTGTCATGGTGCATCTACTGCTTTGCCTACAGTCTCATCTAAACCATCATCGCGGCCAGTGCCCTTTAAACCACAAGTTGTGCTGGACTATAATAAATTCATGGGGGGGGTAGATATGAAAGATCAGATGTTGGAGCCTTATTTATTAGAAAGGAAACGTTGCAGAAAATGGTACATGAAACTTTTTAAACGCCTTCTCAATGTATCCATCCTCAACTCTCGCACTCTTCTACAGTCATCCACGCAGAAAAACTTTGACCATTTAGCTTTCCGCCTTCAGCTTGTAGATTTCATCCTCACAAATCATCTTTCACATTGTCCGCAAAGCCGAAAAAATACTGTATCTAGCAGTAGATCTTCGCACTCTCAACCGGATAGATACATCATTTCTACACATTGGCCCGTTTTACTGGAACCAACAGAGAGCAGTTCAGCGCGCAACCGGAACTTCTGGAAGCGTTGCTTTGTTTGCCTTAAACAAGGCAAAAAATCCCAAAAAACACCATATTGCTGCGAATCCTGTCGCGTGCCATTGTGTATAAAGGATTGTTTCAAATCATATCATACATCATCATCATAATACCAATTATTCATAAATAACTATTGTGATAGGTTTTTATGATAACAGAGTGGAAGATTAAAATGAATGTGGAATTTTTGTTTGTTGTATCATTGTCATAAATAATTTTTTTTCACGACATTTTTCAATTTATGAATTAACATGTTTTATTTTTGAAGTATGTTTGACTTGTCCAAATAATTATTAATAATTTTATAGAAATATGTTTCAGATTCTCATTCTAAAACTGTTTTAGGTCCATAGTAAATTTTTAACAATCTGTGTTACATTACGTACGTCTAATGGTAATGCATAACAATAATATATATTCTTAGTGTAAGAATAGATAGAGCAAATAATATAATCACGTATAAATTGTATTTTATTCAAAAATTGACGATTGCCAAGGGAATGTTAAAAAATTCATTTAGAGCATAAAAACAATTTTTTTCAAAGACCTGTTTAATTTTATTGTTGAATATATTTAAATTATAGATTTCTGTGATGTTGTATTGAAAATTTGTATTTTCACATTTACTCCTTGATTTTTTGTTGACCTTGTAACATTTTCACTAGATAGCGCTAAAAAATATTTTAGCGACATCTAGTTTTAAAAATAAAGTTGTAAAAAAAACTTTGGAACTTTTACTTATAATGAAAGTATTTTTTATTTTTGAGTGTGTTTGATTGTTTATGATTTAATAAAAATATTTTTTTATGTAATTGTATTATTTTCAAGTAGGGTATATTCCCTACAAAAAGAAAAACTATCGATAAAATTTATTCAAAGTGCAGGACATCCCTAGTAGTTTCTACTCGTCTTCGCGTCAAGATTCAAGTGCTATTATTGTAGGAATCTCAATCTCTTTTGTCAAATTATTCACATAAATACACAGCATAGGTCCTTGTTTTTTAGATTTTAGGAGAGTATTCATTTATTTCTCGTAATCCAGCCCGCAACATGGTTTCCTAAGTTAAAACTTGTGAAACGAATATCGTATTTGACTTAGCACTATATTTTGATGCCTGATAGATAGAAAATATATCAATTAGTACATTGTCGTTTACAGAATGATAAAATATGGTTTAATTGTAGAGTTATTACATATTTTGCACAATGCGGTATTTTCGACGCCATCTTGCTCAAAGGCGCACCGGCTGCCATTATTTTTGTGACATTTGGGTGTCAAGATTGAAGGGTTAAAATCCCAATAAACGACATAATGAACTGTCGGGTTATTATTCCAAGCGGCTTTATTAACTCATCCTTTTACATTTTGTACACAATTACCATAATGGAAGCAACAAAAGGACGGCCCAATCGACCTTTGTAAACAAAATTTTAATTGTTTCAATCCATTTACGGCTGGAAGGTCTAAATAATGACGAGATGAGCACTTGGAGGTACATTTGCGCCAGTTGACCCAAAACAACGATAAGCATGTTTTTAACCTTGTTTAGTCGCACCTGGGTAAACAGCTCTAAATGGCTTAAATTGGATCTTTTCAGGCTTAAATACCGTGCGTACAGTGAAGTTACAATATGCCAAAAAAGTTAATAATTTTGTCTTCTCTGTCTGCTCTTTGATCTACTTATTATGTCTCGAACTTTCATGTCCAGTTAAGATTATTCTAATTAGCAATAGTATTATTCTAGATTACGGTTGTATAAGGTACGGCCAAGAACCTATTTTTGATAGCGGATAAAAAATATCTAGTACCTATGTAAATTATTATATATGCAGATAATTGGAGGGCAGTTTACATATACCTACTTCGAGAAAACTATGAATGACTCGACACTATCCTTTGCGCGCCGCCAAATGGAGACGTTCGTATCTCTCGACTAATTAAAGGTACCTTCTTTGTTCTACGGAGCGGTTCGAAGTGGCAAACGGCAAGACCAGAACCAATAATTTCCCTGCCATTTAGTCAAGTGCAGTCTTGGATCTGACAGCGTACAGTCAAATAACACCAAGACTACTAAGCAAGTATTTAAGATTGTAGGCAGTCGAAGGAGGTTTTCCCGGCTTTAAACCCGAGATTCTCCCGAAAACTTCTCAATCTGAAACGTGATAAACTCCGACGAATCGTCGGTATTGTCACAGGAAACTCCATGCTTAACAAACACCTACATATTTAATCTGAGTATCACGGTCAGCCCCCTATGCAGAGGGTGCATGAATGCAGAGGAGACGGCCGCGCATGTGCTTGTAGATAGCGTGCGATAGCGTGGTTCCCAAGGACTGCAGTACCGAGGACGCCTGCACGGGGACGCATGCACCGGCGTCAGCGAGCTGCTGGCTTTCTTGGAGGACATAGGGTGGTTAGACTAGCAGACCCCCACCCGACACGCAAAAAGGGCCCACCTGTGGCCTAGTCGCGGAAACCAGTACAAAAACAAGAAACAAGTAACGTTTTACCAACAAATGTCACTCAAGCATATGTCTATATGACTGAGCGAGCAAGCTTTCATAATACGGGCTTTAGTTAGACTTACTTCAGGCCTGTAAACCAAGAATTGCCTCTCATGGTCGCTCAGCCTCACAGACTGAAGGGAGTCGTTGATGCGGAACTGCCAAGTACAGTTTATTTGCCAGCCAAAGTCGGCTTTCCATTGACTGGTGAGGTTCACCAAGGGATCTGCTGTTACTGCCGCTGTAACAAGAAACGTTGAACTTAACATTGGTTAGATGTGTGACTATCGTTCAGCCCTATGCTATGGCCTTGAAATGGCACTAAAATAAAAGTACTTTCTTTTTCTCTCTTTTTTTGGAAAGGTTAGAAATTCGTTAGTATTTAAATCGTAATCAGATAAAATATGGGTTTAAGGCGTGCTTCTGCGTTTTAATCGACTTGAAAAAAAGGAGAAGGTTCTATGTTCAGCTGTATGTATGTTTTTTGTACATACCTAATGTTCGTCGATTTCTCCGACAATTATAGACCGGTTTTGAAAATTCTTTAGAAAATATTTTATGTCATTTTACCTTATTTTTGCGTTCCTCTAAATTTGTTCATGAGTTTATCTATATTCATTGAAAATATTTATTGCAAATTAATAATTTTAAAACTACAAGGCCTTTTCAAAAAGTGAGGCATCTATCCTGGGATTACCCTACGCCTTTCTCCTACAAACGTAACGTCCTTATCGTCTCAACATCAAACCTAAATCGCTTGAATTTTATTCCCTACTCACAGATAGTTTGAATTTTGACACGGGCTTTTACAACTCGAGTGTACGACCACTTTGTTTATTTCAACTTAAAAATACTTTGCAGTAAATCTTTCCTGCCAAACTGTACAACAGTTTGTCGGCAGTAGCTCTCGTGGACAACATTAAATTAATTTGTAAACGTAAACCAAGTCCTTAATTAACCTAGATTGACACTTATAATTTACCTAAATTGATACCTTACTACGTGATACATATAAATACTTAATTATGAGATATGACAGATGCAAAGCGAAGTTCTTATTGGATTTTACTAATTACAATAATACATCTCTCTCGCTTTGTTATTATAGGTCATGCTAAGCACAAGGAATACTCTGAAGAAATGCCGAAATCTGTAATAAGGACCTATACACGCCAGGCAGAGTCTCAGTATGTTCCTCTTATCTGATAGCTCAGTTCTATACAGAGTTCAAAGGCGAATTTTCACAATCAGATTTGTGCGGGTTTTGCTGTCTGGGTAATGTTGGCTATTACCGGTCACATAAGCAAAATATGATACTAATTGCTGAAAAATCTACATTTAATTGAAAGATAAGAAAACATTACTATAACTACGAGTATCTTTCTAACATAATGAGAAACAATGAGATTATTTTTTTAAAAACATATGGCACAATAGACGTTAAAAAAAGTAGATTTGACCAGCTTTGCTCGACATAGCGGGCAATGCCGGTCAGATTATAGTCAGATGAATGGCACAAATCACTTAATAATCTTCGAGGAACTCATATCCCGAGAATTCACGACCTATGAGCATTGAATAGAATTGTCTCCAAATTGGCTCCATTTCACCTTCAATCTTTGGCTACTAGCCCAATGTACACTCAATAAAACTCAAATCCGATTTCAATTTCTTAAGTATTTACAATGTTTTTTTAAATTTTATGGCATAAATAGAAATTCCTGTGAAATACATTTTTTATAGGACCACTTTACTTGTATCCTTGACATGCGGCTAATACCGGTTAGCGACTGGCATTACCCGCATGCGCTCTTGTGGTTAAAAGTTATAAAAAAAAACGTGTCGCAAATTGCTTGAAATCTTTAATCAAACGCATAGTTAGATTACTGATGAGCATAAATTATTACAGACGGTAAATAAAATACGAATATTACGATAGTCACCTCTTATTTTCAGAAAGTTATAAGTGGCGTAAAATACACATGCATCTTGCAGTCAGTGACGCACGGTCGTATTTAAGCGAGGGTCGGTGCGTCGGGGCAGAAAACAATCAAGCCACCCTCTTTGCATGTGTGATGGCGCGTAAACGTAGTATTTTGTAAGAAAGTTTGGTGACCTGTATTGCCAACTGACCGGTATTCTCCGACATTACCCTACTTGGCTTTCTATTGTGGATTTCAGCAATTTTGTGGCATGACCCTTTCGTAAGAAACATCTTTAATTAGGTAGTCATAGGGCTTAGTTTCACACATTTCATCACATTTTATACAAATTAATCTGAACCAAGCGGTAAATTCAGTCTGTAAACTAGCAGCCAAAGTAGACCCGTAGCAAAATAACCAGACATTTCTATGTAATCATCCTTTTTAGTGCTCCAAAACTGCGTCCATTAGTTTTGCGGGTAAATTAAACAATTAATTAGCGAAGTCACAGATTAAACTTTGTTACTTACACTGCATGCCGGGTTTACCGCTTCGCATCACGAAGGCCAGATTAAATGTGATATGAATAATGGTTACAGCACCGATTTAAGTTACTTTCGAGTAGGCGGGTTTACTTATTTAAGGCCCAGATTCGTATGAGAATCATGACGTCAATTGGGTTACGGTAAAACCGTTTTTCTCCGTAATCTTTATCGAAAAGGTTTAAAAAAAACATAATAATCTATGCGATACAATACCTTCCATTCAAAAATGTAAAAAACAATTTTAAATATCAGTGTAAGGTCTTTGCACCTTTTGAATGATAAGTCTTGATTTGATATATTTACTTTATTCCAACACGCGACGACTAATGATCATAATGATAATGATATGAGCCACGCGCCCGGTTTGAACGGCTAACGTGAACTGATGAGAGCGCGCGCGTTAATATTGCCACAATGAAGGAAAAATGCTGACGCGAGAGAATAGTGCGGTTTCACCGTACAATCAGAAATAATTGAGCCGAGTAAGATCTTTTTTCTTAGTTAAGCACTATCGTATTTCTCCTAAACTATCAATCACAAGATTTTTTTATTGTCATCGCCGTATCAAATAATAGAATACCAATGGAACCTTCGGCTTATTTTTGTATATAAATGTCCTCATGAATAGATATTAGACAAAAACATAATTTTGCGCTTAAGTTGCTCTGCTCTGTCCTGCTCCTATGAACGCGAAATTCTATGCCTTTCCTTTTCACAAAATGGCGTCATATGGCCTCCTCTTAAAACTAGCTTCTACTCCGGTTTTTCGCTAGCCTAATGTTATCCTGAAACTGACATATTTTCAGATAATAATATACTCATTTTACAACAGGCATGTCTGAAATATTCTGAAATGATTTAAATGAAGATGTAGACCTATTTACTTGTTCTGTCTATAATTTTATTTACCTCCATTAAGTTTATTCGGCTGTTAAATTTAATTAAAATTTTTGTGTGATTGTTTCTTAAAATTTTGTTTAGAATTTAATTTTACTGTTTAATTTAATTAGTGTTATTGTTTTCTGTGTGTGTATATAATTGTTATGTGTCTATTTTTATCAACCGAATTCAAGGAGGAGGTTCTCAATTTGTAATAATTTCTAATATAATTTTTATATATTTTTTGTTGTTAAATTTTCTAGTGTATAACGGTTTACGATAATATTTATACCCGTCATGTTATGTCTCTCATCTTATCAACCTATACACGTCCACTGCTAGACATAGGCCTCCCCCATAGACGCCACAAACAGCGGTCCTGAGCCGCTTCCATACATCGACTCCCCGCGACCGCCACGATGTCGTCGGTCCATCGAGTGGATGGTCTCCCATGTAGGGGGGGTTTTGCCATAATCACCACGCTTGGCAGACGGATTGGTGATCGCAGTGTTGGTGTTTAAAAATACTCAGAAGGAAGCTGCTGCCCTTCCTCTGGTAGGTTCCCTTAGTCGGCTCTTACGACATCCACGGGTTGAGTTGGAGGGGTCGATATTCGTACGCCGCGGCCCCACGGCCTAGCTAATAATAGGTACCTATAATTATTTATTTACAGTGGATAAATAGACCTTCGGAGATTTCTTTGAGCGATGTTTATTTCGTTGATATTATGCGGGTACAATTTACCGTAGGTAAATAAATGCTTTTATTATTTTAAATTACGAAGAGGGGAGGTCGTGTTTATAGCCTATTAAGCTCTATTATAACAGCGCTTTTCAAATATTCAACTAGCTCGCATAAACGTTGAGAAATATTTAAATTAGCTACCTATCATCATCATCATCATTTAGGCCTTTCCGGGATCCACTCTTGGATTGAGGCCCTTCTTTTCCATTCCTCGCGATCTTGGGCCCGTCGCATCCAGTCCTTTTATTATTATCCTGAGGGAAATGCTCACGCATATCGTACTGTCACGGGCTGCCACATAATCGTCGGACAGTACGATTATGTGGGACTTTAACCCTCTAAAACCCTCAGGGTGTTCCGCTTCTGCCGCTTGTGGTGGGAACACGGGAACGTTTCCTCTTCCGCAAACCCACCGCGGCTGCCCGATATCGGGCCCCTCACTAGGGGGTGTGGAGCACCCCCTTCGCGATGCACCAGAAACACATGATGCGCCGCGACCACCTCGGGGACCTTACCCTGCCAAATGGGCGCCAGACGACCCCGTGTCAAAACGCCCCTAGGTCCCCTTGCGACGGGTTAGTCGAGTGGCCCCGCCGCCTGCCACACGGTCTCGCAATACCGACACTCCTCCTCCCCTGTGACCCCACCGCGTCCGCCATCAAACGGTGGCGACCCCGTCAAGGCCGCGGAAGGCAGGGAGAGCGGCGCACCTCTATACCGGCACTCGTCTCCCGCCGCGGCCTCCACCTTTCTGCGGCCATGCCGCCCATACGGCACAGCCACCCGCCTCAGTTGCAGGTGACCAGGCCGCGATTACTAAGCCCCCCCGCCACGGCAAGGCGGGAATCCTTTGGGGGTGATCGCATCCAGTCCTGGCCTCCGTGTTGTCTGATGTCGTCCACCCAACGGTTCGGTGGTCGTCCTCGCCCTCGGCTATCGGCTCTGGGTCTCCATTCTAGGACTCTCCTGGTTCAGCGTGACGCATCCATTCGGGCGATGTATCCTGCCCAGCTCCACATTTTCGCCTTTATGGTTTTCATCACGTCCCTCACTTATTTTCGGTCGCGCAAAGTGATACCGAGCATTGCTCTCTCGATACCTCTTTGCTCTCTCGATACCTCTTTGCTTTCGCAAAGAGGTACCTATACTTCAGCCAAATTCGATGTGGAATATTTATAAAAAGCTCATACTCAACCTACAATACACTTTGTTGAATTATTTTTTAAAAACAATTTACATTGCTAGTCGATATGAGATCTTTCCTTTAATAAATACTAGCTGCTGCCCGCGCCTTCGCCCGCGTTTTATCGGGATAAAAAGTAACCTATATGTTTAATTTTAATTTTGGTCTTTAATTTTAGTATAATTTCATTTTTCTTGTTTGTAATTTGGTATCAAGTTAATATAAGTTATGGATCGTCTGTTATCTGAAATAAAATATTTTTATCTATTTATTTATTTTATTATAATATTAGTAGGATTGCTTGCAGGCGAGTTTTAGTTTTCTATGTCGTGGCTAGTTTACAAACATTCTACATCGAGTTTGGCCATTGTATAGGTGCCTACAGTACAGACCTTGAATATAAGTAGCAAGTTACAATTCCAAGCTATTGTCTAGCAGTTTAATATTCCCCAGTTTGAATCCTTTGTTTCACTATTCGCTCTGCTGAATAATGACAATTCAACAGAATTAAAATGACACGTACTCCACGGTTATTGTCCTCCATCAACGGTCCAGTTCATAGGTCAATGAGTATTGGACCACAAAACTGTTTTAATTTAAGATAATAAACACGATCACTTCTAAAATAATCTCTTATTGTCTGTACGGTACACATGAATAATTTGGCGTGTTTTAAAAAGCGATAAATCGACTTCTATTTTTTTTTCAATGTAGACCTCGTCTATACGCCCGTTGCCATGGAAACTATTTGTTACCAGTCACTGTGATAATTTTATTGTTTTCAAAACCATCACATATATTGAATCGACTTGGAATCCCTTATTTTTACACTGTTTTTAATTTTTGCTGGATAAATACTAATCTTCTTGGGACAAAATATAAAAGACCACCTCTGGATAATTTTCTATACAATAGTGAAAGAATTTTCCAAATCTGTCTATAATTGGCAGAATTATCGCGTAACACAAATCACAGCCGCAATCAGTGCGGTACTGGGCAGATCAACCTAAACTCTGGATTCCGAGCGGAAGTACCCACCACCCAGCTCTACATCTCACGCGCCTCATACACTGTGCAGACCAAGGCTGTGGAGGAGTACATCAAGATGAAGACCGAATTCTCGCTACTCGTCGAAAAGTTGGAATCTCGCCATAATGTGAGCTTCAAATAATTTATGGTGAGGGTTCCAACTCAACATCTTTCGACCTTCATGAACGAAAGAGTTTTGGCCGAAGAGTGTCAAGTTCCGACGGTTCACCGGCCTCCTGCAAGGGGAAACCGCCGTACACCGACGACAGATGACACCCTGATGTGTCACACGTTCCTAATGTGTACATTTAGTAATAAGATTTTTATATGCGTATGTATGTTAGTCTGTAAGGTATTTGTTTATATGGGTCCTAGAATAAGTTTATTACCATCCATAACTGTTCTTATGATGCCTGAAATAAATGATTTATTATTAAATATAAAAAAGAGAATTGAGAACCTCCCCCTTCAAGTCGGTTGAAAACTGCGTTAGCTAGGAATGCGACGTTTACGATCAGGAGGTTTTTGAAGCTAAATATTCTGAGATAATTCATAACGAAGTTTGTACCTACCTAAGCTTAGCTTTCTGTCTGCAACCCGGGTTTGGCAGTTTTCTTCAAATAGTGTAAGATATTATTCACTAGTCAATACACAACCATGGAGGAAGCATTCACGAATTGTTCTTCTTTTGTTTCTTTGGTTTATGGTATTAAAATTTTTTGACTGCGGCAGGACTTGAACCCGCAACCCTTTCTCAGTATGGGATGCGCTAACCAATTGCGCCACGAGGTTAAGTGGCGTAGGAGTCAAAAAAACTCTGGGACTTCCTTCTATTTCATTATTTATATTGTTGTTCTCAAATTTTCGATCATCGACGTCAACCGCGTCGCAATTTTGCAGTATTTGCTAGCACAAAATTGTGCCTGGTAATTGCTGGAAATACTACGGTAATATAAACTTTTCAAAACTAGTTTCTACTGATGACGTAACTAAACTGCCACTGAAACATTTCAATAACTTTTTCTGAAAAATATCGATAGCATTTGATTGCTAATTGGTACCAAAAGTTATACTCGTGACATTGCACCGCAAGAAGTCCTTTTGTAAACATATGTACATATAAATTATACTTGCTGCCCAAATAATTATGAAGTACCTAAACTCGTAAGTATTGAATGAATGAACACTTTATTGTACCTACAAAAAAAAATACACAAACTCTTATATCTAAAATACAAATAAAGACAGTACAAAAGGCGGCCTTATCACTGAGAGCGATTTCTCCCAGGAAACCATAACTTTTATCTTTAAGTATTGTATCTACTCGTTTTATCAAAATATAACGTCTACTAAAGACCGGTCCACTGTTCAAAAGCCAATAAAAACACTGCGTTCCACTTTATCCAGAGGCCAAACTAAACAGTCTTAGGGCTGTACTTAATTTGTCCAATTGAACGTCTTGGTAGCGTAATGTATCATAATTTGGATCCGGGAGTTTAAAAGATACAGAGGGACATGGTTAAAGTAAAGCAACCAACATTTTTTACCCGACTACGACGAGGGTTATGATTTTGACACCCTCTATATGTATGTATGTAGTGGATTTTTATGTTCCCACGTAGCGCTGAAACTACTGGTCCGATTTCAACAAATGAGGTGTCGTATGATTCGTCTTAATAGCGCGATGGTTATAGGCTATGTGACGTCAGATAAAAATGGGTGTCTAACGAGATAGCGGGGGTCTAAGAAAGGGTCAAAAATCACAATGTTAGTAAATATGCTCGTGTGTGGTATCGTTGCAAAGGTTTGTACTTTTCTCAAACTTTTGTGAGGTTAACGAGTCTAAAACTAATAGCGAAAAGGTGTAAAAAAAATATAGTTAAAAACTAAAACCCGACTACATAAAAGTCTTAAACAAGCGTTCACCTATTGTCCTAAGCATTTTTTTTTTATACTGAGATAGTCGGAGCCACCCACCCCATATACCTAGGGTATAATTAATAAACAAAGGGTTTTAGTTTTTAACTAGATTTTTTTTGGATTTCCTATCACATGAAGACTATCCTCGCAATATCTGAACTACTGAAATAAAACATATATTTAAGATAGGCTTATAATCACTACATAGTTAGTCGACGACCTCTGTCGCGCTGGGCGAAGGTCCGCCTGTGACGCAAGAGGTTGCGGGCTCGATTTCCGCCTCGAAACAAATGTTTGTACGATCTGCAAATATTTGTTCAGGACGTTTTCTATATATAATAAAAATATCTATCTACGAGTATGTAGTGTATTAAGTATATCAGTTATCTTGTACCCATAACACAAGCTCTGCTTAGCTTGGGGCTAGATAATGCTGTGTGATCTGTCCAGCATTATAGTATAAAACAAAGTCACTTCCCGCTGTCTGTTCAGTTCAGTCCAGTTCATTTATTCATAATGAATTTCATTACAGGTCATAAAATTTAAGTGTTAAACATTTCTCATTTAGCATACATATAATTTATACTATCTGTCCTTATACCTATATGCTAGATCTTTAAAATTACGCAACGAATTTCGATGTACATCATCATATCAGCCCATACATGTCCACTGCTGGACATAGGCCTCCCCCATCGCTCCATCGCCTCCCTGCGACCGCTACGATGTCGTCGGTTCATCGAGAAGATGGTCTCCCATGTAGGGAGGTTTATGCCATTTTTTTTTAATTTGCAATCTTTCAACGTACATTAGGATTAATTTACCTACGTAGCGAAAAACAGCAAACAGATCACCGTAAATGTGGGAAATGAATTTCAATGTTACGTTACCACAAAGCTCAGCATGTAACGCAAATTAGGATTCACCAAGAGGTGCTCTATCTCCGGTCCTCCACTTGACTGTATTTTTGAAAACACCCTGTATATTTTTTGCTCTTGCGGCAGGCTATTATGCTTATGCATGAGCTGAGTTGGCAGTAACCTTGTTTTACTCAAATATAACTAAATTGAGGAGATTTTTCCGTCGTTTAGCCGCTTGTAGGTACACTTCACTCCAGGCATAAGTATACTACCCAGCGTTAACATTATACAAACGAGAGCAAACGTTAATATACATAACTTGAAGGCTGACTGTAGCCGCTCGTGTAACATTTTCTACATTTTACCTTTGGAGAGTTTTTGCTTTTTGAATTTAAATGCTCCGGTGCTTTTTGGGACGAATTTTTGGCAAGTTTGCTACAAGCGTTTGCAAAATTTTAACGATCAAGGTAATTGAATGGGAGAAACGAGGCTAGTTCATGGGTGGATTAAAGATAATGCAAACTCGATAATTCAAACGAAAACTAATGATCAGTTTTAGTAATTTTAAGTATTCATCATCATCATCATCATCAGCCCATACACGTCCACTGCTGGACATAGGCCTCCCCCGTACGACGCCACAAATAGTATTATGTAATGTGTATATTTACCAAGTAAAATAAAATAAAAATCCATATCGATAATAATATTATTTTATCACCTTTCATTGAAATCAGCTTTTTTTATTCTGACTCCTGTACTACATGGGTAGGTACGATCGGGAAATAAAAAGTAGCGTTTGTCAACACTGTGAACGATTGGGAATATCAACTATTTGATATTCCCAATCGTCAACAGTGTTGACGACGGGGTGTTACCGACCGGGAATGACTCTTTTAATGTCTCATTAACTTAGCCAACAATATGAAGAATTTTAAAAAGCTGTATAGCTACTTACATACAGTCTTGTCTCATTCTCCTGATAGCTCGGCTACACGCTCAAACATTTGTGCATGCATGATTGCACAAACACAGTTTCCGCAAGCAAGATGGAGCGTGTGGCCGGGCTCATCTTGCTTGCTCAAACTGGTTTGTGCAATCATGCATGCACAAATGTTTGAGCGTGTAGCCAGGCTATAAGTCCTAATGTAACTAACTATATTTATTTTCTCTAAGTACTTGACAAGAAATCGACCGTATTTTACCGACTAGGTAATTTGTTGGTAGTAATAATGGCGTCCATAATAAAACATTTAATTTCAAAAGTTTATTCCATCATAGCGCCACTCAATATAAGCATCATAAAATAAACATGTCCCAAGGGTCTTAATTGTTTTTAATTGGCGACGATTAGCACAAGTGTAACAGTGGGGCATTGACTTGATGAGAAAAATGTGCATCTTTCATGAAGCCCTTATGAGATAATCGTTGTCAATTTGTTTGCTTGATATTCATTGGCCTACTTGCATCTGTCGGTTATTACTTGTCTGTTGCTTGGGGATATATATCTATACGTATATATACAAAAATGAACCCCTATTACTCCTGGTCCCGCTATAACTTGAGAACGGCTTTAGCGATTTTATTCATCTTTTTTCTAAATGTGTTCTTATACTTCGTAGAAGGTTCTTACATTATACAAAATTATGAAAATTGCACAGATACTCAGAGAATTTAAGAAAAGTTAACGACTACCTTTATTATGAACTTTTTTAATGTGACCTTACCCCAGCGTTATATACTCTTTGCTGAGCACGTTTGAAATAACTGTCACTTGTTTGACTTGAATGACAGGAAAAAGTCTGTCGGGTCAGGTAAGTAGGTAGTAGTAAGTTTTCCTAAAATTTTCCTACGGATAAATAAATAAATTACGGAAGAAAAATGTCATCGAAAGAACGGATCGGCCGTCTTTAGTTTTGGGCGATCAAACGTCAACTTCGTTAGTTTTACAAAGTACCTCCAGGACAGAGGCGGCTGGCAATAGACCTGTAGCCAGAAGTTGGTAACGTAAGGGTTAATTTTTTTATCATTTAGTTACATATTATTTTAATCATTTAGCCCCAATAAGCAGAGCTTGTGTTGTGGGTGTAGATGGGTTGAGATGAAGGGTGTAGATAGTGTGACTGACACCCTGAACAAATATCGGAAAATCGTAACATATTGTCCCGAGGCGGGAATCGATCCTGTAGCCTACTGCGTCGCAGGCAGACCTCCCGCTGCGCGACAGAGGTCGTCAAAATGAACTACACACTTATGTATGTAGCTATTTTCTTAAAAAAAACAGTATCCTTAGCACAGCGATCTAACGAACACAAATGCTTATTTCCTGTGAAGACGGTCATCATGATGACTAGGATATAGGTATACCTACTGCCTTCTATCGTTTTTTTTTAATTCATATTTCAACTTTGGTGACTTTGATTGAATCCAGTTTGTACGAGATTTTTATAGTTCAACGTAACGAATCTCAACTTCCAATTAATCAATTAGTAAACTGCTAACTATAACAATAAATAAATAATGCTAGTTAATCCAGACAGCATCATTTAGCCGCAAGCTAAGTATAGCTTGTGTTATGGGTACTGATTGATTTTCTTAATACAATTTATTACATAGATAGTTTTTTTTTACGTAGATAATACCCAGAACACCGCCCGAGACAAATATTTGCAGATCGTACCAACATTTGTCCCAAAGCAGGAATCGAAATCGCAACCTCCTGCGCCGCAGGCGGACCTTCGCCCGCCGTACCACAGCGATCGTCACAATAAATAATTCAAAACCCTAATTCATTTATGCAAAAGCTTTGTTACTCGTAAAGCTATTAAAAAAATCCACTTACCAATAATAAAACTGAAAATGGCCACAATAATTTTGATATCCATTTTTATTAGACACACTTATTTCAAACGGTTAAACTTGTACTATACTAGTACGACACTAAACTTGGTAAATACTACACTGTAACACAAATTGGTGTAGACAGGCACATGACTCGGTTTTTGAGATGATACTGACAATGCGTACGCGCCGCGTGAATCAATTTTATAAGCGCGTACGACTGTTAAAGTTGCGACAACTTTTTGAAATCAGAAGGCCCATAAATTTATACCTATATTTATTTTTTGGAGATTATTAGCTTTTGAATGCCATTTCATGATAAAAGATATTGTTTAAGTACTTAATAATAATAACTTAATAAAGAAAATTAGAGTTAAAGAATTGGAACAAATAAAAACTAGTATTTACAATTGTTTTTTTTTAATTTACAATGGTAATTAAAGTAAATATATAAAGCGTTTGACCACCATCACACTAGAGAAAGTGAAGACGTGGCCTAAGATGAAGCACGTTTAAATTAAAATGAAATTAGTTAAATTATTATGTCTGTGTAGAAATATGATTAGAACCTAAGAAGTTACAATGTAACTTCTTAGGTTCTAATTATAGTAAGTACCCCTACATAAGTCGGTACAGCGATTTATTATTTTTTCTTCATATGTACAGCGCATTAGCATTGCCATACAGCGAGGCAATGCAGCCAGCGTATTGGGGGCGCTTCCGACTGGTATTGATGGACCAGTTGAGCTATCTGTAGATTATTTGCATCAGTCTGCAGTTAGCTCAATTGTTTCAATTGTAAATACTAGTTTAATTTGTTTATATTATTTGATTGTTATTTTCTTGGTCAATAAATATATCTATGTAGGTACATATTTGCAATTAATAAATGAATAATATGAATATTCACTATGACTGTAAACGGGTTTACTACGAACCTAGTTTGTGTTGGAAGAACACCATCTTTGGATATATAACCAAATATGATTGTACTGTAATGTTTATGTAAGTGATATGTAACTGACAATAATAAACCTCTACATAAATAGTACCTTTATCGAGGTTTATTATTGTCAGCGTCTGTTTTTAATGGAGATTCAAAGGAGTGAAGCCACAGGCAGAAGTCTGTACTTTATCTTGAGATATTACTTAAAATAATATAATAATAATAATTTCGTTTCAGTTAACGGCGTAATAGCAAAGAGTCTCGATCAACATCTAAAGAGACTCTTCCTAGGAAGTTGGATCAAGGGTCAGATTTAAAAGGTATTTTGTTATTTTATGTGTATAGATATATTTATTACTGTGGGTGTGCGGTTGGTAATAAAAAGAGTTGGTATACTGAACTGAGTCTATTCATTAATAATTAACACAAATACATTAAATGATAATTACGATATTCTATTATCCAATATTGGGATACGTGTACAATGATCAGAGGCTTTAGAAGTGACTAGCGTGACAGCGGCTTGCTAATGAAAATGCTTAATTGCAGAAACGCAAATGCGCCGCGTACTATATGCTAATCTGTGTCACTACAGGTACTCCTGGACTCCAAAAAATTGTTATTTTGTAAATTTAAAGCACGAAGGGTCATGTGTCTGTTTTTTCTTTGTACAATCCCTTATGGTGTTTCCTATGTGAAAAGTTTGTGTGAATATTATAAGATATTATAATTATTTTTATAATTAACGACATCACGTGTAACATGTGTACCTACGGTGGAAATAAATAAATACAAATACAAAAAGCTACTCCGCGCGTATCGTCAGGAAGTTCCTCTCTCTACAGCCCCGTTTTGATATATTTTTTACTGTAGAATAGTTTATATGTTATTGTATTTTCTATAGTAAAAAATGTATTTATTTAAAATAAATGAAGTGGAATAATAATTTATATATATCAGGCATCATAAAAACAGTTATGTATAAAAGTATTTTTTTAAAAAACATTCTTACCCTTGGAACTCTACTACGCAATTCCTAAATTATATATTCTAAATCCCAAAGGCTAATAATTATGTGTAGGTATTCTTTGATACATATATTTTTGTATTCCTCTTATATTGTATTACATGTGTGTGGCTATAAATAAATTATTTTACTTATTTATTTCTTAAAGTATAACACATGTTATTATTTGTCTACATTTTGTATTCGATAACGTTCATTTATTTTCCTCATGTACAATATTGCACAGCGGTTTATAAAACCTGCATTTGATTAAATAATTCGATTATCAATTGAATAATCGGATATCTGCTTTGATTAATGAAAATGGCCAATTGCATTTGGACATAAACTAATCAAAATATTGAATACAACACAATGAATATAAAATTTAATTTATCGTGGATTATTACCGCTAATAGCTCGAGTATTTACCCTATTTATTTATAATCTCGCTAGTAAATGAAATGGACGGAGAAAATGATGTTAAGAAGGTACTTATCCGCCTATCCTATTCAGTTAATTACTCTTCTTTACCGCTCCGGGCCGACATTATATTATTATTTGAGCAGACCCACGCCTACATACAACTGTTTTTATTGTATACCAGCGACCCGCCCCGGCTTCGCACGGGTGCAATGCTGATACTAAATTATACATATAAACCTTCCTCTTGAATCTTATCTATTTTAAAAAACCGCATCAAAATCCATTGCGTAGTTTTAAAGATCTAAACATAAACATAAAGATCTAAATATTATAGGCATTAGGGACAAACAGCGGGAAGCGATTTTTATTCTGTGTTTGTTTGTGTGTTGTGTCTAGTAAATAATCTTCTTTCTTGTCTCTTCTTTGATATCTTTCTTTGATATCTTTCTTTAATATCTTCCTTTGATATCTTTCTTTGATAGAGCTCATTCTTCTGATTTCTTATAGACCCAACAACGGGGTGTCTGTCTCGAGTGGTTCTGAAGTTATGACGGTTTGAAATTCCCTTGGAGCCAAGTTGTAGGGCTCCTGCTGATCACGTACACGGTAGGTAGTAATATAAATGAAAGATGGTGAAGATGATAATGTTTGGGCGACAATAACGCCAAAAATTCCGAACGGATCGATCTGACATTTTGCATCGATATAGTTATAAACTTGAAGTAACATTATAGGGTTTTTTATTCCGAGCAATTCCATGCGAAGTAATAATGACTCAAGATGTCGTACTTTGTTTAAGCGTGCATTCAGTAATCAGTTTAAATTGTGCTTGTTTAGCTTATGATAGATTTCGTTCACGCTCAAACGAAACATTGGTGGCTCTTTGATAAGTTAAGATTTGAACCTCATATTGAACATGAGATTAAACTTTTACTTATGACGTACTATGACGAACTCTAGGTAGCCTTTGTATTTAATAAATAACAACATGGTACATTTTACTCTGAAACATTTGACGGCGACGAAGAAAAACTTAGTGGTACCACGGTAATGTTACCAAATATTGCATTACGTTCCTAAATAATATTGTTGCGGCTCTGGGTGAATATTATACATAACATGATGCAAGGTAATATTATTTGTGGTGCCGCGGCGTACGAATATCGACCCCTCCAACTCAACCCGTGGATGTCGTGCCCGACTAAGGGAACCTACCAGAGGAAGGGCAGTAGCTTCCTTCTGAGTATTTTTCAACACCAACACTGCGATCACTAATACGCATGACAAGCGTGGTGATTATGGCAAAACCCCCCCTACATGGGAGACCATCCACTCGATGGACCGGTGACATCGTAGCGGTTGCAGGGAGTCGATGGATGGAGGTGGCTCTGGACCGCTCTTTGACGTATGACGTCTGACGTATGGGGAGGCCTATATCCAGCAGTGGACGTGTATGGGCTGATATGGCGATGATGATATAATATTATACACTCCGACCCGCATGTCATACAAACATTTGTGACGGACACGGACCCGCTCAAGGAAATCCCTTTTTAATAGATGATTAAAAAAAATATTTAAAATAGAAAGGTATATTTAAAATTATTATCAAGACAGGATTGAATGTCTTCTAGACCTGCGTGGAACACCGTCGTCGGCCACATCCTCACTTTCCATCAGGTGAGCTTGTGGTCAAACGATTATAAAAAAAAAGTACTTGGCTTAAGTTTCTCAGATACAATACAATACTACAAAAATTCTTTATTGTATTCCAGATAAACAATATTACAGAGAGATGTTACATAGGACAAGTATAATGGGCGGCCTTATCGTTTAGAAATGATCTCTTTCAGGCAACCGGAACATAAGTACCTACTTAATCTGTTTGTTGTAAATGAGGAAATAAAGATCTTTAAACTAAGCTCGGAGGGTCCGGAAGTTGCCTACTGTACAGCAAATGCCTCCATTTTCATGTAAATAAAAAAATAATGTTGGACAGTGCTCACAATATCGTCTAGCCCCAAGCTAAGCAGAGCTTGTGTTATGGGTTATCTAGTATAACTGATATACATAATATAATATATTACATAGATAGTTTTTTTTTATACATAGAAAATACCCAGAACGCCCGAGAAAAATATTTGCAGATCGTACAAACCCCAGGCGGGAATCGAACCCGCAACCTTCTGCGTCGCAAATAAAAAAAGAATTTTAAATATAACCCATGTTTATAACGAAGTCAATCATCGCATCAGGTTTATACGGATTAGTGGAATCCGCCGTGCAGTAATTAAATATAGTCCCTACCTACATATTACGTATCGTATGTAATATTCGGGCACGGTCACTTCCGTTATAAATTATGGACGGTATTTACGGTAGCGGCATGGATTAGTACGGATTTCACCAGAATGGTCGGAAACTAAAAATTTACTAAGCTTTTTAGGTCAGAACCTGTTATAGCCCGGCTACAGGTTCAAACATTTGTGCATGATGATTGGAAGCAAGATGAGCCCGGCCACACGCTGCATCTTGCTTGCGCAAACTATGTTTGTGCATGCATGTTTGCACAAATGTTTGAGCGTGTTGACGGCCTATTAAATAACTAATAAATAACACAGAATATTATTGTACTTGGTTACCTATTTAATTTAAAATATTCTAAATGTCAAAGTTTGTGAAAATGGATGTATGGATATTTGTTCCTCTTGCACACAAAAACTACTGAACTGATTGGGCTGAAATTTGTTATAGTTTGGGACCTGAAATAATTTATAGGTTGCGTTTAATCCCAATAAAACGCGGGCGAAGGCGCGGGCCGCAGCTAGTAATTTATATGTATAAGTTTCCATACATATAAATTATATTGCGTCTAAACCGTATCCTGAAATAATTTGGCGTGTTTTAAAAAACGATAAACCGACTTCAAATTCTTTTACACTGTTTTTAAGTTTTGCGGGATAAATAGGTCATCTCCTGGGGATAACATTTTTATGGGATCACCTCGGGATCATTTTCTACTACAATAGTGAAAGAATTTTCAAAGCTACGGGTTTCTTATTCACTTCTTTACTTACTCTACCTCGATCCAAAATAGCTTTTTTTCTCATACCTTGTTATTTACTTTTTAATAGTGACATTTGCGTGTTTCTATGTACGGCTCATGTACGGTCTGAGAGACAGGAAATCATTTGTGATTCGATCCAGATGCTCCGGAACCTGCCCACTAGAGCAGACGTGCCCCTAATTGCAGCTCTACCATTGCAAATATCGCTATGAATTATTGAAACACCTTGTTCCGGCCTCGCAGTATGACTCTGCGATTAAAGGTTAAAGCAGATCTATACCGTACCGCTCCATCATCAAATCGTAATGACCACGCGGTGTCCACGCGCAGATAACTCGTTTAAAGCTTGCAGTAGACTAGAGTGCAGGCTAGATTACGGAAAGCGCGGTGGTCTCCTAATCTTGCCGTCTGCTATTTTATGCTGTCCCTGTACAGTGTAGGTCGCTTAAGATTTCGAGCTTAAGCTCATACTAGAATGTTAATAAAGCGTATAAATGAGCGAAGACCTTAATCTCTACAACTGCATCTATTCAATAATCTGTGATAGCATTCTGATTCTGATCCATGAGATGTCGAGAGGGTTTCAGAAGTACCTATGATAATTTTGTTGATGTCTATGAGGAAATTTAGAAAATTCCTACATACCTACTATTCATTGTCAAACAGGAAAACATTCTCAAACATAATGAAAATGAGACTGTTTCTGAAATTCCCCTCCAGTCAAATTTTATTCTAAATATATGTATGTATCTGCCTACCTGCAGAATAATCTCGATGAATAAAACCGGCCAAGTGCGAGTTGATTCGAACATGGAGGGTTCCGTACATGACTAGTTTGCAGAAGGAAACCTACAAAACAGCCTTTTTTATTTGTCGTTTTCACCCTTCCAAGCACTGACTGCGCCTGACTTCGGTGATTGCTACTCAACTTGCTATGGACGTTGGACCCGAACTGATGGTTCCAACCAATGATTAAATTTATTTTATATTTATTTATTATTTTACTAGAGCGGCAATATGCAATAGTTGTACACACACACACCCTGACAAAATGTCAACTGTCTACTTATTACGGACGGTTCAAGAAATACTTTACCTAGACAAAACTAGAGCAAAAAAACACAAATTTTTTTTTGCTGAATATGGGATCATATAATTTTTCTATTTGTTGATAAATCCGTAATAGATAAAGACTTTCTGTGAAAATTTCAATTGTCTACCCTATCTTTTACAGTTCATGTAGGTACAAGTATACAGTTCAGATATAGCTCGCTAAAGGGCGGATGGACAAACGGACTGACAGCGGAAGCTTAGTAATAGGGTCCCGTTTTCACCCTTTGGGTACGGAACCCCAAAAATGGACTCAATTGCTTGAACACTAGGTCGTAATAAAGAAGTTAAAATACGTACATACTATAGTAAATACGTGTAGGTTACGTATTTACTATATAAACTTTCTAGTTTGCAACGATCTAAAATTTAGAGTCAAATAATCAAAGTGCTAAGTATTTTCAAGTAAATTTTTAAGACTGAAAAAGTTCTAATCGGCTGAATGTATCGACTTAAACTTGTTTTTCTTTCAGAATGTTAAATAACCGGCGCGGCGATAAGTCACATAAACTTTGGAATTTACGGAATGGATTTATCAAATTAAATGACTTGTATTTTGTATTGTTCAGACGAATGATGGTTGGATTGAATTAATTTATTTACTACGAGTGTTTGGCTGCTGCCTCTTTTTTAATCCAACAAAATTTTATCCAGGGTTACCAAAACAAGAAGGTACCAGTGCGGCTTCAAATTGGTATATTCCCGTTTATCGTAGTAACAAAACTTTGATACAGAAATTGAAGTGATAGAGAATATCGTATCTGTGTAGCCGAACTATTAGTTATGTTATGATAGTGTCTACTTCTTCAATTTCTCAAAAAATTGTGCATGCATAATTGTACAAAACAGTTTGCGCAAGCAAGATCACACGCTTTATTTTGCTTGCGCAAACTGTATTTGTCATTTGGCAATAATGCGCACAAATATTTGAGCGTGTAGCCGGGCTATAAAGGTGGGTACTGACTGGTGTTCCGGGTGTAATGTAACCCGTTCGTGCAACCCAGCGAGCGTTCGTGCAGTTATTACATTAAAGAAAGCGCTCGCAACGAGCAACAAGACGGATTTTAGCACAGGATGTACATACTTTATAGTATAGCATGCCCCGTAACTGCGTACTGACCGGCAGTACGCAGTTTAAGATGTACCAACCTACAAGATAAAGTACCTTAAATAAAATACCTAAGGCGCTGGTTAAAACTCTCAGCGTCAGGTGAAGAACTTGCTTGGTCCACCTTGAGACTTTTCTGGTAAAAAAAAACTGTATTGAACACGGCATTCCACTCAATAGGACACATCAATTATTCCGCGCAAAGATCCTCCAAAGAACTATAAAATTAAAAGGTTCGCTAAAGCAATTTGAGCACTAATGGAGTGTAAAGTGATTAATGTTCCGACGACATTAAAATAATGAGGATAAATTGCATATTTGAGTGTCCCTGTAATAGCTGTCTTTAGATTTGGTGGAAGGAAACGCGACTTAAGAACATTCTCTTCTGGGTAATAATCCCCCCTCTTTCTGGATAGAATAGAATATTTCTTTATTGCACCATCAATACATGTAATACTTATACAATAACTTATCTAGTGTGGTACAATAGGCGGCCTTATCGCTAACAGCGATCTCTTCCAGGCAACCTTTGGATGGATAGGATTCGTACGCATTAAAGCTGACGGTGGCGTAATTAATGACTAAAAACAAAATCATTTTGACATGTAAGTATTGCCCCGCAGTGGTACCCCCTCATTAGCCCCCCACATTGGGACCCACTCAGTAGGCCCCCACAGTGGAGGGCACCGGCAGTGGGGGCCCCCAGCAGTTTACCTCCGCAGTGGGCCCCCCACATTGCGCCACAGTGGGACCCCCAGTAGCCCCCCGTAGTGGCCCTCTGCAGTAGGGTAAAATTTCTTGGCTGCGCATAGCGCTGAAACTACTGAATGTATTCAAATGAAACTTGGCATGATTTAAGTTCAACCTTCGAGGAAGGTCATGTAATACTTTTTATCCTGGAATTCGTTAGGATTCCCTTGGGAGTGGGGATGAGAGTGACATTTCTTGGCCTAAATTGGCCTAAAATAGCGCAAAAACTACTGAATGGATTCGAATGATACTTAGCATGATTTGAGTTCATACTACGAGGAAGGACATAAAATACGAGTCCATACCCCAAAGCCAACAAAATGATTACAAAATTGTTATAAGTGCCGATAAACGACCTACTGGACAGCATCCGGTTTGTATAAAGCTCTCGCTACCAATGATGTTGCCGTCGTCCTGGTAGATCAACACTGTGACAGGCGGGACTGCAGCGTACCCGGGATGACCGCTTGCAATGCATTGGCGAAACGCACCTGGCATTTGATGCTATTCAGTCTCTACTCGCTTACATACCCACCTACTGTCGTGGTGAAGACACTGGCGGAAGTGGATACAACTTTGATCTTCGACTCGGTCTCACGGTTCAGTTCGGTTCACTAAAAATGTTTACCGCCCAACGAAGTGGGCACGGGTCAGCTAGTATTTAATATAAGAGCTTCGTTTACTAACAAATTACTGGTCCTAGTTATCCGATTTTGTTTAACTGTCATTTTATTCACTGCCCTTTCCTTGCAGGTCGTACGACCTGCAAGGAAAGGGCAGTGAATGAAGACGGGCATGCCGCAGCTGCAGAATGGTGGAAGACTTCATGCATGTGCGTCAGTAGCAATTAAAGTGTTCAAATTATTTTCTTATAACTTGTGTGTTTTCCATAAATTGTGTTGGAATACCTCCAAAGTTTGTCTATGACATCGATATTTTATTATCCGTGAGTCATAGCTATACCCCACTTTGTGTTGCCCTACAAAAATATTTAGTTCCCTTTCCGCTATCTACATATAAAGAAAAGACTTCCGATTTGCTTTTTATAAACTGTACACGTGTTATTAGATAAATACATTATATTTTACGTTACAGTCATGATTTTTCGTCAATATCACTCCAAAATAGGCCACCGTAACAAATTGTACTTACTAACGGCCCTATGCATAATAAATCGCTATCGTAGATTTAGTATTGACTTACTGAAACTGTTCGCTAAGATAAGCCAATGATTGCTTACTTCGCGAATCACTAAAGGCTCACTAGTGCTTTGCTAACAAAAAACATTATTCATAATAGTTTGCAAACGTTTGCGTCTAGTTAGCAGCTCGCTAACTTTAGCAAACCCAGACCCCTACTTTACGTGTTCTAGAGTGTGAAAAAATGGCCGAAATCAATCAGCTGTTTGTTATTATTTCCATTCCAATTTACCGACAAGTTATTCCACTCCAAATAGTAAACAATTAAACTTCTTTTTTAATGATGCCGCTTGCTTTTCTGTGGCTTTTCTTTCGCTAGGACTCTATGGTTTGCATTTGGAGCATAGACTTCCTATATTTCTGTGGTCTATGCTTACCTATTTTAGTAAGCGACAGTTTAGCAGACTATTATGAATAGAAAAAGATAGCAATCGTTGGCTAACCATAGCGAACATTTTAACTAACTCACTGCTAAACCTGTGATAGTGATTCAGACGCAGTGATTCAGTCCGACAGACAGACAGCGGAGGCTTAGTAATTGAGTACCGTTTCACCCGTCGAGTTAGAAACCCTAAAAATAAAAAATAATACATAAAATATAAAAAAATAAATTAATTGTCCTACTAAAATTATATAGGCGAATGTTTGTGTCGGTGTGCCGTGTCTTTGTGAAAATGTTTGGCCGAATACAACGCCAAAACTAGTGAATAGATCGGGTGGAATTTCGGACATGTAAAGATCGTTAGGCGCTCGCGAAGCCGCGGGCAGAAGTTACTAAAAATTTGTAAATGTAATAATATTTATAATTTTAGTAGGTAAATTTATATTCAGTTATACTCAAGGGTACAAAACAACATAACAAATCATACAAGTGTTTGAATTCGGCAATATTAACGGTCGCTAAGCTCGCTCTAGCTCACGTAAAGAAGGGATCTGGGTTTGCTAACCAGCTGCTAACTCGCCGCAAACGATTGCATTATGAGTAACGTTTTTTGATAACAATGCTCTAAGTAGCCTCTAGTGGGCCGCTAAATCATTATGCATAAGGCCGTAAGTGTTTATATTATGTTGATGAAAGATCCGCGCCCGTCTAGGCGGCGGCACAAGCACGAAGCTTAGGGCATTTCTTAATTATTCTTTTGCTCGGCTTTCAGGGATTATCCACTGGATATTCAAACGGAGCTTACGAAGGAATTTATGCAATGAATCGTTTTTTCCAGATCCTTGGAAGCTAATTGTGCTTTTGAGAAGATATTTTAATCGATTTTGATTTCTTTTATTACAAACATTGTGCGTTAAGTTACTATGTCATGATCATCATTGAAGTAGATAAAGTAACTTAATGATAAATATTTTTTTAGGTAAGGTTTAAAGATATTCTCAAAAAAGACATAGTCACTTACATGAGAATAGTACTTTAGCTTAGTGTAAACAATTAATAAAAGTAAACAGATGTTGTTGTTCGGTCTGTAGGTAGTTATTACAGTTTTAAGTTAAAAGATATGTAGTTAGGTACAAAACAAAAGGTGAAACTTTTAAACAGATTACAAATTAGTTAAACTATAAATTAACAATTTTATATAATTGGCCAATTTTCTTTAACAACTTAGCAAGTTCAGTTTTGAAGGTATGAATTGACCTAACATTTTTCAAAGTTTCGGGTAGTTTATTATAAAGTTGTGCTGATTCAAAGGTAAACATTTTTTTGCCGTAATTCGTTCTGACTTTGGGCAAAACAAGATAACTAGCTCGGCGAGTATTACGTTTTGTCACTTGGAACGATATGTTAGTATGAATGGAATTTTTGGTGATTTTACGGACTAGAATGCATGATTAAGATGTACATTTGATTAATACTCATTAGATTTGTTTCTTCGTAAATCGTTTCAGTAGGTGTAAGGTAATTATAGTTAAAAAGTAGTTTGATTATTTTATTTTGTAGAACTTGCAGGACACCTTGTTTAGTTTTGGCGGCGTTATTTCTATAAGGCAGATTTTATAAGGCAAAATTCTATGAGGCAGATGTGGTTTTACGAGTGAGTTGTATATTGTGTAGCGCGTTTGGCGTGGAATACATCGTATTAAGTTACGTGTGATCCTATAAGTTTCGAAAGTTTGGTTCGTATATTTTCTATCTGAGTTCCCCATGTTAAACCACTGTCCAAATGTAGCCCTAAGTATTTTTCACATAGTTTTTATTTTTTTATAATTTAAACTAATTTTTAAATACAAGCTTTTATAATTATCATCTAGGACGAAAGTGCTTGGGAAGGTTCCTATGGCTATCTTCGGTTTCCATCATCAGACCAGCTCGATGGCACCATGACATTGCATTGTCACCGAACTTACATACAAGTAAGTATGCCAAATTTTAGGTCAAACGGTTGAGGATAACTGGTCTAAAATTGAGTTGCAAGGTTTGACCCGAACAAACATACATTGCAAGTTAAATAAAAACTTGTAAAACATGCCTCCATGTATCCTGAAATTCAATCTAACCCGCTGATCCTTAGTGAGCGGACCCAAATGTAGTTTACAAAACTTAAAAATATTTTTTAAATGGCCACTTAATAGTCTCGAATAGAAGTCAACATTGGCCGCTTCTGTTATGCGCTTCAGTTTTTCAAAAACCAATATGTGAGACTAAAATATCTATTTGATCGCAGATGCGCACTCGACCGTGTTGCGTTTAAGCCCCAGTGGCACGACAAAGGCCCTGTACAGCGTCGATTTGTAAGGCTTTGCGCAAAGACTGCAACTTTTTGAGGATAGAGAAGCGCAATTTTTGTCGGCTGAAGCTTAGGCAGCGTCGGAAATTTGTGACCAAAATTCGAAAAAACACTGCTTGAATCTTGACGACTTCTATGGCGAAGCGCGAAGGGTCAGTCTGCGACGTAGGAGATTGCGGTTCGAGACCCGTCTCGGGACAAAATCTTTGTATGATCTTCAGATATTTGTGTTCAGAATGTATTTGCATGTAATTTTCTATGTATAGAAAATAACGACCTATGTAATGTACCTATTGTACAAAATTCTAGTGGCCCGCCCCGGCTTTGCACAGGTATTTAATAAAGATTTCAATATTCTTTTCTTTGAAAATAGAATATAGCCTATGTCACCCGGGGATAGTGTAGCTTCCCAACATTGACAGAATTTTTCTAATCGGTTGAGTAATTTCGGAGCTTATTCAATGCAAACAAACAAACAATCAAATCTTTCGTCTTTATAATATTAGTATAGGTATCAGTTAACAAAAGCTCTTCCTAGCTTTGAGCTAGATGATGCTGTGTGATTGTCCAGCGTTATTTATTTATCTGATAAAAGTAATCCTCAAAATTATGCTTGACTCTAGAGATCTCTCCATTTCCGTGTAACTAAAGTTGCCTGGCGCGCGCCGAACCTTACAATAGTAATTTTCCACATCACCTCCCTCAGCTTTTTACTTTTGTACCGTCCTTTGATTTTGATAGTGTCGTTATAACCCGGTAAAGGAATTTCATGCGTCGCCATGCACGTAACAGATTTCTTGTTTTCTTCGTGCTAGACAGAAATACAGCCATGTTTACCGAGTGTTTTTTATAAGGGTTCGTGTTCATATTACGGTGTTGGCTGAGCTTTCGTGTTCTGTAGTGTGATATCAAAATTACGAAATCTAACGTGATTTTTTTTGTCGTGCTAGACAGAGTTTCCCGAGTGTTTTTAACGGTCGTGTTCATTATTACGGTGTTGGCTGAGCTTTCGTGTTCTGTAGTGTGATATCAAAATTACGAAATATAACGTAGATTTGTTTTTTTTTGACATGCTAGACAGAGTTTCCCGAGTGTTTTTAGCAGTCGTGTTCATTATCACGCTGTTGGCTGAGCTTTCGTGTTCTGTAGTGTGATATCAAAATTACGAAATCTAACGTAGATTTCTTTTTTGTCGTGCTAGAAAGAGTTTTCCGAGTGTTTTCATAAGGGTTCGTGTTCATATTACGGTGTTGTTGGTCACAACAGAACACAAAAGCTCAGCGCTTTTGTGTTCTGTTGTGATATCAAAATCATGAAATCTAACGTGGAACGAACTTCCCAAGTCTCCGTTCCATTTCCGGTAAAGTAGAATCTCGGAATCTTCAAATCCCGAGTTAATAAGTTCCTTCTGGGAAAGCATTCTCCATCTTAGGCCACATCTTTGCTTTCTGAAGTATGACGGTGGTCAATAGATTTACCGTCACCAATAAATATATTCTTATCTTTCTGCATTTTGTTTTGTGGAAATGGTTGGTACCTCATTTCCTGATAGGTATGAAATGACTGTACCTATTTATTTATTTTAATTACTAGCTGCTGCTCGCGTCTTCGCCCACGTTTTATCGGAATAAAAAAATAGCCTATATGTTATTCCAGGTCCTAAACTATACCCATACCAAATTTCAGTCTAATCGTTTCAGTAGTTTTTGCGTGAAAGAGTAACAAATATCCATACATCCATCCATACAAACTTTGACATTTATAATATTAGTAAACCATCAATTTTACCTAAGTAGTTAAACTGGATTTCTCGCTCAACTCTATCGACACGAAGGGAAATTAAACGAATAAAAAACACCTAGGCAGGTACATAATGTAGGTACCAAGGCCCTTTTTATTACCCGACTACGAGAGGGTTGTGATTTTGTCACCCTATGTATGTATGTATGTATGCATGCATGTATGTATGTATGTAGCCGATTTTTATGTTCCCTCATAGCGCTGAAACTACTAGTCCGATTTCAACAAATGATGTGTCATATGATTCATCTTAATAGCCCGATGGTTATAGGCTATGTGACGTCAGATAAAAATGGGGGTCTAACGAGATAGCGGGGGTCGAAGAAAGGGTTGAAAATGTCAATGTTAGTAAATATGCTCGTGTGTGGTATCGTTGCAAAGGTCTTTGTTTGTACTTTCCAAAGCCGTTTTTCAAACTTTTGTGAGGTTAACGATTCACAAGCTATTAGCAAAAAGGTATAAAATAAAATGTAGTTAAAAAAGAAAACCCGAATACATAAAAGTCTTAAACAAGCGTTCACCTATTGTCCTTATCATTTTCTTTTGATACTTAGGCAGTCGGAGGCACCCACCCCATATACCTACGGTACAATTAGTAACAAAGGCCTCCGACTACCTAACTATCAAAAGAAAATGATAAGGACAATAGGTGAACGCTTGTATAAGACTTTTATGTAGTCGGGTTTTAGTTTGTAACTATATTTTTTTTTATATAAGAATAAGAATAAGAAAAACTTTATTTATAGCATTATTCACAAATAGTAGCTATGTAATTAAAAAACTTAAATGCTATAAAGTGGCGTCCGACTCAGCATTGTGTTGAGATAGCCATTGCGCATAGCTATCTCAACGCTGATCTTCCTATATTATAGTATATCATACTATAATAGCTTTAGGTAAATGAAATAGTATTTAATTGCAAAATATAGGTAAACAATCGGATGGTTTTGGGAATGAGTACCACTATATTTGACTGTTAGTCGTACAAATGCTTATAGTAGTTTATATATATAACATGTATATGTAAACTGATTTACGGAAAATTCGTCGAGAACAATTCGCCGAAAGTACAATTTACCGAGAAATAGTCATAAAGATTTTCAAGTATAGCGGGATGACCCAGTTTTGTCCTACATCTGAAAAATTGTGTTTTCGGCAAATTGTTCTCGACGACATTGTTTTCGACGAATTGTTCTCGGCGAATTTACCGCAGACGATGTAAACTACTAGTTGGATACATATACAAACACGCATGTCCCAGCAGTTTTAAATGAATTCAAACCAAACCAGTTTAAAAAAAATTTTACCTGTCCGCATCAAAGGAAAACCATCGGCTGCAAAAGCGTCCCGCCCAAACTCCCAGTCCGGCTTTGCTTCGTTACAAACAAGAACATGAAACAGATAAAAACCCCTGAAACGAGTCTTAATCCCCTGAACTGCGGAACTGAATGTTCGTTAGGTTTAATGATAGCAGATTTGCATAACCATTTTAAAGCCTCTTTTGGACGTTGAAGGATAATGCCCTCTATAGCGTATATATTGGTCTAAAGTGCTGATGAACTGTGGTGATCATATATCAAAGTACTTTATTTCCTTTAGACCTTACAGGACGCTTGGACACGTCACAAAATTTAAATTACATAAGTAAAACAGGGAAATAAAGTGATCACTTTGATTTTTTATTCACGTCAATCTTTTTATGATACTTAGGTCTAATTTGGATGTCACCAAAACGAATCATTAACTAATTTGACGGTACTAATCAGGGACGTACTAATAATTTGGCGTATTTAAAAAAAAACGATAAACCTACTTCAAATTTCTGTATAATGAAAATTGGTTTGGAAAAGAGAAGAATAAGTGTTTGTTTTTCAAAGTAGATCTCTTTTTTCGCCCGTTGCCATAGAAAAAAGTTTTTATCAGTCATTGTGAAAATTATAATGTTTTCATAAACTGAGTATTTTTTTTTTACTATAACATCATTATTGACAAAGAAAATAACAATCAAATAATATAAAGAAATTAAACTAGTATTTACAATTGAAACAATTGAGCTAACTGTAGACTGTTGAAAACAATCTACAGATAGCTCAACTGGTCCATATCAATACCAGTCGGAAGCATCCCCAAGACGCTGGATAATTGACTCCGAGTCCCTTACTTTTACACTGTTTTGCGGGAAAAATACTTATCCCCTGGGGATAAAAAATTTATGGGACCGTCTCGAGATAATTTATGATACAATAGTGAAAGAATTTTCAAAATTGGTCCATAACTGGAGAAACATACAGTCAAATTAATTGAACCTTTGATGTCGGTTGAAAATGATGCCATCCTACGTATGTATTTCGATCGTTGTGAACGGCAACATTTTTCGTGCTATCATATTAGTTTAGTTTTGACTACTCTGAATTAATATCATAGTTTGTTGATTTTCTACTAACACGACGTGTCCCAGAGTTCCTGTAAGGTCTGAAAAATAACGCAACGCAACAAATAATTTATTTCTTGTACGCAACCCGTAGTGACTATAATCTTATTAATTAAAAGTTTGTATAATTTGTAAGTCTTCGTTTATCTGCATACATTGCCATTCAACCATAGATACAACATAACTTTTTAATAAAAAATTGAATTCCCTAAGAACGCTTTAGTAGAAAAAGTTAGACTTCATTCACAGAGATCCTTTTTACAGGGTCCGTTTTACAGGATCCTTTTATTTTTCCTATGATGGCGTATGTAGTTGTAGGAGCGAGTAAACACACCTGACAGTATTCAGGATCCGGTAAACGATTTTTCCAGTAGACAAAAATCCGTAAAAAAAACGGTCCGCTAACAATCGTTTACTGGATCCGGAATACTGTCAGGTGTGTGAACTCGCTCCTACTACTACATACGCTATCACGGGAAAATAATCGGATCCTGTAAAACGGACGCTGTGTGATTCACACAGCAGCGTTTGCCGGTAAGGCTTCATACACACAGTGTGAATGAGCCCTTGCCAGCAAACCAGCTTTGCAGCCCATGAGTGACCTACAACTTTGCATGATTGATGGTGATCTGGTTACGTATCTGATAACGAGTGGCGGGAACACCGGAAAATATTGTTACGGGAGGATGATTAACATTAGGTTTTATATTTTGTGGTCGTTATGCTTATCCATAGAAAGTATTTACATGTTCTGCGAAGAAAAAGGCTAACTGTAAATACCAACCCAACAGTTTCAGTGCCCAAGACACCGCCCAGCCTCAGCGGTTGGACCCGCATAATGGGAGTGCCGCCACTTGGAGGGCCACCAGCCCCCCCAGGACGGGATTGTTGTCTAGAGAAAAATTACTTCATTGTCATCGAATGCGTAAATTAATTGAGATTTATTCCTTCAACTTCATTAATGTTCCTTAGACATCTTTAGACAAGCTATCTCTATCTTTCTTTGGGTTAGAACGAGTCGATAAGAACATAGGTAGAGTGGAAACTTCCGCCCCAGACCGGCTCAAGGTCGCGACAAAATACTCAGTCTATCTCAGTCGGGCTCGCGGGCGTCACCGACAGCCCGACTTAGATAGACCGATATTCTGTTTAACGTCTAACCGCGACCTTGAGCCGGTCCTGTACGCAAGTTTCCGCTCTATCTATATTCTTGTCTACTCATATGCCTATAGCAAGATTCAACCCCCGTATCTGTAACCAATAGGTACTAAAAAGATGGATTTCACATGATTTTTTCCCAACTCGACTGTAAAAGAAATAGTGAGAAAAACCCTTGAATAATCCCAAGCCTGGCTTTCCGTAAAAGTAATCGGCGGTCAAGATTGGGCCCCGATGATTCTTTATATTGATAAAGGACCCGTCGTGGGTCGATTTCCATCCCATGCACTAGTGAAACGTAAATGGATTCCTTATGCTCCAACGTCCAACGAAATCCGTCGGCGATTGAAAAATCTTTGTGGGACGTGTAGGCGGTGTTGCCAACTTGCTTCTCTAAAAGTACCTACTTAAGTGTTGGATTTAGAATTTTTCTTTCCCTGATCCCTCCACGTGTAAATTTTGTGTAAATTTCCATAACTGGAAACTGATAACCCATCTAATTTTAACTAACATAACCTTTGTTATTATGTGCTTCTTTTTCAATAAATATTTTAATTTTCAATAATTTCATGCGTCACTATCTTCAGCCAGTTGGATTTTTATCTTAGCTTTGACAAAGTCATGGAAATTTATACAAAAAAATACGTATTGAGGCATCAAGGCAACGCCCTTTCCCCAACAGTGGGATATTCCGGCCAAATTTTTCTGTAATTCTTTGTATGTTCTATGTGTTTTGTGATGTATTATGTACCTACTATATCTATTTATTATATTTAAAATTCAAGCTTCAGCGAATCTAGGGGTGCGTAGTCGCTGCTCATGACGCTGCCAGAGAAACTCGTCGTGTTCGATGACACTCAAGCTTCAATAAGAAATAAATACGATTGACGTCCACCACTTACTCACTAATTTATTAAACTTAAAAATAACTTCTTTTTACGTCTGAAAATGGCGACGTTTTTCTTGGCTCTGTTTAACATAAGTTATGACGAACTGGTGATAGATTATCCAACATTACCTACTGCTGATAGCTACCAAATAATTAGTTTTAGCCAGAGAAGACCTTAGCTGGCAATACTGTGAAAAATCTTTGTGGGACGTATAGGAGGCACGCGGATTCAAAGGAACGGGAAATGACAACTGATAAAGGAAATTTACGTAAAGTTCACGTCGCGTTAGAAAAGCTAGGATTTTCCTCCGCAAGTATTTCAGTGGGAAGTTTTTCGTTTTCATATTCTTTGTTCAATAGTTAGGAACTTACGTATACTGTAATAATACCCATCTACTTAAGAAAGGAGGTAAATGGTCTCAAAATGTGACCGAAATATTTGTTACACTTTGTTGTTCTCCTAGACGATTTTTCAGCCACGGTGGCCAGTCTTAACGGATGCTAGCCATATGTGCAGAATATTTTGTATTTTTATTTACCTATATATTTGTAATACTTATTAAAAATTTTACTTTTAATACTATCTTAACCCGATAGGATTTCTGCAGAATGTTACATCCCTCGGGATATATACAATTAAGAAGACATACATAATATGTATGTCTTCTTAATTGTATATATCCCGAGGAATGTAACATCCCGAATTGTATACTACAAATGTAATATGTACATATTATGTACATATTACATTTGTAGTTCTAGGGGTTAGACATATTTGTTGATTATTCATAGTCACTATTATACATGCTATTTATTAAGAAACATAAATTAGATTGATGTTTCTCTTCTTCACGACATCGGATTGGACAGAATTTATGCTTTGGTATATATGTATATAGTATTAGTAATACTTGTCCTGGAAAAACAAAGTTTACTTTTATCCCGAAAAACACATGCGATGCTGCGTTCAGAGATCTGCACGGCTATTGTAACTCGATCGAAAAGTTTCCGCGACTCGTAATCTGATACATATCCGCGCGAAATTCAAATATTTTAGCGGTTTTTAACTAATTTCGATTCGACTCGACTTTTGGAGATATTAATAATTTATGAGATTTATTACTAAAATCAACATTATAACCAAAAGCCCCATTAATCGTACTTCATTGGAACATGGGTTCATAGAAAATGTTCAGCGATATATGAAAAACTACTTTTTGGGTAGTTTTATTCCCTGTAGAACGCAAAAAATATTAAAAACCGCTAAATATTTGAATTTCGCGCAGATATGTGTCAGATTACGAGTCGCGGAAACTTTTCGATCGAGTTAGCCCTGCAGAGGTCCTATTTCAAATTCTCGACCGATTGTTTCGTTTCGTTATTTTGCAAATTGGTACTCTATTTTGATATGTTAGTTAGACTATAGAGATTAGTCGAAACGAAACACGAAATTTCGTGTTGGAGAAATAAAAAGACTACTCCGTAGAATAAAGTTTGATCGTAGTAGTCCGAAGTAGAGTTGATAGGTACTTTAAAGATCGTACTTTATTCCTAAACTAGCTGCTGCCCGCGCCGTCGCGCGTCGCCCGCGTTTTATAAGGATAAAAAATAGCCTATGTTATTCCAGGTCCCAAACTATACCCATAACAAATTTCATCCCAATCTATTCAGTAGTTTTTGCGTGAAAGAGTAACAAATATCCATACATCTATCCATACAAACTTTGATATTTATAATATTAGTAGGATGGGATTTGCGTAGTTCCATGGTGCGCTCGATAGAGGCACTGTTTCAAATCCCATAGAAAAGTGCGACATCATGACGCCTCCATACTATCGTCAAAAGGAACAGGGTTCAGTTTTTTAATAAAGGAATTGCGTAGCATATTCGTAGAAATCTTGAACGTTGTCCGTTCCAGTTTCTAAGCGATAGGCGCAATATTCGATAGGAGATTAGCTTTGGAGCCACGGGTCTCTCAAGGCTTTGATGTTCTAATAACTTTTTCATTCTCTGCTTTTACTATTCGACGAGGATTACCGCTAGATCGGCTTTATTATCTATTGACGTAAATACGGACGGTAAAATATTCTCATAATTTTCACATAATTATCTGTCTGGAGGTAAAGGTCATCCGTGATACTAATGTGAAACCATTGAAATAATTACTGAACCTACTGACGACCTCTGTGGCGCGGTGGGCGAAAGTCCGTCTGCGGCGCAGGAGGTTGCGGGTTCGATTCCCGCCTCGGGACAAATGTTTGTAAGATCTGCAAATATTTGTTTAGGGTGCTCTGGATGTTCTCTATGTATTATAAAAATATATATCTATGACTAGTCTATTATATCAAATCAAATCATTTATTTGCTGAATACATTATTACAGGTACATGTCAGATCTTATAACTATGTTATGTATATCAGTTATCTAGTACCCATAACACAGATTGGGGCTAGATAATGCTGTGTGAATTGTCCAGCGTTATTTATTTATGTTATTTATTTTGATTCATTATTAATTTTGATAGACGAAATTAGTAGGTAAATTTATAAACATGGCGAGCGGAGCGAGCCGCGAAAAACGAACGTTCTCTGCTAGTTTTGATGGTATATGTAAGGTGATCTTAAATGGGTCACGCTCATGACTCCAGGAAGAATGAACGTAGCGAGCCCGAATACGTCTTTATTAATGTTCGGGGTGGTGGGCAAGTGACTCTAAATGGGGCGAAGCAATGGACCAAAATCAGAATTATCAGCGAGCGGAGTGAGCAGCGAATTTTTTTTGTTGCGAGCACAGCTGCCCTCCTCTCTCCTGGGCCATGGTTATAATATAACTTTTGTTCCAATAGAAACAATATCCGATATTTTGATAGTATACGTATCTAATAATAATTAACCTGAAAGGTGAGTCTGGTCCAGTATCCACGCACCAGAGACCTTTTAAAATCATATTTTTATAACTACTTAGATACTACGACTAGAAATTACTATTTTCATGGCTATCAAAGACGTCCACACCGAAAAATATAGAAGGTAGGTAGGTAAGATACCTATTTATTGAAATTAGGGCCATCAATTTCCATTAAAATTTGCAAAAATAACGTAAATATCGTCACAAAAGGAGCGCCTGTTTCCTAAAACAAATTCCAAGTACCTACCTACCCATCTGCCTGCCAACCTGCCTAATTTTACATTCGGCAAGCTGTCGCACAACCTTTAAATCGCGAGGTGCTCAGATTAACATCCGTTCGAATTAATTCTGTCCGCTCAGACAGAGTATTTTCCGTTAAAATTTAAATTCACTTGATAGGGATGGCGGCGGCGACGTAACTTTTGTTAGATGCCCACAAATTTTCAATGTTCGGCGTAGTTAAGTTTCTAAGCTGTGTTGCTTAGGCACAGTTAGCCTAGATCCTTTATTTATTAAAGTAAATAGATTAGAAATTGAATATTTCTTCACTGGCCGGCATGACGCTGCCGGCACCGGCCCGGCAGCCGGGGAAACAAATATGTTTGAAACTGTGCCGTTGCCGGCGGCGCCGGTAAGTGGAATAGAAATGAAATGAAATAAAAATAATGAAAATTATTTATTTCTCATAAAACACAATAAACATAAAAACGAAAGGAAATGCCTATTTATACATATTTACCTCCCCGAATGCCAGCGCCATGCTATTGCCGTGCCGGCCAGTAGAAAAACGCTCATTTATGTAGGTACCGCCGGCAACGGCCCGAAGCGGCGGCAGCCGCCGGGGAAGCAAAGATATATGAAACTGTGCCGTGCCGGCGCACAGAGGCGAAAAACCCGAAAAACGTGGCAAAAACTAAAAAGTACAAATCGTTTTCTAACAGAATTTAATTGTTTATGCTGGTATCACACTGAACTAGGCTTGCTACCTGCGTACGCGGCGCGCCCCTCGGGTGCCCCCCGTGCGCAGGCTCGCAGTCCAAAGTTTGACTTGTTGAGCGGCGGATGTGTAATTAACGATTTCAACGCGAAGTTCAAAATTTTTTAATACGTTTTCTACTGCTTTATCTGTCTGTTCAGTGATGGATTCTACTCCAGGAGGTAAGTGTTAATATTTTTATGCATCTAGTAGTAGTGAAAATTTAGTATAAAATTTTTTCTCGATTTTAATGAAATATTGCCTATTTTTTTGTATGATTTAGTTACTCATTTGGAGTAAAAGTAGCATTTCCTGCCACATCCAGTGTTAAATGTAGTATTTATAGAAGCGTTATACATCTATGAAGTAAATTTAAGTATTGAGAGATGCGACCGAACGATACGCTAGAACAAAGTAACGACATTTTTGATAGGAGGTAGAATTGGAATTTTGTTGTCTATCATACTAGATGTCAGTGAAGGTCTGTCTATCCGTGTGTGTATGTATGTGTATTAAGTCTTTTATAAGCGCATGAGTCAGACATAATTATAAAATAAAAAAAATAATCAAACATACTATATACACTACTTATATTTATATCATTATCATAATAGAATTAATAATGGATGCCAAGTATTAATTTTGCCTCCCTCCTTTTCTACTTAGAGCCCTCTAATATAACACTTCCTTTATGAATAACAATAGTGTTTTTTTTAGCGTCTACGAGTGAAGAGATTTGCATAAGCAGAAGGACTCTAGTAAACTTCTACAGAGAATGTAGCTCACGCAAGGATTCTGATAGAATGCAGTTTCTGTACAACAAAGTGGCAAATGCTCTTCATATGACGACAATATCAAGTGATATAAAGAGCTTGTTGAGCAAGCTTATTAACAATTATAAAGGAAAGCTTGAAAAATGCCATAGGAATTTTGAAAGATGCATGAGCGGACACAAAGATTGGTTTGATGCATATATTTCATTTGCTATCCCAGCCCCAAGTTCTAAAAAAAGAAGTGGATCGAGTGGTCGACCAACAAAAGACTTTGATGAATGCTCGGAAAGATCTAAACGACAAAAGACTGAAGATTTGCGAAGCAAATTTACGCCAGCAGAACTATCTTACGCTGCACAAATGAGGTTCAGGGCATGTGGTGATTTGGAAAAATCAAAACAAATGAAAGATATTTGCGAGGATAATGTTCAAAAGATACTACCGAAAGAACATAAAACGCTTTCTGCCGATAGAGCCCTATCAATTGTCATTGAAGGAAAACTTACCAAACATCAATATAACATAATAAGAACTACTGCGTTAGGTGAAAATTGCACATTATACCCTAATTATGAGAGAGTAACGAATGCGAAGAAAATGTTATCCTTCAGGAATTTCATGCACGGAAACAACAGCCGAAGTCCCCCTACAAAATTTATTAAACCATACCGCTGAAAGGTTATTGTTATCACTAAATGAATTAATAAGTAGTCTTGACGACCAAAAAAAGCAACACCTTTTCTTAGTATCAAAATGGGGATGTGACGGTTCTGGAAGCCATTCACAATATAAACAAAAGTTCCAAGACGCTGACTGCACAGACGAATATATGTTCATAACATCGATTGTACCTATTCGCCTAATATATAAAGACGGTGACAAAGTTGAAATTATTTGGCAAAACCCACGTCCCTCGTCACCTCGATATTGTCGACCTCTGAAATTGCAGATGGTACACGAAACAACAGAATTGTCCATAACGGAGGCTGGTCTAATAAGAGATCAAATTTCGGTATTAATACCAACTAAAGGTGAAGACTGGTGTATATCCCATGATTTAAAGCTAACAATGGTGGATGGTAAAATGGTAAATGCCCTCACACATACCAGTTCTGCGATGCGGTGCTACCTTTGTGGTCTGACTTCAAGAGACTTTAACAAACTGAAGCTCTGTATCAATAAACCCATCAATAGAGATCATTTGGAATATGGCATCTCCTCCCTCCATGCGTGGATTCGACTAGCTGAGTGTATATTGCATTTAGCATATAAATTGAAAACTGGTAAATGGCAGGCGAGAACAGAAAATGATAAAAAAATGTTTCATCTGAAAAGAAGCGAATCCAGCAGGAATTTTGGGAAAAACTGGGGCTACATGTGGACAAACCACGTCAAGGAGGAGGCACATCAACGGACGGAAACACTGCACGGGAATTTTTTAACAATGCAGAAGAAACTGCTGAGATCACTGGGGTTCACCTAAAAATCATAAAACGATTTCATTCTATCCTTAAACTATTATCTAGTGGATATAAAATAGATACACAAAAGTTTAACCAATACTGCCAAAAAACAGCATCTATGTTTGTTTTATATTACCCATGGTACCCAATGCCAACGACACTCCACAAAATTTTGATCCATGGCTCTGTTATTGTGGAAAATATGGGAATTGCCATTGGTCTCCTCAGTGAAGATGCTCAAGAGAGCAGAAATAAAGATGTGAGGAATTATCGAGAGCAGTTCTCAAGGAAGTTTTCGAGAAAATTGGCAATGACCGATACATTTCAAAGGCTAATGGTTTCTTCGGACCCATACATTACTGGTCTGAGGAAATTGGTTCCAAGGAAACCATTAACCTTGAATACGATAGAAACTAGTCTGTTAGATGAAAATTTAGATATATAGTATTTTTGATAAATATATAGGTACATATATTTTAATTTAATTCCTTTGGAACCTTAAACAACATATTAAACTTTTTAGTATTGCAGACACACAAATATGTATAAAAGTGACATTTATCTAAATATATAATTAGTAAAAAATCACAACTACTTTTTATTTTTTTATTTCCTTCTGTTTTTTTCATGTAAATAAATATAAAATCGACTTTAAGGACTTCAAGCCAGAGTTTCCAGTGGAAGGTGTGATTTTTTTGTACATTCACTAATTTGTATATTCACTAATTTGACTATATTGTCTAAACTGCTGATCGTATTTTAATAATTAATAGCTATAAACCTTCTTACAAGACCTACCAATACAACACTGAAAACCGAATCGAAATCCGATAAGTAGTTCTCGAGTTATGGGGTAATGTTTTTTATGAAATAGGTTTTTGCCACGTTTTTCGCGTTTTTCGCCTCTGTGCGGCGGCACCAGTAAGTGGAAAAGATGCCATATATTTCATACATATGTTTTTGCCTCCCCGACTGCCAGTGTCGTGCTATTGCCGTGCCGGTCAGTAGAAAAAACGCTCATTTGATATATACAGGTACTTTTACTTACCCTGTTTATATTGAGGACCTGCACCTACGCGTCTAAAAGATAATCTTTCCTTTAGGTCGGTATTTGTTTAAAAACAAGATCTCAAGTCTCAAGTGGTAATAGAAAAACATTTATTTGACTTTCGGCTCGAACCACAGGCTCTACCTACTCTTGAAATCGTTTGCAGAGTTGCTCAGTGAGATACGAAGCTGCCTCCTGGGACTTACCTCTCATTAGTAACTGGACTTGTGTGGTTTCTAACAAAGGGATACCTCTGTCTGTTAACTGTTCCCACTAGTTGAAATGGCGACATTGTCTCAGTAAGCTGGTATTAAGCAGTGATACCTACAATTATTGTTGCAGTCAGCCATGCACGATAGCTCTGGCCTGACCAGGCTGAATAAATAAATAATTTGTATGTACACTAGTTTCTAATATAACATATTAATTTTGTAATCTTTCTTCGTTGAGTTGATGTGTGCGTATTTGAGATATCATCATCATCATGAGCCCGTATAGGTCCAATGCTGAACATAGGCCTTCCCCAAACGACGCCACGAATAGCGGTCCTGAGCCGCCTCCATCCAATGACTCCCTGCAACCGCTACGATGTCGTCGGTCCATCGAGTCTTCCCACACTCAGTTTCGCATTGCATTGTTTGAGATATGTTTTTTTTATTGTGAGCAGACATTCGTTCTACCACATTCTCACCTGAGACTGTGATATGATCCTGGGACTAAGACGTAAACTAACCGCAAATATCACTAGGTTTTCTAATTTTCATCTTTCAAACAACCCATCACTACACTGCCCAGCCTCAGCAGTGCGACCTGAAAATCAATTTATGAATTTTACTGAGTGACTTGGTCAATTCACTTGCTCAAACTATTTAACACAAACGCCAGTAATTGGATATTTTTCTGCACGTAGAGCGCAGGTGCAGATAATCAGAATGTGACTCATCACAGTGTGACATTCTGATTATCTGCACCCTAAGCGCAGAAAAAGCACTAAATTATTTTCGCACTCATTGGTGAGTGGTGACCTTACAGGACTCGTAGACACGTCACAAAATTATAATAACATCAGTAAAACTGGAAAATAAAGTGATCACTTTGATTTTTTGTTCACTTCAATCTTTTTAAGGTCAAGAAGTCATAGAAGCGAACAAGAAAAAAGATCAGAGCTAGTCATTCAGACGTCATAAACTGACTGCATGAACGATGGATGCGCGGCGGGTGGTTCAAAATCAGCGTCATGGATTTTGTGTTAACGCAGTCACTGCATATCCTCGGCGGTGCGACCTGCAGGGCTGTGCCGCCGCCGAGCCGCCGCCGTGCCGCCGCCTCAGGCCGGCTGCAGCTCCACATCTGCGTCAGGAAATAAAGAGATCACTTTAATTTTTTGTTCAAGTCAATCTTTTTAAAGTAAAGTATAGAAGCGAACAAAAAAAAAGACCTGACCGAGTTCAGACGTCATAAACTGACTGCATGAACGATGGATGCGCGGCGGGTGGTACAAAATCTGCGTCATGGATTTTGTGTTAACGCAATCACTGCCTAACCTCAGCGGTGTGACCTGTAGGGGTGCCCCGCCGTGCCGCCCCATCTTAGCCCATCTTCAGCTGCACAACTTGGTCTTAGGCCATGTAAGTTTTAATCAATTGAGTGTTTGAGACGAAGATTTAAATCGTAAATCTTTGGTTTGAGAACAAAGTCGCACTCACAAACCAAATGCTATACTTATAAACACCCCTGCTAGTGCGTCGGCTAGAAAGCTTAAAAAGTATTCTTCCCATCCCTACAACTTTCGCAGTGTTCGCATTCGATTGTCAAAGACTTACCGGTAAGCTTCTTACGCGAATAAGGAGATTTAGAACTACATCCAGTAGAGCCACCAACTTCCAACTCTTTGAAATATTGAGGCATTTTTGTTTTGCAGCTGGGCAAATAGCTCGGCGACCGTAATTGGAACTTCGAAAAGTAGGAAGACACATTTTAGGAGAGCCCTAGAGGACGCCTTTGTAGAAAATCACGAAAAAGACTGGGGGAGATAAGTGTAGATAAACTTTCAGGTTTTTCCTTCGGATCGGATGTCATTTTAACCAATTTTTCACAACTTTTGCACATTAAATATTTTAAAATATATATTAAATGGTAACTCCATTATAAAGTTATGTTAAAAGGGAGTCATTTAGAGTGAAGAGACGGAAAGGACGTTGCCCAACTGTGGGAAAAAACAGGCTCATAAAAAACATTAGAGTATTATTGAATGATAATATGATTTATTCTTAACATTAAAATTAGGATAATGGCCCATACTTCTATTAGTCAGTCTATTAATACAAACAGACTGATTCAAAGTTTACAGGAAAAATCCTACAAAAATCATAATGAGTCATTGAATAACCCAGAAATGGAAACATATTCGTGACGGGAAAACGTTCCATGGCTTAATTTTCATGGCAAATTACGACAATCTGTATAAATATTCGAATGGGATAGATATGTAGAACCATTTTGAACTGAAACAAAAACGGATGAGCATTTATATACAAGGTTCCATCATAAATTGAAACGCGATTTTATTTAAAAAGTGACATAAGACATTTACAAGGTTTTTTCTTTCCCTTATATACAAAAGTAAATAAGAGAAAGATGCGCGGGTAAGTAAGTCAGTAAGTCTAATTACGCTACTTATAATCCTACTAATATTATAAATTTGTAACTAACTCTATTTATCTGTCTGTCTGACTGTTACCTTTTACAGCTGAACGGATCTTAATGAACTTTGGCAGGAGGGTGGTATCTCGGGGACGGACGTAGGGTACATGAAAAGCGCGTGCGAAGCCGCGGACAGCAGCTAGTACATACTAAAGTAAATTTTCTAGATACCCAACCAAAATAACCTGCTACAACTTTGTAAGTTTGTGGTAAAATAAGGCCTGGAAACTTAAAGAGAAGAGAACAATAGTAAATCGAGTAGTCAACCCCCAATCAACTTTAGGAAAAGCGGTCAAAGTTTTCTCAACAAAACTTGCCACAAGCAACGAAGCAAGTTGGTTTATTGCCGATATAACCAATCTTATTGGGGCAAAGTTTATTTTGCAAACGACTTTACTGGTTCATAAAATGTTGCGCTGTTATATAAATTCGCTTAGTTGGGTTTTGAAACTTTGAATCCAATTTAAAATGTTTAGGCAGTTTACATTTAAAAATTACAATTAAATAATAGGAAAAAAATTTAACTCTTATTTACAAAAACTACTTGTTTTGACAAAATACAAATCAAAATAATATATCTCCATTTTTTTTCCGACGGTAAAGGTACACTTGGAAAAGGTTAAATTCTTAAAACTAAACACTGACATGAAAATAAAGTGATATATTTGATTTTTCTCGCTCCGGTATGTAGAAAAAAGTAAAGAAGCGACGAAGAAACCTTTAGGCTGTTAGGTGTTATTTTTAAAGTTGGAGTAAAATCCATCCCAACCTTTTTATCTTCTAGATAGTCTTATATTTTGTAGTAAACGTTTTTGCAAAGAATATGTTTGATAATTTGTTCGAATTTATTAATTGATAATTTTGCAACTCACTTGCAGTTTTGTTGTAGAACCTATAAAAGATATATTAACCCTGTGTAGCCTACTTACACATAGGCTACTTTTTATCCCGTAAATAATTTTCTAAGGGATGTAAATAACCTTTAAACGTTTCCAAAGAATCAAAGTATGCGAAACCGCGGGCAGAAACTAGTGAGCGATAAGTACAGTGGGCGTCTCAAATAAATACCCAATATCCCTTTCTCAATGTTTTGTAGACAAGGGGGATACTTAATTCTGACGCTCACTGTACATTTACCAATAGATCTGACTGAATAGGCCACCTGATTAGAGTGCGTACTATCCACTAATTATGAATTAATTAGTGGATAGTACGCACTCTAGTATCTCCTCGTGAGTTAAAGGTAGGTATAATCTTCTACTAAACATTAATTAGGCTATTTTGGGAAAAGGATAATATTACTCGACTTAGCTGTTCACGAGGATTTTCCAAAAGAAGACGTAATGGGCAACTGCGATAAATTTACTAGAAATGGTACCTAATTATTTTGTTGTTTGAGAACATTGTAAAATAATAAATGGCAGGTTTTGTTTCTGAACGCGTGGATTTAGTAGTGAGCATGCAGGCATATTTTAACACGTTGACTGTCCAGTCTTTTTTGGAAAGTTAAGGGTTATTGGGCCACCTTATGCACCACGGTCTCCACGAAAGACCAGCGCTATGATAATATGATCTACAAATTATAAGTGATTACCTTCTATTGAACGTAATACGAGTACGTCCAATCCATAAAAAAAAGGACAAAAAGTTCTATGGGACATTTGAGTTTTATTTTAACCTATTAATTGTTCATACGTCCACAGAAAATCAAAGCTAGCTCACACGGACGGCACTTGTAATTTGTGGACCATATTATCATAACGCTGATCTTTTGTGGAGACCGTGGTGCGTAAGGTGGCCCAATAAACACACACAAATAAAAAACCAAAATAATATGAAATTTAAATAATATAATCAAAACAAGAAAACGATTTTTTTCTAAGTTTTAAGTTTCTCTGATCAGTGGTTTAAGTGGGTTGAGTATGAGTCGAGGAAAGATCTCTTTTTTCTTGCCTTTATTTACCACTCAAGTAGAACTTTGCAGACGGCACCACAAACAAGTAAAAAAAAATTAACATCAGTGAATTTCCAAAATTCCTTTGTTAGCTCACTTTAGCACCAAGACCTTGCAAGTTTCAAGTCTCTACGATAAGTGGTTTGGGCTGTCTTGTCTATAAGTCAAAGAGTCTTATATTATTATAGAAATTTAAGAATGTGTGAAATTATGGGTAACTTTAGAAGCCATTGGAAATGAATATTTCGTAAATAGAGCTTTCAAGTACTTAGAAAGTAATATATATTTAATTTTACGTAGTAACGTAGTCTTTTTCTAAAGAAAACAAAATTCTAGAAATATTTTCTTTTCTTACAGAGTTAATTAATTACATCAGTGTCTTCTTAACGTTATTCCTGTGAATTAATTCAGTGTGTTACTTGTTTTATTTCATGCGAAAATAATATGGTGAAGGCATGAATGGAGCCGGACTCAAAGGATAAAGAGGATAAAAATGAAAGGCGTCTTAATTTTCCGGTTAGAGTGAACCCTCCTAGTCAGTACTAGTAATACGCCTTGGACAGAAAATATATTTTCCGCCTTAACACTTTGGTACAGTTAGTCGCAAAAATATCTAGAACCTAAGTTTAATCCTATTCTAGAGGACGTATATTCAGGCACTTGATGGACCGACGACATCGTAGCAGTCGCAGGGAGTCGTTAGATGGAGGCGGCTCAGGACCGCTATTCGTGGCGTCGTTTGGGGGAGGCCTATGTTCAGTAGTGGACGTGTACGGGCTGATGATGATGATATTCAGGTGTGTTTGCTCATGAGGCAAACTCATTATCAGGTTTTCGATTCGGCGGACTTTTTGAGGTGTTATCGTATGTGTGTCATATACCTACTAACTACACTATTATCAAGAACTGTTTTAAAAACCACAAAAAACATTTGAAATTTAGTATTTTATTGGGAGAACTTACCACTAGTATATATTTAATATTTTTTACTATAACGTTCAGGTTGTCCCCTGAATAACTGCAGTAAGTACCCAAAACAGTTGAAACTAGACGAAAAATTCTCGATGAATGTGTTTGAACAAGTAGCCAGAACCGCTTCCTCATTCTATGTATTATCATATTATATTATTCTAGTTTTTAAAAACGTCACTATTCCCATTATGTCGTTCTTGATCCCTGATTTTACAAACAAAAGTGAAATTAATTTGTAAATCTATTGAAATAATACACAGAAACCCTAAAATTTGTGAAGAAATTCCCGACTTTTTCTGGTGATCGAACCCCATTGTAAATTTAAGAATGTTATGTAAATGTATCAGTAATTATTATTATCAGTAAATGAGGATATACGCTATAATTTTACACCTGGAACGCAAACGCTACGCATGGAAAACAAAATTTTTAGTTCTGGCTACGTTTTCCAACATATTCGTCGATTATTTTTGATCTAGTTTTACCCACTTTGGGTTATGCAGGATATTTGGGGGAATACATCCTGTATAAACAGACACGGAACATTTTCGCAAGGCACAGAGGCAAGGAAGCGTAGGCGTAAATCGAACCTTCAACTCCCTCTTGAGGTAACCGCCAGTGAGGTTATGAACCGAGGTCGTTAAAGACGTACATAGGTATTATCACTATGCAGCCGCATTCTCCCGTTGAATGTATCAACTCTCTTTGAGCGCGAACAGAATATCCCTGAAAAAGATTAAGCAAAGATTAAGTTCATTTATCCTTTCTGGGATTGCTTTTGCTAATATTATTCCGTGTAAAGAATCTCATTAATTTGTTTCAAGCATCTGAGAACTTTTTAATGAAGTGATTTCTCTTATTATTTGACTCAAATTACGATAAATCCTAGTGCATAAATATTTAAGAAAACTAAATTATTAATATATTTTTATGCCTTTAATTACCTAAATAATTAATTTACCTACTATTCTAAAAAGCAAGTTTTATCTAGTACATCTGTTTCTGAAGTCGGTTTGGGGAACACACAAAAATAATTTCACGGAAGAAATTACATTTAAAACATTAAAAGGTTATTTATATAAAAGTTACGAGCCTCGCTTCAAGGTACTTTTAGTTACTTACCTGCTTTATAAACATTTTAATTTGTTCCCACTAAGCTCCTTATGTAAATTTTGGCGTATAAAACTCAATCTACATAACATCAACATCTTACGGCCTTAAGGCCTTACAATTATTCCGAAACAGGCTCATTCTGCCAGGCTTATTCCTAACCTGACCAAGCAGTGTTTTTTTATTAATATTAATTTAATTTAAGTATTTATTTAGTTAATTTAATTACAATAAAGTATTCATTCATTCATTAATTCTGACATAAAAATATCAATAAAAGAAAAATATTTACTATTAATCGTTTATTTTTTCTATTAAAATTAATACAGAAAAAGAACTTCCCCTTTTTTCGCCAAATAAGAAAACGAAAGAAGAATATGTAACCCAACACCATAAAGGATATCAGACAGTATTTTGATACTTCATTTATCGCAATTGCTTTAGCCTTTTTGATGTTTGGAGGTATTAAAGAGTAACCGCCAGCATAGAAATACTAAAAAAATTAAAGTCATGATTCTCGTGAAAAAAAAAACATTTTTGCCATTACTTTCAGTTTTTAAGTACGTAGAAAAAGGGGGATACCTATCTGAAACGTGCTCACTGGGTAACTATAACTTTAATACCCACTGCATTTACGTCATCACCATTATCATCATCACATCAGCCCATAAACGTCTACAGCTGAACATAGGCCTCCCCATACAAGGCTCCAAATAGCGGTCCTGAGCCACCTCCATCCATCGAGTCCCTGCGACGGCTACGATATCGTCGGTCCGTCGAATGGATGGTCTCCCAACACTCCGTTTCGCGTGGCCGCAAGTCGAGATCCTTTACTCCCCAGTGGTTATCAATTCTGCGAGCTATATGACCTGCCCAATGCCAGTTTACTTATTCCACGAACTATGTAACTTTGGTTCTTCTACAGATTTCCGTATTCCGGATTTATGTATATGAGAAGCTTCAATCCGAATAACTAAATTTAGATTAACTGTGGGTATCATTATATAAACTAAGACTGTAAAAAATATGTGACAAATATAATCGTGTATGTAATTTCAATCGAAATCTAAACAATCTAAATTTAAATTGTAGGTTCTTATCTACAGTAATATAATGTAAAAAATATGCGACAAATATAATCGTACAGCTCTATTGGTTGATAGCACGCTACGTTTATAGCTACCATTTAATTATCCTTATGACATGATTTTACGTACTTTTTGCAACCTAATAGGTTAATAACATCATTGCCTATGCTCCGTTCAATAATCCAAAATATTTTTGTATCAAAACTTAACAAAAACTGATAAACATTACCTCATTGTTATCAGTTTTTGTTAAGTTGTAGCCTTGTCAATTCTATGTCGGTACTTCGCCGTTGCATTGTATGTATACTATAACAGCAAGATAACTACGAAAACTAACGTAAAATAACAAAAATCAACAACCCGTAATTATGTAACGTCGCGGCATAAAAGGTGTCAATAAGAGTTTGAAAACAGACAATAGACAAATGAAATGATAAATAAAAGCGGTCAAAACCTCCAATTGTTTCGAATTTGTGTAATTCGTTCCGATGATATGTACAGAGAGCAGCATCAATTGGTAACCCTTTAGCGGTAGAAGTGTAAACGTTAAAGGGGTTACCAATTGATGCTGCTCTCCGTACCAGTGTTGTAATTTTCGACCGATATTTTTTCTATACACTGGTGCAAGGACGAAGTAGAGAAGGACCTTCACTCACTCCAAGTCTTTGCACCGGACTGGATGGAGGCGACGTATGATAAAAGCCGGTGGCCTTCTATTGGGTCGGAGGCCAAGACCCACTACGGGGTTGATGTGCAAGGATATAATTTTTTTGATTATGATACTACCCCCTTGAGCTTGGACAGGCATTTTCTGTAGCGGATGTATGATGTGTCGATTAAGTCCAAAACTATGTGGGATAGCTTAGGAATAACCCAGATAGGGCAACTTGTAACATAACAGGAAGTTCCTATGTTCGGATCGGAGCTCCAAAGTTTTCAGTTCAGTTCTTGACTTTTACAAGAAATTCTGAAATGTAATTTGTTGCTCACATTGTTATAGGTATCCTATTTCAGAAAATTGAATTTTTGTTTCTTATATTTTCTCACGAAGCGATTTACGCAAATAATCTTTTCTGAATCAGATTAAGTTGTCCTATCTTACGTAAGACTGTAAGGGGAGGAAAAAATACAAATGAAAAATATTAGGAAACAAAAATTGTATGATTTTTGTATATCTAGAAAAGAGAAAAGAAAACGTCTATCTACGAATTTCGTCTATCAAAATTTTTCTATTTTTACAAAAACGAAGAACCGACGTTGAATTATTTTCTATTTGTTTTGTAAGCCAACCAGCTCATTCACAATTCCAAAGAATTATCAGAATCGGTCTACAAGTGACGGATAAATTGACGAAGAACATATAACGTACATACAATAAAAAAAACGAACCACTTCATTTTTCGAAGTCGGTTAAAAGGTAGTCCAAGTGCTCCCAACGACTACCCAAAAAATTTTTTCCTAAGAATTTCGCATCCTGTTATATTGATCAGAATCCATTTACCTAGTTCAGGCGCGCGTAAATAACTTCTGAATTACATCGGCTACATAGTTAGATATTAACAGCCCAAAACAAACAAACTAGAGTATTCTGAGAAGGGCCAGAAAATAGCCCAACAGACTTATATACAACTTCACTCTAACTCCAACAAGACATAAAGTTTGGGTGCAAAAAGGTACATTTGGCTCAAGGTTAGACTAGATTTGAAGGCTTTAAACGACAAATCCACCGTAAATTAATTAATTTATTGATATAATGAGTCCCAATTGAATGAGGCTAATTAACTGGCTAATGCTAAGCGAGTCAATCGATACAAATAAATATTATTTACTAGTTGCTGCCCGCGCCTTCACCCGCGTTTTATCAGATAAGAAGTGACTTATATGTTGTTTCAGGTCCCAAACTATACCCATACTAAATTTCAGGCCAATCAGTTCAGTAGTTTTTGCGTGAAAGAGGAACAAACATCCATCCATCGATTCTCATAAACTTTGACATTTATAATCTTAAGTAGGATAGTATTTTATTTTATTTGCTTATTACGTTTTACGCAACTCACTAACAGGTTGTTCGCAACCCAACGGTACAGTCAATAGCACATTGTTGCCTTAGAAAATATAATGAAGAACATCTGCCAATAAGACGTTATGGCGCCCATTAAGGGAGGCCATCTATAAAATAAAAATGAAATAAATAATGTTGGACAATCTACACAGCATCATCTAGTCCCAAGCTAATCAGAGCTAAGTGTTATGGGTACTAGATTAACTTAAAATAATACATTACATAGATAAATAATTTCTATAAAGTAGTCTATGTTTTATTCCAGACATAGAACTACCTGTATAAAAAAATTCCACCGGATCCGTTCAGTAGTTTTGGTGTGAAGAGTTAACAAACGTCCATCCAAACTTTTGCACTTACTATATTTATAATTAATATTTTAATATATATGTCCCAGAATACCCGGAGCAAATATTTGCACATCATACAAAATATTTGTCCCAAGGCGGGGATCGAACCAGCAACCACCTGCGTCGCAGGCGGACCTTCGCCCGCCGCGACACATCGGTAGTCTATAGCAATGGGCATTAGCTAATGATGATGTGCATTAGATTGTTGCAAATAGAAACCCGACCTAACCCCTGTAGAGTCATTCGTGTCAATGAGACATTAGGGTTAACACGTATAAAGGCCCTTATTTCACTGGGCAAAAACATTAAATGAAAATGTTACTGCGGACGGGGGGCGGGGCGTAATAAATTCTTTTACGACGGTACATTTGTACAGAAAATCGTTGGCATAAACTTTTTCCGGCATATGATTTTTATCGCGACTGTATTTTGGCGGAATAACGATTATTGTTTGGTCATCAGCTTAATAGTTGTGTTTTATTGCCGTAGTAAATTAATTCATATGGGAATGCTAATGTTATAAAACAAATCGTTCAATTTTGAACCTTTTGTACCTGCCTATTATTGGTACCTATTGATTAGCTTTTATATCATGAGCTCTACATTCGTAATCGTATATCGTTATATTTTGTGTTATTTAGACAATTGAAAACGATTACAAAAAAGATAATATTAAAATTACAATAAAAGAATAGAAATAAATAAGAACTTACAATTAACCCAGTTAAGCTAAAGCTCTAAAGCTCTCTCTCTCTCACACACTTCTTGACAGTGCACAAAAGAGATAGAGAGATATTCAAATAAATATAAAAAAGAAAAAAAAGAAAAAATTGCCTATGAAACATTTGAGAGAGTAAGTTCTTTGTTTCCCCCTACGTCTTTGTTTTGAACATTTCCATTTTCCATGAAATACCATTTAAAAGGCTAATAAAAATTCCTTACCTCATAAGCATTAAGCTCGTTTCGATTTAATTACCCATTAAAATGACCCATTATTTTAAGTAAACAACGATAAGCCTCTTAAATATTTCCATAGATATAAAAATCTGAATTTAAGTATATCTACTAAAATAGAATAAAAAAGTAAATTCAAGTAAGTAGTTCAAGTTATTCAAATATATCAGTAGTAGTATTTAAGTAACTAATGTAATTGTTTAATTTGAATCGTATTAGTTGCTCAATAAATAATAAATAAATATATCAGTAGTATGTACATAGTAATGCCCTAGGTTATTATTTGTTGTTTAAACACTTCTCACACTAATATTATAACGCACTACCTGAGTCTATTAGGAAATCTGGATCTCTACCTGTATTTAAAGCTCGCGTCAAAGATTTTTATCTGTCGGAAAATAAATATTGGTAGCTATCTATTCTATCTCTTGGTATTTATTTATTTCATCATCATCAGCCCATACACGTCCACTGCTGGACATAGGCCTTATTTATTTATTACATATAAATAATATATTTTCTACTCTGTTTATATTATTGTTTAATCTTATTTTATGTATTAATGTTGTATACACCCTTGCCTTTTTTAAATTGAAAATTTTCTATTCATTCAAAGGTTGCCGCTTCTAAGCGATAAGGCCGTCCATTGTACATGTTTATGTTAATGTCTATGTGTTTTATTTATCTTTGTGGTGTACAATAAAGAGTTTTGTATTGTATTATACATATATACAAAAGTTTGAATGTTAAGATGTTTGGATGTTCGTTACCTCTACACGTAAAATTTTTTGAATGAATCGAGCTGAAGTAGTAGCAACTAGTAAATAATAATTATTTGTATGGTTTGACAACTGCTTAGCATTAGCCAGTTAATTAGCCTCATACAATTGTGACTCATTATATCAATAAATTGTATATAATGTGGAATACAATTTAGTATTCTTTTTGATTCAAAAAACCGCGTGCGAAGCTACGGGTAGAAACTAGTGCACTATAAGTAATGTCCTCCGGACATGGCTATTTTCCGTTAAGGCTGGTCACTGTGGACGAAATTCGGCTAGATCATCATCATAATTATTGTTCCTTGAACAAATTTTCTCAAGGGGGGAAACTGGAACATGAAAAAAAGGCGAGGGGGAATTCTGGACATTTCCCCTAAGGGTATTTATTAAGGGGGAAAAATGGAATACCCTATTTTTGGCCATACTGTCCCATTGCTGGGACGGTAAAGAAAACGGTAAAAATTTAAACGAGAAGTCACCTAGTAAGTAGAATAGGAAGGCTCCTATTATACTTACTAGGTGACTTCTCGTTTAAATTTTTCGACAGTAGTTTAAGGTTTTGTGTTCGATTGTACTTGAACCATGCTACCTATGAAAATAAGGTGGCAACTTTATCAAAAGGATTAAACCGTGAATGCCAAATATTTCCAAAGTCTTAACCTGGCTATTTCAACTAGGTGGTCCAAAAATTCGCAACATTTAACTGCCATAGGCGCTTTTTAGTATTTTTGTATGGTTGGGTACATAGTTATTTACTACAAACATTGTCAATAAATATATAACGTGATATAACTGAACTGAGAATCTCCTTTTGTTTTTCTCCGGTTGAAAACAAGGTACCTTCATTCAGCACACTGAAAAGTACCGGTACACTGAAGAAGGGTTCTGATGCATAAGGTACCGTAAAACCAGTCCACAGTAGCATCATCGTACATCGTACTGAGGGACAATATTTTTTTTTGACCGATTTCAAAAGGAGGATTCTCAATTCGACTGTATGTTTTTTTTTGGATGTGTATTACGCGATATCTCCGCCACTTATGGACCGATTTTGAAAATTCTTATACTATTACTTACTATTGTATAGAAAATGATTTCGAAGGGGTGCCATACAATTTTTATCCCCTGGGGATTAGAATTTATCCCGCAAAACTTAAAATAAGTGTAAAACTAAGGTAATTTGAAGTCGGTTTATTGTTTTTTAAAACATTTTTCAATAACTTATTCACAAAGAAAATAACTGTCAAATAATAAAAACAAATTAAACTAGTACCTATTTACAATTGAAACAATTGAGCTAACTGCAGACTGTTTCAAACAATCTACAGATATTTTTTTTATTGTCACGGTAGTAACTTATATTTTATTTATGCTAACTTTGCTTGTTTTTGTGACACAGATAGAATAAATAAATACCCTTTACTTTTTTACTTTACTTTACCGTAGTAGTGATTTTGCTATCCACTCCAATCTCAAAAAGCCACCCTATATATAAATACGTTTTTACATCATAATGCTCGGCAAGAAGGTTTTACAAATTAAGCAAAGAGGCTGTGTAAGATGGTAATCGCAACACAGTACATTTTTATAGGAATTCCATTTTCAAATATCATTACGTCACACTTTGTTTGAATTGTAAAGACTTTACAGTTCAAGCTATGCAAAACTCCTTGGTGAAACAATCTCTTTTCTTATAAAATGATAAGCAAATTTTTAATGAAAAAAAAAAAAACTGTTGAAATTGCGGCATTTCATTTGTGGACTGTAATAAACTAAAGTTAAAAGTTAAAACTGTAATAAACAAGTTTAAAGTGGTAGTTCAGTATGTCAAATACTTCATCAGATGAAGAACTGGTCCGCACGCCTGATTTCTGTCATGTCGAAGCAGAAGATGTTCTTCAAAACCTTTTAATAAATAATTAATTTTTCGAATAAATCCAATTTAGGGCCCTTTGCGAGCTGAGCTCGCACTGGCGCCAAATTGGATCTTGTTCTGTAATAGCTCCCTTACTACCCTTGTGTAACAATCTACTATTGTTAAATTAAATTTAAAATACATATGTATTTAGTTCTTTAAGGCCATCGATGTGATAAAGGTTGTCACAGATCAGGACATTCAAATATGGGCAATAACGCGTAATATTGGCCGTGGGGCCGCGGCGTACGAATATCGTCCCCTCCAACTCAACCTGTGGATGTCGTAAGACCCAACTAAGGGAACCTACCAGAGGAAGGGCAGCAGCTTCCTTCTGAGTATTTTCAGCACCAACACTGCGATCACCAATCCGCCTGCCTGCGTGGTGATTATGGCAAAACCCCCCCCTACATGGGAGACCATCCTCTCGATGGACCGATGACATCATAGCGCTCGCGGGGAGTCGAAGGATGGAGGCGGCTCAGGACCGCTATTTGTGGCGTCGTATGGGGGAAGCCTATGTCCAGCAGTAGACGTGTATGGGCTGATAATGATGATGATGATTTAAATGCATTTTATATTGACTCCATCAAATAACAGATAGCTCGCGGGCCCATTTGGGCCCGGCAAACAAAATAATCTTATATATAAAATTTCCATGTCACAATGTTAGTTACCGTACTCCTCCGAAACGGCTTTACCGATTTTTACCAAATTTTATATGCGTATTCAGTAGGTCTGAGAATCGGCTACTATCTATTTTCCATACCCCTAAGTGATAAGGGTTGAAGGCAAAACAACGTTTGGCGGGTCAGCTAGTATGGTATATAAAATTTATAAGTTTTTTAATTTATTTGTATGTTTATTTTGTGCTGTGCGGCGCGGTGTTGGATGTGCTCTGTCAGTTTTCTCTCCTATTCACTATCCTATTCACTACCAAAAAACGAATGGCCGACTGCAGGGGTCTTGCCGTCTAAATAACCATTAAAGTGCAAAGTTATTAAGATTTCATAATTGATATCGTAGTAATTAAAATTCAAAAACTTAAACAGAGGGCGATAAAGATACTTTTGATTGATGACAGAGATTTTGTGATACTAATATTTACGGTAAATTTGTCAGAAATATTAATTTCTATACCTAGGCTTTGAACACGGCTAGATGGTGAGTGGTTTATTTGGGTACAAGGTGACTCCGCTATTAATCATTTTAAGACATTTGAATGGTGAGCTGTTATTCTGTTATGTATACGCTAATGCCTTCATTGGCGTAAATTATTATACTGTTAAAAGTTAATCGTGGTCGTGGGGTCGCGGCGTACGAATATTGACCCCTCCAACTCAACCCGTGGATGTCGTAAGAGCTGACTAAGGGAACATACCAGAGGAAGGGCAGCAGCTTCTTTCTGAGTTTTTTCAAGACCAACACTGCGATCACCAATCCACCTGCCAAGCGTGGTGATTATTCATGGGAGATCATCCACACGATGGACCGACGACATCGTAGCGGCTTTTACGACATCCACGGGTTGAGTTGGAGGGGTCGATATTCGTACGCCGCGGCCCCACGGCTTTTGTCGTTTAGTTTGTGATTAACAGAATAATATACAATACACTTTATTACAACCAAGAAAATACAAATATACAGGAAAATAGATAACACAGTTGCACAATGGGGCCCTTATCCCTAAGAGCGATCTCTTCCAGACAACCTTGGGATAGACACAAAGCAGTTCTACACGTATAGATGTGGGCGAATTACTTAAATATACAATACATAATATAAAATATATATACTATGTAGTATACAAATCTGTCTATGCTGAAGTTTCACATCATTGTGCGTAACCCGTACGCGCGCCGCAATCGGACACAAAATACCTTTTCCTCCGTTTCTTGGACATAATCTCATCCAGGTCACTGAGCCTTATTCTAGTTATCTCGATAACCTTCCGGATACCTTTTCATAAAGCTCACGGCTCCGGACTGACCTTACCGAGTTTAAAGAAGGTTTATATGAACTAAACTAACTAGAACTGAGATTTTTATCGAGTTTGGGGTTTTTTCTTGGACGAGGGAATATCCATAAAGTGTTGTGTTCTAGTTTTGTTTTTTGCCGTTTTTTGTAAAAAACTTTTGTTGATACAATTTTTTTTTTATTTAGGGCTTTGTCACACATGTATCGATAATCATGTAGGTAAACGTCTCTTATCTGTTGCCGTTTAGTAATCTGTTGCGATATATGTAAAATGCATGTAAGATTACGAGATTGCGCAAAGATAAGCATTTAAATATGTGCTTACATATTTGATTGCTAGTTTAAACCCCAACTACATAGGAGACCATCCACTCGAAGGACCGACGACATCGTAGGGGTCGCAGGGAGTCGATGGATGGAGGCGGCTCAGGACTGCTATTTGTGGCGTCGTATGGGAGAGGCCTATGTCCAGCAGTGGACGTGTGTATGGGCTGATATGATGATATTTGAATGCTAATCTTTGCGCTTTGCAATATCTGTGTTGGATGTATGTCCTATTACCCTTACATTGACAAAAGCTTATCACATGTCTATCATATTGACATGTCTACTAAGTCATTTCTTCATTCAATTCTTCGTTTTTATGAATGAAACAGAAGTACCTGAAGCATAAAGGTCCATGCAAAACAGAATTTGTTTCATTTCCCTCATCATAAAAACAAGCACCAAACATTAGCAATTTTAATGAAACATTTCACACTTGTAAAATGAGCCATGTTCAACGTATAATGGAGTAGGGTACCGCGAAAAATCCACTGTCTCCGCCACCCATATATTTGCAGGCACGGAACCATAAACAACCTATTTGAATAACCTAACAAATCGTGTACAAAAACACTACGTAATTGTTGTGGTAATGGTTTATTTTATGTTCTTGTACATAAAAGGGTGCAATTTTGCCATTTTTATTGGGTTTTACTTGGCTCGACTTTATGGGGCTACGAAAAAATGGTTCGTAGAGGGTTTCGTAGCACTGGCTACGCGGTGCTACGAGTTGCTACGAGTCTGCTACGGTTTTGCTACGAGGTTGCTTACTCATTGCGTAGGTTCGAGGAATATTCATTGTGTGTAATTCTATAGCGATTCGATTTTTTACGATATTAGATTTTGTTTATTTTCCTAAGTTGTAATCGATTTTATTGTATTTGTTCAACATTTTGTATTATTTTACAGACTTACTCAGGCGTCTTAATGGGTTTATTATTGAAATCAAAATTTTCAGAAGAATAAAATATTATTATTTTTGTCGTTTTATTTGCTACCCACTTCTGCTCGCATTATAAACGTTTTTCCGATTAAAAGGAACGTCAGATATAGTTACTATTGTTTAGTTAGTATACAGTATAGAAGATTTCTAGTTGAAGATTAATAATGTTTCCACTCTACGTATGTTCTTGTCTACTCGTATGCTACCACATGTAATTTGTGAAATGAGTACAATAACCATAAAACAATTAATTTATTACAAAAAAGGGCCGACCCGAAACTCCAACATAATAAGATTAAAACAAATCTGTACTTAAAAGATTACTTTTAAGGCGTCAGAATAAATTACAAGATTATGAAAACAAATAGGTAGATTTTACTAATGGTATTTAAATTAGATTTTGTGAATCTGAACTACTTACAAAAATAAGTTTTAACACACAGCAAAAGATAAATCTATTAGGTAAAGAGACTAGGCTTTACAGTGACTGTACCTGGAAAAAAATCGCTTCTAAGCAATAGGCCACTTGAGTGAATGAATGAATACTTTATTGTACCTATTAAAATTACATAAAAACTCTTATATCTAAAATTAATATAACTACAGTAAAAAGGCGGCCTTATCGTTGAGTGCGATTTATCCCAGGCAACCTTTATACTTGTTGTAATTAAGGTCTCTTTGTAATTAATTTTTGCATTACGTTTATTTATTTATCTACGTAATATATTATATTTTATATTATCAGTTATCTAGTACCTATAACATAAGCTCTGTTTAGCTTGGGGCTAGATGATGTTGTGTGCACTGTCCAACATTATTTATTTGTGCACACAAAGCGGAACACAATCAAAATATTACAAAATAGAAAGACACAGTATTAAGATTTAGATTATATCCCTAAGTATGTGTACACAGCATGATTTATATAGAGCAGTTCTGAGCAGAACAGCTATTGTGTTTGCTCAACTCACACTCAAAGTTCAAAAAATATCTGAGCTTCTGGTCGAAGCGACGCATGACCCGAGAGCTGGTGAGTATCTGGCGCAGCGCATTAGCATTGCCATACAGCGAGGCAATGCAGCCAGCGTCTTGGGGACGCTTCCGACTGGTATTGATATAGACCAGTTGAGCTGTCTATAGATTGTTTGCAACAGTCTGCAGTTAGCTCAATTGTTTCAATTGTAAATACTAGTTTAATTTGTTTATATTATTTGATTGTTATTTTATTTGTCAATAAATACTCAATGTACCAAGAACTCGAGTAAAATATTAATATAAGCATATCTTAACTAAATTTTTCTTTAAATAATTGTTCACGTCAAAGAAAGCATGAACATATAGAAATGGTAAAAACTTAGGGACCACAAATGTCGTCCATATTTCACTTTAAATCGTTCTCGTAATTACGCACGAACTTGTTTTTGTTTTTTAAAGTTCTTTATTTAACATAAAAGTTATAACGTAGATTAACTAAACACGGTTTAGAACCTAACTAAGTACGACACTAATATATAACTCAACAAGCTACGGACGCCTTTCAAAGTTTTTTAACAAAATTACTATTAATAATAACACTAAATAAATCATTAATTATTAAAATTATACCAAATTTTTAGCAGAACTTACAAAAACTAGTTGTAGTATGAGCACTTTGTAAAGCGCGCATTTTTATAAATGTTCAAGCTTCATAAACATATATATTTTTTTTTATTGTCGGTTATTCTTAATGAACGATAAATATTTGGATAATTAATTCCTTCTATTCAATACGCACGAACTGATTTCTAAAACAAGCGGCATTAATGACAAAAGAAATGGCCAAGTGGGAGTAGCTTTTCATTTTATGTTTTAAACGTATTTTTATAGCAAGCACTACTACACGGAAAAAACGTAACGTTTGGAATTAGGTAACTTTTTGCCTAAAATTAAATAGTTATTAGTCTAAAATTAAATAGGTAAAACTTGTCAGTTTATAAATCTGAAAACTTATCTATTTTCAAGCGGAAGCAGAATAGGTTATTTTTACTGAGGCACTCACTTGGATACTATCAAGAACTCGGTTAGTATTAAATAGAATACACAACAAAACTTGCTTGTTTACTATAAACAGAACTTCATTGTGCGTTTTAAATAAGTCTTAGTTATAAATAACCCCAAAAAATTTTACCAAGCCAAATTGGTACTTTGCTAGTGCTCCGTTTTTTCCGTGTACCTACTCTGATTCTAGCTGCATTTTTTCCAATGAGTGGTGAAAACTTATCATAGTATGATCAAAATACTTATAAATTACACTTGAATCTACCACCAGGAACATGTATCGAAAAAAGATTTCCTAAAAATGTATGGGAACATGACAAATAGTTACTTCTTCTACTCTTTTCGTAGAGTTTTCTTTTTATTTTCGGCTTATAAATTCAATTTGAGATCTCAATCTTACTAATATTATAATTTTGAGATTAACTCTGTCTGTCTATCTGTCTGTTACTTTTCACGCCTAAACGGCTGAACGGATCTTAATAAAATGTGGCAGGGAGGTAGATGGTATCCCGGGGACGGAGATAGGGTACATGAAAAGTGCGTGCGGAGCCGTTGGCAGCAGCTAGTTCGGAATAAACTAAAAGGTGCTACAGTAATATATCCTGTAACGATAATCTACTATCGGTATACATATGTCAGCCGATCCGGACTGCCGTACAAAATAATAATGTTTCCTAAAAATTTACGGAATTCTGAAAAAAAAAATTACAAGTATCATCATCATACGTCCACTGCTGGACATAGGCCTCCCCCATACGGCGCCACAAATAGCGGTCCTGAGCAGCCTCCGTCCATCTACTCCCTGCGACCGCTACAATGTCGTCGGTCCATCGAGTGGATGGTCTCCCATGTAGGTGGGGATTTGCCCTAATTACCACGCTTGGCAGGTGGATTGGTGATCGCGATAGGTGTTGAAAAATACTCAGAAAGAAGCTGCTGCTTGCCCTTCCTCTGGTAGGTTCCCTTAGTCGACTCTTACGACATCCACGGGTTGAGTTGGAGAGGTCGATATTCGTAAACCGCGGCCCCACGGCCAATTACAACTTTACACACCCACAAAAATACAGAGCTCATACAAGCGTAAGGAATAACAGCGGTAAACATTATCCGCTGTACTTTTACAGGCTACTCCTGAACTAATATTTACGGATACCTTCACTCTCGGGGGAAATAGTGTCGAATATGAAACGCCTTTGTTTAGGGACGTTACTGTACCTTCAATGCTGGGCAGTGTACAATCACATCAGTATCTCGGAAGTAAACTGTTAGATAGTAAGTTTTAGTAAGTCATTTCATTTATTACGCCACCGTCAGCTTTAATACGTACCAATCCTATCCATCCAAAGGTTTCCTGGAAGAGATCACTGTTAGCGATAAGGCCACCGATTGTAGCACATTAGATATAGTTAGTATTAAATTCTGGTTTGTATTTCATGTATTGATGGAGCAAATAAGATATTTTACACAAACACAATTATTTTTATACTAGGTACTCTTAAAGTACCAAATTTCAATGTACCTACCAAACCTAATGTTATAGAAGAGCGGGGTTCTCTAACACAAGCATAATCATGCTTTAAAGAGGACCCCCATATTATTGTAACGTATATACTAAGTAACAGAAATAAATATATTTTATTTTATTTATTATTTTATTTATTATTGATGGTGCAAATAAGATATTTTCTATTCTGCTATATTCTATAGATAACTCTTTATTGTACCACACAAACACGAAATGCAATACGGGAGGAAATGTTGACAATAAAAGAAAAGGGCGACCTTATCGCTATGAGCGATCTCTTCAAGGCAACCTTGGGATGGACTGGATATAAAAGAATAATATAGACGGTGGCGTTTGAGATTAAGGAATTATAACTACAGTAAATAAGGTAATTTAATACCTAATTATCATAAAATCACATAATTGTTTATAATAACAAAAAAAAAATACAATAAGTGAATAGAAACACATTAGAACTATTATTTACAGTTGTAATATTTAAGCTAGCTCCAGATAAAAAGCTGGAGGTAGCTCAACTGATCCATATTAATAGCAATCGGAAAAGTTGCTGACTGCGTTGCCCGCTGTATAGCACTACTGATGCACTGCGCCAGTTACTCACCAGGGGGGTGAGTCTATCTGACGTTAGTAACAAGACGAGGTCGTGTCGTCTCCTATTTCTATACAATTTGGAACAGCGCCTCTATCGTGCGGACTACGCATATTCCATATAAAAATGAGACGTCACAATCACGTCTCGTTACTAACCTCAAATAGTGATCTCTGTCACGTATCATATAATAAAAAATGAAATCGCCCGTGGAACAGCAGACACGCTTCGGGTCAGTAGACCAGACTCGAACCCAGACCAAGGAATTTTATGTAAACATATGTATACAATAAAATACAACCAAAATCATCCAAACATTAAAAAACATGTCGCAAAAACTTTGACAGGCTCTCCTGAAAAAATAGAAATTTTGATTTGAGGCTGTTTTGCAGGGTAGGAGCTATGTGTGTATGAAAACGTAACATTTATAACAGTTGCACTGAAGTGCAGCAAAGAAAATCATAAAGCTCATGCAATAATAGAAGTTTTTGAATAATATTTTTGAATAAGGACGACGCTCTACGGACGACGGACGCGAGACGAACAAGCGTAAAATTCGGGACTAATAGCCAAGTTGCTTGTCGATTTTAGGTCTTAACTACTGTGAAATGTTAGTTTAAATCGTAAATTTTTAGCAAAAAAATCTACGTAACAATGCTACTAAAGGCTATATTTAGAGTTTAAAAATAATAATAATGAAGTTAACATACTGTTTATTATTTCGTATGGCAACCAGAGCCAGTAGAACGCAATCAAATTGGTCTGTCTTTTTGGGCCTGGATTTTGGAATTTTCGTACGAAACGTTCCAATTTGTATACTTTGAGGTGTACCTTCGCTTCGTGGAAATACTGCCACTAGTTAGTCCCGGGAGTTTCCTAAAAGATATACGTACCACCTGATTGGACTTTGAAGTATCTCGCAAACACAAAATCTATTTTTTGCGATAACGATTTCATAAGAAAAAGTAAAGGTATGTCTTTTATAAATACCACTTGTCCCAGAAAAATAAGTTAAAATGATCACAATAGAAACACGATACGAGACCCTTTTTTGAAAGTCACTTCACCTAATAAATGCTATTGAGAAAGAATAGTGCTCAATATACGATTCCTTTTCGCAATAGAAGTCCTTGGAACGAATTATAATAGCCCTTCAAACAATTTAAAGGGGCCTGTATCACTCGTTTTAAGCACGAGTGATACAGGTGATGTTTTAATTGCCTTTTAACTTAGTAGCTTTCGTATAAAAAAAATTGTGGAGAGATTTAGTACACCGATTTTTATTCCTTATCTAATGCGAATAAGCTCGAAAGAAAAATTCTACAAGGTACGACCCTTGTAGAATTTTTCATCACCATTTTATCTGACTGCCTATAAAAGCCGTTACAGAAAATGTTGAAGGTATGTATCGCCATCATCATCATTTTCTGAATTACTTTCCGCTAGTATTGTTCCAATAGTTGTACTTTTTATAAAAAAATAAATAATATTTTTTTTTAAACTCATAACGATTAACCTGAAAGGAGAAAACTGGAATAAGCATTATCAGTCGGTCACAACATCGTTTCTCACTATCGCCCATCGGTAAGGTTTAAAACACCTTTGTTTAATCATAACCTAGTTTCCGTTGAGCATGGCTGGCCTGGCTAAATTTTGGCCAGACGAACATCAAATGATTAAAAAGAAACAATGTGTGCTAATTATTTTATGAATGTGGAATATCTAAATATTTAACTTACTCGTGACAAAAGGCGTGAAGTGGGATTTTTTTCTCCGTTGAGATTGGCTGAAGTGGCCAAAATTTCGCCAGGAGGACATACAATTTTGCCAGCAGAACATAAAAAGAAAAAATCTGTGCTAAATATTTTGAACAGAATGTGGAATATCAAAATGTTTAACTTACTCGTGACAATAACCGTGAAATGGTCGATTAGTCAGACAGTTGATAATGATTCAGCGTTTCTTAGTAAACCCCGTTTAGTTATATTAAGTGGTCCGAAGATAAAGAACTACTGGAAGGACCAATGCATTGACTTCGTACTAAGTTTTAGTTACGTCGGACTAAGCTTGGGCCTAAATGGTGTTGTGTGGATTTTGAGAAGTTACTGTGTGGATTGTACAGCATCATTTACGAGTATAGCGATTAGTTTTACTACTATCAAATTCACACGTTTAGAATTTTATTCTACCGGAAACAGTAATTTAGTTCCCTAGCTCACAATCTATCAGCGAAATTCAATATTTTTACTAAAATGCGAAACAAATGATGTAATTAAATCTTTTTTTTCGCATTTTGCCTAAAATTTACTAATATTCGAAACAAATAAATGAATGTAATTATTTGTTTAGAATTTTATTCGTAAAAAGGTTACAAAGATACACAGATGTAACTTCCGCATTCATAATACTGAAAAAAATATATATATATATATGTCATCGTTCCTACAAATCTGTTACAGTGATCTGAACTCGTGATAAAAACCCATAAGTGCCCATAACCGTACTTCATGCTTCATCTGTTTTCCCGGTAGAGTACAATCTCGGAGTCTTCAAATCTAGAGTAAACAAGTTCCTTCTGGGAAATTGTCCTCCATCTTAGACCACATCTCCAATTACTTTAATGAGTGGTACATAATTAATGGTGGTCAAACGCGTTATCATTTACAATTAAAAACAAACTTTTTGGACCACGAACGTTATGAATGAATGTAACTTGATTTAGTTTCATTCATTCATAACGTTCGTTTAGAATCTTATTTATTTTAAACTTAATTTTGAAATTTTATATAATACTAACTGGCCCGACAGACGTTGTCCTGTCATTCAATTCAAACTTCAAATTTATTTCAAACGTGCTTAGCTAAGAATATAAAACGCTGGAGATAAGATTTCAATAAAAAACTTTAAAAAAATATATAATACAATAATAAAATTTTCTAAGTTTCTGCGCAATTTTCTTAATTTTTTTAATGTAAAATCCTTCTACAATGTATTAGAAAACATTTAAAAAAAAGGTAGTTTTTCTCAAGTTATAGTCGGACCAAGAAAAATAGGGGTTATTTTTTATATATATAGATAAATAGATAAATTATTTTGCAGAGACCTACAGCGTACATGTACTATTGACCTAAGCTTAAATATGACACTTTTCAATTAAGAGAAAACCTATAACAAACCACAGTCGTTTCAAAAGCTTTCCTCTAATTAAAAAAATCCTTTTTAGGAAACTTAATCTGTATAAAAATAGAAGCAACACGATATTGAATAAGGTTGGCGTGTAAAACGGGGGAAATAGCCTGTTTTACCCGAAATGTGTTATAAACACGACAGGCCTAGTGTGGGTTTTGGAAGGTGACTCACCCTTATACCCGTAGGTACCTTATTTTACGATTTTGCTAATGAGAGCTTTTTATGTTTGCCGGCTTTTACTTGAGCTTGGAAGTCGTTGAAACTCGTCGCTTGGAAGTCGTCAAAACTTTGTATAATATGATGTTTTTTAACAAGAACTAAAAACTGACTTCAAATTACAGAACATTTATTAATATGTTTTATGGGATAAATTGTAATCACCTCACTGTCATTCTCTATACAAAAACATCAAAATCGGTAGTAGGTATTGAGTAATACACATAGAAAAAAAAATAACAGCTAAATTGAGAACCTCCTCCTTTTGTTGAAGTCGATTAAAAACTGTATACGCGAGATAGTTAACCGTATTCGTCAAATTGAATAAAATATATAATATGGCTGTTAATAATAACAACCGTATTAACTGTTATCTATCTCGCGCAAACAGTTTTTAACTGACTTCAACAAAAGGAGGAGGTTCTCAATTTAGCTGTTATGTTTTTTCTATGTGTATTACTCAATACCTCCGCCAATTTTAGTCTGGTTTTGATGTTTTTGTATAGAGAATGACGGTGAGGGGGTCTAATAATAATCTATCTCACGCAAACAGTTTTTAACCGACTTAAACAAAGGAGGATCCATAAGCATACTACATTTTACTTTAATATTGCTTGAACTGAACAGTCGTCGGGTGTAGATAAAATAGAATAGAATATAAAAATATTTAGCACACACAAAGGAAACTGAGAGAAAGTGAAAACAAAAGCTTACGCTAAAGCACTACATTAAAGGTTGATAATATGTACAAACATGGTAAAAAAAGTGCTTTAAAACTAACTGATATGAGCTCTACGTTTAAAGTCTGAATTATTAGATTTAGTATAAAAGTAACAATAGAAGGAATTATCCTTCTATTGTTACAATTTACAACGGGATATATTTCAAACGGTTTTACCAGATCAAGTGGAATGATCTATCGGCGAGATCAATTGTGAAGGTTACTGAGATGTGCGTTGCATCGCAGACGAGAAAGAATAGGTTTTTTATCATATTATGTTATACTACGGCGGCCTTCGCCGTGGGGCCGCGGCGTACGAATATCGACCCCTCCAACTCAACCCGTGGATGTCGTAAGAGCCGACTAAGGGAACCTACCAGAGGAAGGGCAGCAGCTTCCTTCTGAGTATTTTTCAACATCAACACTGCGATCACCAATCCGCCTGCCAAACGTGGTGATTATGGCAAATCCCCCCCTACATGGGAGACCATCCACTCGAAGGACCGACGACATCGTAGTGATCGCAGGGAGTCGATGGATGGAGGCGGCTCAGGACCGCCATTTGTGGCGTCGTATGGGGGAGGCCTATGTCCAGCAGTGGACGTGTATGGGCTGATGTGAATGAATGAATGAATGTTATACTAGCTGCAGCCCGCGCCTTCGTCCGCGTTTATCGGGATAAAAAATTGTTTTTACGGGAAAGAGTAACAAATATCCATCCATACATCAATCCTTACAAACTTTGTCATTTATAATATTAGTAAGGGTTAGTTTTAAAGATAGGCAAGTCTACAAACGAATCAAGATTGATAGTTTTAGGTAGTGTTGTCATTCTGTGCTAGTTCTGTGCAATTATCGAAGTAGATTTCTTGTAGATTTTGACAGCGGTTATCTGCATACCATGAGATGGGTAACTCCTGTCAGTTTGACATTGACAACGACATGGGTGTTCGGTAACGGGTATTAAGGGTTAATAATATTAGTAGTATTGACGCCATTTTGATTTGACGAAGATTGTAATTTGGGTAATTGCTACTATCATCATCATCATCATCAGCCCATACACGTCCGCTGCTGGACATAGGCCTCCCCCGTACGACGCCACAAATAGCGATCCTGAGCCGCCTCCATCCATCGACTCCCTACGACCGCTACGATGTCGTCGGTCCATCGAGTGGGTGGTCTCCCATGTAGGGGGGGATTTGTCATAATCACCACGCTTGGCAGGCGGATTGGTGATCGCAGTGTTGATGTCTAAAAATACTCAGAAGGAAGCTGCTGCCCTTCCTCTGGTAGGTTCCCTTAGTCGGCTCTTACGACATCCACGGGTTGAGTTGGAGGGGTCGATATTCGTACGCCGCAGCCCCACGGCCGAATTGCTACTAATCATTATTTAACGAGCTCTGCTTAGCTTGGGGCTAGGTGATGCTGTGTGGATTATTTATTATTTATTTAATGTAGGCGGTCAATAATGATACAATACAATAAAATTCAAAAATTCTTTATTGTACACCAGAAAAACAACATTACAGAGAGATATTGCATGGACGGACAAGTACAATGGGCGGCCTTATAGCTTAGAAACGATCTCTTCCAGGCAACCTTTATTATAACCTTGATTATAATCATTTATTAATCTTAGGTAAACAAGCTGCCGCCAGTCTCTTTTCTTGAATATATTAGGTACAACAATAAATATCTCTGTTTGGCATAAGTATTTCTGTTGTGTCGATAAATGTCTCTCTTTATATAGCATGGTGATATGGTAAATAGTAGATTAGGTAGTTAAAGGGTTAAGGTAGTTGGTACGTTTACGTACAACAATTTAAGGTAAACAGTTTTCCCTTTGTCACTACATATTAGAAAACAAAGTCCTCCGCCGCATCTGTTTGACTGTTCGCGATAAACTCAAAAACTACTGAACGGATTTTTATGCGGTCGATAGAGACACCAATCGATAGAGTGATTCATGAGAAAGGTTTAGGTATATAATTTGTTAAGGTTTTGTGTAAATCGATTGAACTATAACGATAATTGTTGGAAGTGTCGGAAAAAGTCAAGCTGCTTGGGAGCTTTCATCGAAAACGCTGCATAATACTTTTGAGATATAACAAAACAATTCAATGTGGAATATTTCCCATTTATAGATGTTGCCGTGGGCCGTGGGGCTGCGGCGTACGAATATCAACCCCTCCAACTCAACCCGTGGATGTTGTAAGAGCCGACTAAGGGAACCTACCAGAGGAAGGGCAGCAGCTTCCTTCTCAGTATTTTTAAACACCAACACTGCGATCACCAATCCGCCTGCCAAGCGTGGTGATTATGGCAAATCCTCCCCTACATGGGAGACCATCCACTTGATGGACCGACGACATCGTAGAGGTCGCAGGGAGTCGATGGATGGAGGCGGCTCAGGACCGCTATTTGTGGCGTCGTACGGGGGAGGCCTATGTCCAGCAGTGGACGTGTATGGGCTGACGATGATGATAGATGTAGACCTAAAAATCCACGATGGCATAATATATTTATGTATCTATCTTTGAAAGATAGCTTACTATACCCATTCTATCTTAGGTTATAGGTAAAACAAACTCAATGGACCGACGACATCGTAGCGGTCGCAGGGAGCCGATGGATGGAGGCGGCTCAGGACCGCTATTTGTGGCGTCGTATGGGGGAGGCCTATGTCCAGCAGTGGACGTGTATGGGCTGATATGAATAGGTAAATCATGCAGGAATAATATTCTCAACTACCCGTGCGAAGCCGGGGCGGATTGCTAGTATAAAAATAAATTATGAAACAAAAATTGCTCATGTTAAACTGAAATTGAATATCTATCTACCCTCAAATACGCTAAGCTAACATTTGCAAGTCTCTTTGTGCCTTTCTTTCAAAAGACAATATTTCAAAGCAAAATTGGATAGAAAACAAAATATTACTTTCGCTGGGAGATTGATTGGATCGAGTTAAGGTCTACTTCAGTGCAATCTGATAGTATACCTTTCAGCTTACTATTTTTTTATATTGTCATCATAATATTTTGTTTCTATTTTAGTTGGGAAACATCAATGATGTTTTGAGTAGGTAAACGGGAAATTAATTAATGTAAAAACTTAAAAATCGAAGTTTTTATTTATATTTGAGACGTGTTGGAACGGTTTTGTTTTTAAAGAAGCTAATTTTACTCAAACTCATCGACGAAAGTTGTTGCTTTCGACCATCTAAACATTCTAAACATTTGAAAGGCTGCACCAAATTTCTTCAAACAAAACGGAATTGATTCAACAAAGCATAGATATACTGTCGATCAAATCATTTTTACAACATGTTTCAAACATAGACACTAAATTCAAATCGGTTCATCAGTTTGGGCACCACAATGCTACAGATAGAAAAATAGAAGCATAGATACGTCAAACTTAATATCCATTTTTTGCTTGGGGTTAATTTTAATGAAAAGAAATAAGAATGAATTGTATATGTAATCAAATAAATGAATTATAAAAAGTACTTACCTAGGTACAGTGAGCTGTATCGATAGGTACCCCTGTTAAGTTGTAAGCTAATTCCTTCCCGCTTATTCCCAGTTGGGCTGTTATGAATTTCTGTACAGGACAACTAGGTAAACTTTTGTCCCAGTAGTCTTGTGCACAGAACAACTGAGACAAAAGTTGTCCCAGTTACTTTTTACAGAACTACAGCACAGGACAACTGGGAATAAGCGTTCCTTCCTTCCTATAATATATATCAATGCTTCCAGAAATATTTTAAAACAAGAAATTTTGGGATGGAGCGCACTGGTATATAGAGAACAATAGTACTGGTTATAGGTATACGATATACGAATTATTCCGAATATTCGCATACAAAAATTCTTGCTGAAAGTTCTGGAAATAATTTTCGTATCGATACGCTCTTGTGTGCACTTACTACCCAAGACTATCAGGATTGCTTACAATTGCTTGCTCGAAAGTGTACCCTGGGGGAGTGCATACGAGAATCCTCTTTCATTCCTATTGATGTTAAAGTGCCGAAGTTGTTTTGTTCGCAAACGCGGTTGAATTGGAGTTGGTATGTTTTTTATGGCCCAATTTTATCGACTCATTCGATGATTGACAAAAAATATGTAATGTGATACATAATCCTTATATGTATCACATTACAGAGGTAGTTAGATGTTTCCGTTGCAGTTACTTAATATTATCAGCTCGTTCTTATCACATAAAACTACTTAACCGATCGGGCTGAAATGTAGCATTGGTCACACTGTTTTTCTCTGTTTAATCCTTTTTATTGTATTATAAAAGAAATAAATTATAAAAATTATAAAAATAAATATAAATCTTTCTACTTAAATATAGGTAACACAATGAGATGAGAAAAAAAAATTGAATCATCCTGTACATAGTTTTTGCTTACTACGTAAATTCTGTCAGACTACACTCGCGCGCATGCAACTAACTGTGCACACCTGCTTGCTCCCTCCCGCAACGCACGCTGGGCATAGCACTAACTCTGCGCAAGCGAGAGGGAGTGAACATCAAAGCCGATGCAGTACGGTAGACCTAAATTAAGTTATTTAATATATTAACACTTAGACTACAAATAAAATTTAAAACGAATGTGAGTACCGAGACAAACCTCACAAGGTTTTTACGGTACAACATTTTATGTATATTATGATTGTTGTTGTAATGAATAAATATCTAAAAAAAAAAAAAAAAAAATCTTGTGTTTTGTGAACCAATAAAATGTATCATAACTTATCGTATCATTGATGTAGTTCTAGGCCTGGATTAGCATATAGCCTATTTTTATCCCAAGACAAAGCGTTGGAAGCCGCGTGTCGAAACTAGTAACCTACAAATCAGCCCTCACGGAAACCACTTCAATGACTCGGCTCAAAGGTCCAATAGAGGTCCTTATAGTTGTAGTTTATCCACATTAATCAACCGATGTAAAATCCAAACCTGCCAACTCAATAGAGACACGGGTTATTTAAATATACTGTCAATTTATCCAGTGGATATCCAAGTGGAATATTCATTACGGAGTAAATCCACGGTGCAGTGTGCTAGATAAATCTTCATTAAATACCGCTTATCTTGGGAAGAGTACTGCTTGGTGGCCAGGTTTATGAATTTTACAGGACATAGGCAAATTCAAATTTAAAATCCTTGTGTGACTATCGTACTTTAAGGTTCGTCGTCTGGTACTCAAGCCATTTTCAAGGTAAAATAGAAACAAGACACAAATTTAAAATTATCTCTTTTGTAGTATAATGCAGTCAGAGGTTGGGGGGGGGGGGGGGGGGGGTAGATAACCCACGATAATGATTAAATAAACCAATGTGCATTCGGCAAGACTTGTTTTACTACATCGACATCGAGTTAGAGAAATAAAAATCAATGAATACGGCAAATTCTGTCAAAAAATCAACAACAAGCATGACTGTCATTTTCTGGTATGGAGCCATTATTTACAAAGTTATTGTATTGCTGCTATTGTATTGTATTCATGAGTAGACAAACTAAAAGAACATAAAAGAAAATAAGTAGCAGTATTTTTTTCTATAACGTTATTCACCTACTCTTAGGCCGTCTAATCATATCAGCCCATACACCTTCACTACTGGACATAGGCCTCCCCCATACGACGCCACAAATAGCGGACTCTCTGCGACCGCTACGATGTCGTCGGTCCATGGTCTCCCATGTAGGGGAGACCATGGATTAGTTTTATACTAATCCATGGTCCCTCTAAAACAGATACTGAATAGCACCCACACAGTCTTCGCGTACCTCCCTAACTGCTAACAGATTCGCTCGAACCAAGTTTTAATTTAAAGGGATATGCACTTACATTGAAATAATATCATGTTATGTTTAGTTGATTTCAGGTTTCAGTTCAGTTCTTTGGGTAAATATCAGATTTTGATATCTTCAGTGCGTGTGATTTTAGAAGTTCTTTATACATACAGCTGATTAATAACTAAAAACTAAATTAAAGTCTGTTTCAACTTTAAATGCCATTATTTGTGAGTCATATTTGATTTTGCAATACGTATATAATAACAACCATATGTATAGCTTTATAGCCTGGCTACATGCTCAAACATGTATGCAAGCAAGATGGAGCGTGTGGCCAAGTTCAAACAAGTTTGCGCAAGCAAAATGAAGCGTTCGGGCGGGTTCATCTTGCTTGCGCAAACTGGTTTGTGCAATCATGCATGCACAAATGTTTGAGGGTGTAGCCGGGCTATTAGACGTGTCATCACTCATCATCCTCCAAAATTATCGGTTTTGTAAAAAAGTGAGTTGATAAAGTACAATATTTCCTAGTAACAATGATTTGGTTTTAATCCTAGTAATAATATCTATACTTATAATAAAACTGTAACAGGTCCAATTCTGTACATTGAAGATATTAAGAAATTTTTTTTTTAGAGGGCACGCTGTTATCGATACTGATGCCAAATGTATTTTTTTTCCATCATGTCTGTTTGTCTGTATCTTGGCCGCGCATAGCTCCGAAACTACTGAACGTATTGAAATAAAACTTGGCAGGATCCAAGTTGAAAGAAAAAATCTGTGGCTGCGCATAGCGCCGAAACTACTGAAGGTATTAAAATAAAACTTAGCATGATTTAAGTTCATATTACAAGAAAGGGCATAGGATACTTTACATCCCGGATTTTAATAGGGTTTCTTTGGGAGAGGGGATGAAAGTAAAATTTGTTGGCTGCGCATAGCGCCGAAACTACTGAATGTATTCAAATAAAACTTGGCAGGATTTGAGTTCATACTATAATGAATGACATGGATACCTTTTATCCCGGATTTCAATGGGGTTCCCTTGGGAGTGGGGATGAAAGTAAAATTTCTTGGCTGCGCATAGCGCCGAAACTACTGAAGGTATTCAAATGAAATTTAGCATCCTTTAAGTTCATATTACAAGAAAGGGCATAAAATACTTTTTATCCCGGAATTCAGAAGGATTCCCTTATGAGAGAAGAAGTGAAATTTTGCGCGTTAAAGGATGGCGCGCGGGGCAAGGGCGGTAGAGAGCGATAGCCCCCCATTGTGGGGGGCACTGGCAGTGGGGCCCCAGGCAGTGGGGGCCCCAGAAGTGAGGACCCCAGCAGTAGGGCCCCTCACGCAACCGGACATTCCCAGTAGCCCCTCACAGTGGGGGGCACCGACAGTGGGGCTCCGTAAGTGGGGGCCGCCGGCAGATGGCCCCCTAAGTGGGCCCCCCACATTGCCCCGCAGTGGTAACCCCTCATTAGCCCCCCACAGTGGGGGCACTGGCAGTGGGGCGCCGGCAGTGGGGCTCTCGGCAGTGGGCCCCCAGATTTCTTCGCAGTGGGACCTTCAGTAGCCCCCCGCAGTACCCCCCGCAGTGGGACCCACTCAGTAGGCCCCCACAGTGGAGGGCACTGGCAATCGGGGTCCCCGGCAGTTTGCCCCCGCAGTGAACCCCCCACATTGCCCAGCAATGGGCCCCCCCGCAGTAGGGTAAAATTTATTGGCTGCGCATAGCGCTGAAACTACTGAATGTATTCAAATGAAACTTGGCATGATTTAAGTTCAACCTTCGAGGAAGGTCATGTAATACTTTTTATCCTGGAATTCGTTAGGATTCCCTTGGGAGTGGGGATGAGAGTGACATTTCTTGGCCTAAATTGGCCTAAAATAGCGCAAAAACTACTGAATGGATTCGAATGATACTTAGCATGATTTGAGTTCATACTACGAGGAAGGACATAAAATACGAGTCCATACCCCAAAAGCTGGTTGGTACAAAGCTCTCGCTACCAAAAATGTTGCCGTAGTCCTGGTAGATCAGCACTGTGACAGGCCAAACATTGTGCTGCGTACCCGGGATGACCGCTTGCAATGCTTGCGGCGAAACGCACGAGGCATTTGATGCTCTTCAATCTCTACTCGCTTATATACCTACTGTCGTGGCAAAGACGGATACAACTTTGATCTTCGACATGTAAATCCGAAAACTGACGAGACTGGACACTAAAAAGTTTCTGCAATGCAATTCTACGCCTAGATACATTTCCACCAATAAGAGAAGGTTGCATTGCTCACCTGCAAAGGTCTCGAGGTTTGTTTAACCGTTTTCTGGTGGACACTGATGCCAAAATTAAAATGGCTGGTGGAAACTTACGCCAAAATTACAACGAAGCGTTTGGTATATACATCAGAACAGAACTAATGAGAGACGACTGCGCCCTGAGAATTATGTAGATCTGCGAGACGCCATGAATCAAGATAGAAATTGTGAAGATTTAGGACGACTGGTGATTCTTCCTTCCAGTTTTAGAACTAGACAATAGATGTGTAGTGCCCTATTCTCCAGTAGGTACTATCAAAAGATTTTGCAGCGCATAATATACCTAGGTAAATGTGGAGCTCTGTGACGTCCAGTCAATAAAATCTAGGTATATTTAAATCTATACTATACTACACTAATAAAAATAAGTAAGGTTTGTGTGGTTGTAGGGGGTAATCTCTGAATCTACTGAGCCAATTTTGAAAATTCTTTTCCTATTGAATTTGTTTAAACACGCATCGTTTAACTTTTTATACTTTCGCGATTTGTTGACATAATTAGATATTATTTATCGGGTATTTATCGCGTACCTTTTGTAGTAGGGGGAAATATAACAAAAGGTACGCTATAAATACCCGATAAATAATCTCTAATTACGCATCGTTTAAACCACGTTATTTGCGAGTTTTATAGACTACTAAAAGTGTTTACCGCCTAACGAAGTGGGCACGGGTCAGCTAGTAATTAATAATTTTGGGTTTAATAATATTGTTACAAATATTATGTATTCTTAATTTATATATTTTACCGCGATTCCGACAGTTTGACCACTCAATTTCTGGTTTTAGGTATATTACCAGAAATACGAATTCTGTGTAACCAACCACAATAACCCCGGAACAAATGCTTGCACATCATGCAAACGTTCTTCCTCACGGGACCTTTCCCGAAGATTTAAGGCCTATTTAGCTCACGTGAGTTTCTGGCAGAATAATCACCACATAAAGTTAACAAAAGAAACAAATTAGACGTAGCTGGTTTAGTGGTTGCTTCTTGTTATTGAGAAATACGAAAATAGCCGATCTTCACCGAGTTTGCTTACTTGAGCTTGGGAAACCCTTGGTCCTTGGGGTCCTGAGGCAAACCTCAGGACCCCAAAGACCAAGGGCCCGCAATAAATAAAGATCTTACCAAACTTCTCATAGAGGCTACTGGTGATCTAAATGCTGACTTTTATTTCGGTCAACGAATACCATTGCCATTCGACGACGTAATGTTGCCAGCATTTAGGCATTCTGCCCTTTCGTGACGACCTTAATTTTTACAAAATGTATACTTAGGTTACAGAATAATCCTACTAATAGCACTTATAGTATAAAGCCGAAAGTTTGTGAAATGTGAATTTAATTAAGAGTACTGAATAGTTCAAGATGAAAGGCGTAGACACATTCAAAATATAGCCTAACTGAGAAAAAAACACTGCTTATTATACCGAAAATACACGTGCGAAGCCGCGGGCAAAAGTTAGTTCTAATATATACGTACTTACATACGTGTACCTAATGTAGTACATCGTTTATTTTCTTTATGTTCTTTTTAGAAATAACAAAAATGATGCTAGGTCTATGAAATTTAATTGAATTCTCCAGAATAACTAAATAATAACAATAAATAAATAATAAATATTGAAAAAAAAGAAATGATTTCTTTGTTTTTCCGTCTCTGAGAATCACCGTTCGCATAAATTTCGATAGATTAGGTATCTGTCACAATACAACACATTAATTAATAATATTGTGTCGAACGCTTTATGTGTCGATACACTTGCGCCTTCCCAACTTTCAAGGACATTCGTGAGGGCTGGTCCGGCGGCAGATTTGGCCGAGGATCTCAAGAGGCGTAAATATGCAGGTCTCGCTCGATAGAGCCTACGCATTTGCTCCCCTTGGAGTCGAGACCCTAGGTCCGTAGGGTACCGAGGCTCTCCAAGTTTTCAAAAAATTATCTGAGCGCCTGGTCGAAGCGACGCGTGACCCGAGAACTGGTGAGTACCTGGCGCAGCGCATTAGCATTGCCATACAGCGAGGCAATACAGCCAGCGTCTTGGGGACGCTTCCGACTGGTATTGATATGTACCAGTTGAGCTATCTGTAGATTGTTTGCAGTCTGCAGTTAGCTCAATTATTTCAATTGTAAATACTAGTTTAATTTGTTTATATTATTTGATTGCTATTTTCTTTTTCAAAAAAGATATAAAAAAAACATAATAATTACATGACAGACCTTTGCCAGATTTCACAGACATTAAACCCATTCCAACAAATTTAATCTGACATCATGCCTCCGTTATTATCTAGGTTGACTGACGAAGGTACACCGACATTGTCTAATGAATTATATTCCTTCTAGGTTATTGTTAACAGGCCTATAGAAACCAAGGGTTTTTAGGTTAAACCACCAGCCGTATCAATGCAGATGTAGATTAATTTGACAGCACTAAACATGTTGCCGTCTCTTTCATAACTATCAAAATAAAAAGGACAGCATTATTAATCAAACGAGCTTACCTGTGATGTTTTGATTGCAATTATACGAAATTAATATATTATACGTTGAGTCGAGACCCTAGATCCGCGGGGTACCGAGGCACTCCGGGTTTTCAAAAAATTATCTGAGCGCCTGGTCGAAGCGACGCATGACCCGAGAGCTGGTGAGTACCTGGCGCAGCGCATTAGCATTGCCATACAGCGGGGCAATGCAGCCAGTGTCTTGGGGATGCTTCCGACTGGTAATGATATGGATCAGTTGAGCTACCTGTAGATTTTTTGCAACAGTCTGCAGTTAGCTCAATTGTTTCACTTTAATTTTTTTATGTTACTTGTTTGTTATTTTCTTTGTCAATAAATTATACGAAGAAGTCAACTACACAACTTCAGCGCTTTTTCAATTCTATCGACGTAACAGGGGCTATAAACGTGTTACTACATTCAACCAGTTAGCAAGTACCCGGATAGGCAGTGTTCGGCTAAGCGACATGACAATGCAATTAGTGTTTGCACCTTTGCAGTACTTGGTACACGTCTAACAGCCTGCAGGTTGTATCCATCTTCGACACTATTACATGGCAACACTTAGCTTACAGTACCAGGTAGAACTAAAGTTAGGCCTAACTTCCGTTTAATGGATTTAATTTAGGGAACACACCATTTTAACGAGTGTTTCTATAGGTAGCCTAAGAGAAAAGTAGGTGATCTTTATAGATATTTAATTTAAATTATATGAACCAGTTGAGTTGCCTGTAGATTGTTTGCAACGGTCTGCAGTTAGCTAAATTGTTTCAATAGTAAATAATAGTTCTAATTTTTTTTCTATTTTATGATTAAGTTTTTTATAATAATAGATTCATGCGTTCGTCATCATCATCATCATCAGCCCGTACACGTCCACTGCCGAACATAGGCCTCCCCCAAACGACGCCACGAATAGCGGTCCTGAGCCGCCTCCATCCAACGACTCCCTGCGACCGCTACGATGTCGTTGGCCCATCAAGTGGGAGGTCTTCCCACACTCCGTTTCGCATTGCATCGCGGTCGCCACTCGAGAACCTTTACTGCCCACTGATTCATGTGTTACTTTGTGGAAATCCATTACAAAATATTAGAATGAAAAAAATATTTAGTAACAATTCCGCGTATAACCTACTCTGATAGTAATCATCAAAGTAAGTTGTCAACTAGTATCGCCTCTCCACGAGACATCTTCAGGATACCACAATACTCAACCTTGAAATTGAGATTGCCAAGCAACACCGACAGAGTCCATCCAGCAACTCTGAGATTCTCGCGCCGGCCAGTCCAGCCAGTGATGTTGCCTCTCCGAGCTTGGTGCGAGGACCTACTACGAATACTATCAGAGTAAGTTATACGCGGAATTGTACCTAAATATTTTTTCATTCTACTATTTTGTAATTATTTTTGTTATTAAAGATTTTAAAATTTGAATATTTCAAATAACACGCTTCCCTTCCAAAGTTCTCTAATGGAATTGGATTAATTGAGAAGGGTCAAGAAAAAAGCCTTTCTTCTCTCTTTTGAGTCATAAGTATAATTACTCTTCCTTGTTATAGAGATTCTAAGCATACATGACGTGTTTTCATCATCTCTGTTTGCTTGGTACCCTTTTTCAACGTCCTGTGTCATAATGATATGCTGATGAGGAATGATGACATTATGAATAACTTGTAGTTTCAGCGTTTCTATGGAAACGTGTAAAGGTAATTTTCATCCCATGGGAACTGATTTATGGGAAAAAATGATTTTGAAACCAAAGCTATGTATATTGCATAGCATACTATGCCCAATCCGTTCAGTAGTTTTATCTGTTTGTGAGTCTTACTGGCCTTTTATATTAATATATCGGCGTGAAACGATGGTTTCGTCTTTAGTTTACACACCATCCATACATCCAAACTTTCTCATTTATAATAATTATAATAGGGCGATACATATAGCTTTTCAACCCCGCTAATAATAGAAACTTCATCGCTGCTCAAAGCTTTCAAATAGAGATGAGTATCATCTTTGATGTCTGTAAAAAATATAAAGGCAATGTCCATATGATCGTTGGAACCGAATATAATTGGCGTGGAAAGGTCCCTATCTGCCTCCGTCAACGGAAGGTTCCAATAAATAAAATGAATGGCATTGGTAAAATGCTATCAGATGCACCTGTCGATTTTTGGACAGAGTGTGGGTAAGTTAGCGTGGAGTAAGTTTGTTTTTGGCTTGGAAAAGTTTGATAGAGTCTAAGTATACTTAGTAAGAGAGAACAAAATACGAATACATTAAAAGATTTCGTGTAATGTGAGCCTAATATACTATAACTTCTATCTCGCAAATACCAAATTCCGTGAAAATAGTCTCATTTCACCGTAAACTTACCTACCATAGGAACATTCGTACATTATAATCGAGTTCATATGAAACTATTGAATCGTTGTTAAACTACAAAAAAATTGTTCCTCTCTATCCGGCAGAGGTAGAGGCCTATCATCCTTTCAGCAACTAGAACTTTGTAGTCTTCTTTTTGTGCTAGCGTCTAGGCTTTCACATCCGTACATTAACAATAAGATAGGTCGTATCAAATAGTGGGAGGCTTTTAACCTTGTTATAGCCTAATTGCTTATAGGAAAAAACGGGCTAACGTGATGTTTCAAAAAAGAGCTTATTGAGTAAAGCCGCCTCCACTTAAAGCCAGCATCAAAAATAGATAGAAGGGTGTAATGTGACGATATCGGCAGAGTGTCAAATCGAGTTGCGAGAATTTCGTACCCAATCTACTGGCCCTCTCAAAAAGAAAATCTGTTTCCGCCTCAGTCCGGTCTACAATGACCCGTCCACTTTTCATTATTTACACCGATATCGCATTAACAGATTGAGGGCTAGAGGTCTTCGTAAGCTGGTGATCAGTTATCAAAGATTATGTGTGTATAATTTTGTTGTTTTGTGTTTAGATTTGAATAGGATTGTAGGGTTAGCAATAAATAGAGCAATAGTTTACCTATTTTATCGTTGTGGGGTCCGAAATATCCATTTTGACAACCCAATATCGGTAATGGAGGGGAAACTGAGCTTGAGATATTTCGATACCTAATAATGTGTTGAACGAAATACAAATTTGACAAATAAAATAAAGTAAAAAAAACAATTGTCAATAATGTTTGTAAAAAATTACTTAGGTACCTACTCCTAAAGGCTCAGCGAACTAAGGGCCGCCATACACGGACTGCTCGGGCAGTTAGCCATTGATCAACATACACGGACCGCTGGGGCAGTTATAGTCAACAGCTTGAAGCTGCCATTGATAACTGCTTGGAACAGTTGATACCATCATCTGCTCGAGAAGCGTGCGGGCGGGAGGTGGAATGAAGAGCGCGGGCGGAAGTAACTGCGCGAGAGCAGCTCGAGCCGTCAGTGCATGCAATGCCTGGCGGCTCCCCGAAGCAGCGTGTATGTGGGTACGTACAAGACAGTAGTTTACTATGCAGTCGCAGCTTGAAGCAGTCGATGATGACTGCTCCAAGCAGTCTATGTATAGCGGCCCTATGTGTCTGGGTCTCTGGCAAGAGAAGTCGAATTTTTACCTGTCTGGTCCAGTTTCCCCTCAGTCCTCTGCTTGTAGTTCCTCTGCACGCAGGTCTACTTCAACCACATCTTCACACACTTCATCTCCACATCCAAAAACGTATTGTGTTGTGTGTGTTTGGGCTAGATGATGGCACGTGAATTATTTTCCAGCATTATTTATTTATTATTATAGATTATACACCGTGGCCTCAAAGCAGAGTCCTACATCACGGGCGTCATTAAGTCCCGAGCGGAACTCAGAATTAGTTTTCACACTTGCTGCGAGTAAGTAAACAGAAAAAAAAATATTCGGCCTTCTGAACAGAGGGTAGTTTGAATTACAAAGAAGATCTCATTGTACCGAACTGCATTGTGAACATTTTCATACACTTCCTGTCTATCCAAAGGTTGACTGGCAGAGATCGTACACCGATAAAGCCACCCATTGTACTTAAATCTGTATTTGTCTTTCCCTTACCTGTTTCTATTTTTATTTGGTTTGGCAAAGAATATTTGTATTGTATTTTATAAAATAGTTTTACCTCCATATTGTAGGTAGAACATTTTAGGTAATAATTTTATCAAGTTAGATTTCTTGGCATGTTTTGGGTTGAAAGGGGAAAAATAATATTGGGTAGAAAATTTGTGGGTTGAACGGGAAAGCTATCATATTTTCATGTATCAAATTCAATCTCATTCAAAGAACTTATTTATACGGTACGACCTACGTGTACGCAAGTACTTAATATGTCCTTGATCTCATTATTCCTTTGGGAGAAATGTTCAGTATTCCTAATCCCAAGGTAGTAATGAGTTTGAATTTGGAACCTCAAAATAGTATGGAAATATCGTCCAAGGAGACTCGAACTAATAAGAGATCTCATTCGACTTGTTTGAATATGGTAAAACCTTCACCTCGTTGAGCTAACATGGCTATAATCATTACCTTTCGATTAGTCATACACAATCTAATTTTATCTTACTTACATATGTACCGGTATTTTGTGCTTGCTTCTTCTTGTTTGTTATGGTAAATATTACTCTTTTCTTTTAAACCACGACGTATATATTATTTACCATGTAGACGAAATATCGTTTACAAAACTGAAATGTTGATGTGATGTGCCACGTCGCGTCGAGTCACATGTTTTCATTTCATTTATAATCTCTCTCCATCTTGACATTGGCAGTAATTTCTGACAGTAACATAATTAATTCGGAGCAGCTCCTTCGTAGCACTTTATTTCTGGCACACTCTTACAACACAACTTTGTAAAACTTTTTAAAATCGTATTGTAACTTGTAATGTTCCGAGTTCGTCGTGTCACCAAGACTGGGTCAGTCTGAAAACCAGCGCTGTTTTGTACCCTGGTGCAAAACAGCATAAAGCTGAGATTGATCCATTTTGGCACTGACATACCTACTTAGAGACTTGCGCACGTGTAGGTATCTACTCTTACCCTAAGTTTAATATTAAATTTTTATGAATGAGTGTACTTTTGTAATATTTGATGTTCTTTCTTCTTTTTTAAATTGTTTGTCTGTTTTACCTACCTAAAAATACGTACCTATATTAATGTTCAGTATATTTTACTGATACCTACCTACTACAATGTCTGTTTGTTTTATGTTTTGTGCTGTCTGTTTGTGAACCAAATAAACCATCTATATGTCTTGACAAAGGAGATACATGACATATAAAGTTTATTTTCAAACGTAGAGTGTAACGAAGGTCTTTAGTCTTTAGGTCTTTAGTCTTTTTTTTTTATTGACTTTATAAAAAAAATATGTCAAGATTCAGCTAAGCTTTAGCCAAGGTCGTCACAGTCACAAAAATGTTATGTGTAAGGTTCTCGAGCCCAAGAATCTTAGGATACGGAGGCCACAAACTAAGATATAATTCCTCGGTCCCATTAAACCGGAGCTTTCAAACTAATGCCTCATTCCACGGACTGAATGAATTCCACGACAATATCTGTTTCTGTCTCCTATTTATAAGGACGCTCTGCGGTGCCTTCGTTATTTTGCTACGGAACCGAGGATGCTAAAACTTTCTATTCATTGTGCGACTTGGTCGCGCGTCGCGTCGTACAAAATGCCAATATTTCAGCGTAAATTAATTATTGACAGAAAATAAAATTAGATTATTTATTGCTATTATGATACTATAAATAACTAAAACTGACATTTGTACGTAGGTACAAATGTCAGTTTGTACCTACGTACAAACTGACATTTGATGATTTGACACTAAGCTTCTTTTAATTATATACTTATGATTTTTATAAATTGTCTTTGTAACCTTAAGATTGATTTATGTAATTAAGATTAAACCTATGTACCTACCTAAATAACTAACGATCGAAATTGCAGTGCCCAAGAGGGCGTATGTACCTACTAACCTTAGCTATAATTAGATCATAAGCTACCAATCTATGATTAGCATTGAATAAATGAGATGAAATATATAAGACGAAAACTTTTATTTAAAAGGTATATACATTAAAATAAGGTTTCTGGTTGATATTTTGCGCGAAGGTAGGAATGGAACACGCTTAGGTTTTGTTATTTGAACAATACAGTAACGAACGTATGTAAACAATAGTGGACTGCCCATGCCATAAGGCACTGCTATGAGCGAAACCTGCCCAGCAATCTTTAATTAGTTTTTAAGTTATTTTAATTAATTGTACATTTATATGAGTTTATGTGCTCGAAATAAATGATTTTTAAATATATATTTTTTTATAACAAAATTCTAATATATGTATGTATCTTTATTAATAAATTATGTACGACTTATAATAGGTAGTCATTATTATGTATATTGTCCTTTATATAGTTTACAATTTTACAAGATAATGACTCAACCCAGCTAATATATTCTACATAACTACCGACGTGATCGCTACTGAATCTATGCAGATATGTTTTACCCGCGAGGGTTAAGCTTTCAACAACAAAACTGTCCTCGCGAAGCTTCCAAACGGCTGAAGTAATTTTGATAAATGAGGTAGCAAAATAATACTCGTCTGGACTCCGGTATAGCTCGTAGTTACATTTTGTAAGCCTTAATGCCACATTTTGCAAGTGCAATCCAGTTAGTTCATCACCTCCATAAATGCGTGGATGATCAGTTGTTTTAAGTCAATCTCGTGCTCGTTATAGTATTCAGTACCTGGATGACCAAGCTTAGCTCGGTATTTTTTGGTATATGCTGGAGTAGCTTTAGTGTTGTTGTGTCGTTAGAGCAGTTACCTAGTTGCTACCAATAAAAAAATTGTATTATTATTCGCCAATAGATGTCAGGAACAGTTATATTTTTCAGTTTATGTCACGGCTGGAGGGAGTCTATGGCCTTGTCTATGGGTTCATCTATCTTAGCTGTCAACTTTCCTCCCCCATTGTGACGTCATATCCAAGTTTATGCAGTAAATAAAAAAAAGATGTCATACATGATAGATGAAGACTTTGTAGCTTCCAAATCTTGTCTATGGGAGTATCCTATCGATAAAGTTGATTATTGAAAACACGAATAAAACGACATTTCTAAAAATGAATCCTAGCTAGATCGATTTATCGTCCCCGAAACCCCCTGTATACTAAATCTCATGAAAATCGTTGGAGCCGTTTCCGAGACTCAGATTATCTTATATATAAAATTTCCATGTCACAATGTTAGTTACCGTACTCCTCCGAAACGGCTTTACCGATTTTTACCAAATTTTATATGCGTATTTAGTAGGTCTGACAATCGGCTACTATCTATTTTCCATACCCCTAAGTGATAAGGGTTGAAGGCAAAACAACGTTTGGCTGGTCAGCTAGTATATGTATATAAGAATTGCTCGTTTAAAGTTCAAAGATAAGATTTAGGTCATAAACCACAAATGTTTTGGTTACATGTCTTTAAAACTCTGTTCTCGGCAATGGACATTGTGGTACTTGTAAGTTTTGTATTTCGTTTAGTTATTTGTCGTGCTTTGCTTGTAGCGTTTCGATGTTTTTTTGTATTATGTAACGCAGATTCAAATCTTATTTAAGGTATCGAAGCCACAAAAAATTCTAAACAATATTTGACTATATACAATTTGTTTACGTTTTTAATAAAAATTATGAAGCAAATTATGTAGCGTTACGAGTAGCGAGCCTTATAAAGATTGTTCCAAGGAAACGTAAGCTTGAAATATAAAAAAAATAAACGTTGCTTTGATTCTGTATAACAAAGATCAAGAGGCGAAGCTTCTGCTGGAAGCATTTATTTATAACAGGTTCGCAATTTGCATTTCTAAGGAAATTATGCAAAAAAACAACTTGAAAAGAAATGTTGTACCGTGAAAACGTTACGATAAGATGTCGAAAGCGTAATTTTTGCATATTTCTAATATCTAAAAGTTAATTATCTATCTTCTATAATATAAAAATGAATCGCAAAATGTGTTGGTAAGCGCATAACTCAACAACGCCTGGACCAATTTGGCCAAATCTTTTTTTAAAATGTTCGTTGAAGTTCAAGGATGGTTTTTAGGGCGAGAAACATTAGAATTATTGCTTGAAAAACCCTAAAAATAGCCCTTTTCTTTTTCCCATACAAATGATTTGTAACTAAAACGTAGTCAATTTGAGCTTTATTGCTATGGTATAAAGTTCAAGTTAAAGTTGTTCAACCGCCCAACGAAGTGGGCACGGGTCAGCTAGTAGATAATAAAAAAATCCAATGATTTTAAACTATAAGGTTTAACGGCTGCACTGCACCGATCTTCTTAAACATAGGAAAACTATCGATTAATTCCGAACGACTGACGACTGACGTGGCGCGGCGGATGAACGTCCGCCAGTGACGCAGGAGGTTGCGGGTTCGATTCCCGCCTTGAGACAAAAATGTTTGTACGAGCAATGTCTGCAAATTGCCCATTTGTTACGGGTGTTCTGGGTATTTTCTATGTATATAAATAATAGCTATACCTATATGTTATGTCAATACATAATACAATTATTATGTATATCAGTTATCTAGTACCCATAACACAAGCTCTGCTTAGCTTGGGGTTAGATGATGCTGTGTGAATTGTCCAACATTATTTCTTTACTATTTATTGCAGTTCAACCATTGGTACTACGATGCCACATACAAACACACGGTCTACACACAAAAAAAACGTCCCTCTTGTTTGGGTCGGGATTTAAATGAACAAAAGCGAAGGGGTGAGTCCAAGCTCCATAAACTCAAAAAAAAATATTAGTGTGCCGTGGGTAATGAAAGTACGAATAAAAACTATTTTCTCGTACATATTTTTGATTGGCCAACCGGACGGCTGATCACGTTCCGGCTAACTGCAAAGTGCGTACCCTTACACGTTACATACTTCTTACCGAAACACTTTAACTAATAACATCGAATTAGTTAAAGTGTTTCGGTATTTATTTACATAAGTTATTTACAGCTCGCTAGTGAGTTTTAGACAATGTTTTAAATACATCCAAATTGATTGAAAACTCTTTATTGTACCGCACGGAGACAAAATGCAATACGGAAATAACTGCTGAGAGCCGAGGAAGTATAAAGTGCGGCTCTATCGCTACGAGCGATCTCTTCAGGGCAACCTTAGGATGGACTGGACACTAGAGAACAATAGACGGTGACGTTTGAATTAATCTACTTACTTAAGGTATTAATTACAAACCTACAGTTAAAAGTAGTGCCAGCTAACCAATAACAACCCGTATAAAGAAAGTTCCGTTGAAACCATATGTACATTCTTCACCAAGAAGACCTAAATTCCTTTATGTACATAATTGAAAGCGTTTCATCCAATTTACTCTGTGCCTTCACCGACAAACACGAAAAACCTTTTCAATTATTGATATTGAACACAAACTTTACCCGTGCATACTTGTTCTTTACCCCGCAGAGGGAAAATTAGCAACTTAATGGAAGGAACTAATAATATTTTAAATTATACTTATTTCTCAGAAATAATAATAAATAAAAACATAATGCTGGACAATCCACACAGCAGCACCTAGCCCCAAGTTAACCAGAGCTTGTCTTTATGTTTCATAGTAATATACATGAAGTGCAACTAACTTCATAGGCATACAAAGGCCTTCTTCGAAGTCCAAAAAATTTGGTACCTGGTTATACATATATTCAGCTGTAAATAACTTATGTAAATGAATACCGAAACACTTTAACTAATTCGATGTTATTAGTTAAAGTGTTTCGGTAAGAAGTATGTAACGTGTAAGGGTACGCACTTTGCAGTTAGCCGGAACGTGATCAGCCGTCCGGTTGGCCAATCAAAAATATGTACGAGAAAATAGTTTTTATTCGTACTTTCATTACCCACGGCACACTAATATTTTTTTTTGAGTTTATGGAGCTTGGACTCACCCCTTCGCTTTTGTTCATTTAAATCCCGACCCAAACAAGAGGGACGTTTTTTTTGTGTGTAGACCGTGTGTTTGTATGTGGCATCGTAGTACCAATGGTTGAACTGCAATAAATAGTAAAGAAATAATGTTGGACAATTCACACAGCATCATCTAACCCCAAGCTAAGCAGAGCTTGTGTTATGGGTACTAGATAACTGATATACATAATAATTGTATTATGTATTGACATAACATATAGGTATAGCTATTATTTATATACATAGAAAATACCCAGAACACCCGTAACAAATGGGCAATTTGCAGACATTGCTCGTACAAACATTTTTGTCTCAAGGCGGGAATCGAACCCGCAACCTCCTGCGTCACTGGCGGACGTTCATCCGCCGCGCCACGTCAGTCGTCAGTCGTTCGGAATTAATCGATAGTTTTCCTATGTTTAAGAAGATCGGTGCAGTGCAGCCGTTAAACCTTATAGTTTAAAATCATTGGATTTTTTTATTATCTACTAGCTGACCCGTGCCCACTTCGTTGGGCGGTTGAACAACTTTAACTTGAACTTTATAACATAGCAATAAAGCTCAAATTGACTACGTTTTAGTTACAAATCATTTGTATGGGAAAAAGAAAAGGGCTATTTTTAGGGTTTTTCAAGCAATAATTCTAATGTTTCTCGCCCTAAAAACCATCCTTGAACTTCAACGAACATTTTAAAAAAAGATTTGGCCAAATTGGTCCAGGCGTTGTTGAGTTATGCGCTTACCAACACATTTTGCGATTCATTTTTATATTATAGAGTTTTAGACAATGTTTTAAATACATCCAAATTGATTGAAAACTCTTTATTGTACCGCACGGAGACAAAATGCAATACGGAAATAACTGCTGAGAGCCGAGGAAGTATAAAGTGCGGCTCTATCGCTACGAGCGATCTCTTCAGGGCAACCTTAGGATGGACTGGACACTAGAGAACAATAGACGGTGACGTTTGAATTAATCTACTTACTTAAGGTATTAATTACAAACCTACAGTTAAAAGTAGTGCCAGCTAACCAATAACAACCCGTATAAAGAAAGTTCCGTTGAAACCATATGTACATTCTTCACCAAGAAGACCTAAATTCCTTTATGTACATAATTGAAAGCGTTTCATCCAATTTACTCTGTGCCTTCACCGACAAACACGAAAAACCTTTTCAATTATTGATATTGAACACAAACTTTACCCGTGCATACTTGTTCTTTACCCCGCAGAGGGAAAATTAGCAACTTAATGGAAGGAACTAATAATATTTTAAATTATACTTATTTCTCAGAAATAATAATAAATAAAAACATAATGCTGGACAATCCACACAGCAGCACCTAGCCCCAAGTTAACCAGAGCTTGTCTTTATGTTTCATAGTAATATACATGAAGTGCAACTAACTTCATAGGCATACAAAGGCCTTCTTCGAAGTCCAAAAAATTTGGTACCTGGTTATACATATATTCAGCTGTCACTATTGTTTTGTTATTGTTTTTTATCTTCGTTTATATAAAAAACTGTGACCAGTATGAACAAGGGGCTGTATTCGTGAACTAAAGAAATGCGTGTATATCAGTCGGGCCGGGCGCCCAAAGTGAATTTTTGCGTAAGCGCGCGCGGGTGGATCCTGTAGCTCATTCGGCGCCGCGCCGCCGCCGCCGCCGGTCGTCTGGTGTCGGCAGCTCTCGTAGTAGGGGATTGGAAGCGGTTGTCTCCTACTCTACTGTTACGATAACTGTTATGATTGCGCATGGTTTAAAACCCTTAGGCAAATACTCAATAAAAAATCAAGTCAATGAATCGCATCAAATAAATAGACAATCATAGTAATAGGTACCTATTATTCATTATAATGCAGACAGTAGTTTTTACACTCTCGCTCGCCGAGACGTTGAATGTCTGGGCCGATCGTCCTCTCAACAAGCGATGAACACAATCGTTGTCCTTTTTGAAACGATGAAATTTGACACAGACAACACGAGAGCCTACTAGGGACCTCGAGGCGAGACGACCGCACCATACTCGTGCTCGTGTTGTCTGTGTGAACTGCGGGCAGAAGAACGTTTGTGAACATAGGATTAATTTTCTAGAAAGAACTACTTTTGACATTAGGACGATCGATCGTTAGTGCGCTTTTTCTGGGATGCTTGCTCTCTCAACAACCGGCAGCATGTATACACTCATTGTCTTATTTGAACAGTGACAGCGATAACACGAGAGCTTATTAGGGACCCCGAAGCGAGTTAGACAGTTGTTTGTGTACACACTCGTGCTGTCTCGGCGAGTGTGAACTGCGGTCTTTTCGTGAACATAGGATTGATTTCCATAATTCATTATTCATTTATATTTCTTACATATAAAATTCATTCTTAGTGTAGGTGAATAGCTTGCAGTAGGTATTCAACATGGTTGGGAATGTCGATTTTTGCAAGTGCTATTAGTAGGGCAGAACTATACTCAACTTTATTTTTACAGGCTTTAAACAATACTGCCCTACTTCGCACTTGCAAAAATCGTCATTTTCAACCACGTCGATTACTGCAAGTGTGATAAGTAGGGCAGGGCTAGGTTGTAAGATTGTACATGCACCCTGTGAGGGGACTATAATATTCGTTCTTGTCTATATAAGAATGAAATTAAAAATCCCAATAAGAGAATTGTCTGAAAGAACTACTTTTGCCATTAGGACGATCAATAATTAGTGCGCTTTATTATTCATACTCTTCGGTAAAATCCGATTTCAACCATAGATATGTACGTCGTTAACGTTTATTAACGACAAACACTGTACCACACTGTACCGATGAAAGCCTGTCTATTTTGAATAAAAGACACAATTAGCTATGTGAATGGAAAAATGTGGATCTACAATACAGTTTGTAGAGAAAGGACGAAAAGTTGTATACCTGTTAATGACTTAAACTGACTCATAGTCATGACGTCGCGTGCTTTAAGCCCTTGCTATGTTGTTATTGTTATTGTACTGTTTGATTTTGTTTTTGATGTTATCGTCATGTTACCTTCGAATGTCAAGCACATGCGTGTTATGACGTCACTAGCTTATTTAAAAAAATTGTATTACTCGTGACCAAAATTTGATTCTGACTTATCTTGTTTACATTCGAACGGATCTACCGATTTTCTTGATACATAGTTAAGCAATTGCAACCCACTTAATTTTTCAAATTAAAAATATTCAAATTGTTTCCTTAGTTTTTTTATAGTATATAGACCTTCGTTTGATCACAATCTCACCTGATGGAAAGTGATGATGTGGCCGACGTTGTAAAGGTATGGAAGGTCTAGAAGATAACTGTTCACTCTTGTCTTGAAGAGACCCAGATTGTAATTCACCGGAAAAACTGATGCAGGCAGCGTGTTCCATTCCTTCTAGTTTAGGAGTTATTGCTACACACGTACATTATATATATATACATTACATACGGATACTAGTTGTAAAAATTAAATCAAAACTCCTCACTTTTTTTGTTATGGGGAAAATCTGTTATTCGAATAAAACTTGTCTGTATAAAACATAGCCCAATTGAGAACATCCTCTTTTTTGTGAAGTCGGTAAAAATAGGTGGTACGTCACACGCGAAATCTGAATTTTTGTGTATAGGTATTCTAAACCATTTGCTTTAAGGTAAAAAAACTTGGAATAAATTATCTTATTAGTATCTATTGACTTCATGTTCATTTTAAAGCCGGCCCATTTCCATTACACGCGGTAACATACCGCGTGTAATGGAAATGGGTGGTGTTCTCTCCCTTCTTCCATCGCACCGTTCGCCATCGGCATAAATTTCACGCCCATACCGCGGACAGTAAGGTTCAAGAGGAACTACCCACCGCGAAGACTCAGGTTGCGGAATTAGTGTGGGAATGAATCCATTGGGAAAACCTCAGCAGGAAGGCTGAGTTTTTCCCAATAGACTATAGTATGAGGTCTTTCAAACAGGGCATTCTAAAGATTTACGGGGTCGGCAGCGCGCGTGTGACGCCTCTGACGTGTCCATAGGCTGCGGTAACCCATCAGGTGGACCGCACGCTTGGATTTCAAACGAAGGTTTCTTGACGAAAAAAAAACCATTCGCAGCGAGCATGATACGTTACGCCATGTACTAAAATCTCTCTCGTTGCTTGTTTCGAGCGCCTTCTTTCCTCTACTGACTGACGAACTCTCGATGTGTAACATTAATTACACATCGAGATTTCGTCATGCCCTATTTGAAAGACCTCATACTATAGTCTATTGGGAAAACCTCAGGCCTTACGGAACGTATCAATACGTTCCGTAACGCTGGTCAGTAAATCTACTAAAATCTGCTGGCTAAACAAACTACTATTCTCATGTAAGTGACTATGTCTTTTTTGAGAATAAATATCTTTAAACCTAACCTAAATATCTTTTAACCTCTCGCAAGTCCACATTCTACCCTAAGAAAAGGACGTTTGGCTGTAGCTATGTTGTTTGTGTTTTTTTTGTCGATTTCTCCGTCAATTATGGGCGAGCCAGCGTCTTGGGAACGCTTCCGACTTGTATTGATACACACTAGTTGAGCGACCTGTAGATTGTTCGGAACAATCTGCAGTTAGCTTAATTGTACTTACTATTTCTAATTTGTTTCTATTATTTGACTGTAATTTTCTTCATGATGTGCCGTTTCTGAAAATTCTTTCGCTATTGTAGAGATCATTCCTGAGGAGTTCTCATACGAATTGTATGCCCGAGGGTATCTGTCCCGAAAAACTTAAAAATGGTGTATAATTAAGGGATTGGAAGTGGTTTTAAGTTTTTCCAAGACAATCAAATGATCTGTTTTTCCGCTGGGTCTATTCAACACAACAGTGAATAGGTATCTTCTCGACCTTCGTGATACATCGCCGGCCACATTGTAACTTTCCATCAGGTGAGATTGTGTGATTGTGTGTGAGTGGTCAAACGAAGGAATAAACTAAAAAAAAAAAAGATTTCCTCGTCCGTTTCGTCCATGCAAAAACCTTAAACAATTCGAAGTCTCAATTTGCCAACCGCTGCCGCACAATCACAACAGAAGAAGGAGCACCCACTCAGCTCCTCCAATCAGGAGAAATACGATAAAATAAATTTCTTTGTCTATATTTCACTGACCAGCAACCGGAATATTGAATTTATGTTGGCTTGCAAAGCAATTACCCAGTAAGAACTCATTTCGAAATAATGAATTTAATTAAAACGAACTAAGGTTGAATTTGCAAGGGAAACTGGTTTAAATAAACTTGTAGAGCGTTGTTTAGAAGCATGGCGTAGACACATCACGTGACATACCTTACCTATTCTTCAGGCTTCCTTGGGGCATTTTTCTAAATACATAAATTAATAAATAAAATAGTGGCCTTGCTAGTAAACCAAATTGATAGCAACCAACTGACAGCAGACATACCAACAGAAAATAAATCTCACGGCAAAACGTCGCTTGACTGTGTTATTCCAGTTTTGCCCTTTGATAAATCCCCCTAAGGGGAAAACGGGAAACTTAATTTGTCTCTCCAGAAGTTCCTGTCAATGATTTTTTGTTCCAGTTTTTTACTTTAGGGGGAATTTTAGAGGGAAACGTTGAATAAGCCGGTAGACAGACTCATTGATCGACGAATAGGGTCTCTACTTAAAAAAATCTCTGTGTTCTTAGCCATTGCTTAAAGTTAGAGAAGCTACGACGTAGATAATGTCGCCATCAGATCGCAGAATCATCCCATTTGATGAATGGCTACAAATTGATAATGGCTTATAAAACGGCAGATAGGTACGTTACACAAATTATCTTAACTTTTGACAAAACGCATCAGAGAACCCGACAACCTAGGCACCGTCTACCTGCTTTCTGTTTAATACTAACTAGAATAACGTATCGGCAGATGGCGGGTTTTAATTTGTAACGTGTCGGTGAAGTAATGGCACTCACTGTGTCGTACATTGCATGTTCATCGGTTTGCACTTCAGTTATACAAAAGCAAGGATTGCAGTTTTTTAGTTGTGATCTACAAATCATCATCATCATATCAGTCCATACACGTCCACTGCTGGATATTGTTCTCCCCCATACAACGCCACAAATAGCGGTCCTTAGCTGCCTCCATCCATCGACTCTCTGCGACCGCTACGATGTCGTCGGTCCATAGCCGTCGAGTGGATAGTCTCCCATGTAGGGGGGGGGGGGGATCAATGCGAAAGTTTGGATGTTTAGATGCATAGATGTTTGGATGGATGTCTATTACCTCTTCACGCCAAAACCTCTGAACGGATCAGGTTGAAATTTTGCATAGATTTCGTTCTAGGCCTGGAATAAAATATAGTCTTTTTAACGTTTTATTCTATTAATCAGTTCCCACGGGATAGAAATAAATTTTAAACTTTTCCATAGAAACAACGCGTTCAAAGCTACTTATAAAAACTATAGAGCTCAAGCGAGAGTACGCGCTGTATTTTTTAACTGTATCCTCCTGTAAGTCCTAGATCCTTCCTTCCTCATCCTTCCTTTCCTTTTTTAAACTTAAACTTGCACTGTGTACCTTCTCTGTTTGAAATGTTTGTCATGTTTATTTTCTTGTACCAATAAATGATTCTGAATATGAGAGCGAGGTCTCTACTGCGTTTACATATTTGCTCAGGGGCACCCACTACTGTGGTATAAACCTCCTCTCTGTTACGTCATTATGTCCGGTCCTGTGCTACACCACCCTAATCTACTCCTTCCTGGCTATTCTTAAGATGTCGTTCAGCGTTTCTGCGCCACCATTTCACTGTAGTCTACCGTCATTCCGTCTAGTCCAGTAGGACACTTGCGTAGTATACTCTTGAGCCTCAGTCTCCTACTTATTATCTTTCTGAATTTAATAATAGTTATGTTATAATTTAATAGTTATGTTAATTTTCGGAATAATTTTAAAAATAAATATAACTGTGACCTTTCTAGTAAATCAAACTGAAGCAACCAACTGACAGCAGACCTACAAAAATGTGTTAGACTGATCAAGCATACTTTTTACTATACCCAAATATGTTAAATTATTACATGATTCGTACTTTCGTTGGACCGTTTCGCAGAAAACTTTAGATCTTAACAATTGTGTACTTTAATCATAGGTAAGTATAATGAAAACCTATTTGCAACACGTATTGTCAAATTCTCAGATGCACCTTCCAAGATAGCAGATGACACAGAATTTTGCATCACAAAAAGGCAAGTTTAAAATTGCTGCGAATATTCCGTTGTTTGCATTTACCCCGATAGCAAGGCACAGTCTCAAAAAACCCCGCAAAAGTGAGGAAATTCAAAAGAAAAATGCTAATACAGCACGTTTAAGCAATATGGGGAAATGGGGCCCTAACAAAATAGAAATATTGGCCCACGTAGTGAGACGGCGGCGCTGCTTGACCAAATTACACGAAAAAATGTAGAAACTGTTACATATTCTGGGGTTGATGGGGCTCAGCTGAATAGATTAGAAGGTGATAAGAATGTAAGACCTTATCGGTAGGTTAGGTAATGTTAATGATTTTATACCTATGGAATATTCCAACTACTGATATCAAAAAATAATATCAAAGCTTGAAGTATTTCCATACATCATGTTAGAAAAATTCGTAAAAATAATTCAATAATAATTATCCACTCTCTCCAATAATATGTAAATATAATTATGAAAAAATCGTAGAAATAATTTTAAATGAAATAAAACACAATAAACTTTGTGTACCTATTATCTATATATGTATGTATATAGAGGTACCTATTATAGATGTGTATTTTTATAAAATGTATCCACTCTCTCCTTAGCAGTGGCGGCGTAGCGTGGGTTGGTTGGTACCCGGGGCGGATTGGTGGCAAGATGGCACACCTCGGAGCTTGGTACCCAGGGTGGACCGCCCCCGGCGGCACTCGTTCTCACTAGCGGCGGGGGGCCTTACGCCGCTAGTGAGAACGAGTGCCTAGATAAACCTGACATAGACTTCAAGGCACTACTAACCCAAAGATGTAATGTTTTTTGTACTAAATAAATATCTATATCAATTTATCTATGGCAGCATACTAAATTTGGTAGTAACTGTTTTTTTTATTATTAGTTTTAGCTGTTTCGGTCCCGCTGCTGAGAAAACACATTGTCATCTCTTTTCTTTTTCCATTTCTTCCAATTTAACGATATAATTTTATCCAAGTCGCTAGATTATTCGACCGATGTGGCGCGGTGGGCGAAGGTCCGCCTGCGACGCAGGAGGTTGCGGGTTCGATTCCCGCCTCGGGACAAATCTTTGTACGATCTGCAAATATTTCTATGTATAACAAAAAATATCTATTTATGTAATATATTGTATTATGTATTATGTATATATATTGTATGCAAGCTCTGCTAAGCTTGGGGCTAGATAATGCTGTGTGAATTGTCCAGCATTATTTATTTTTATTAATTGCATGCCATTAAAGAATAATCTAGCGACTTGGATAAAAAAAAACACCAATACCTTCTATGCCAGCATGGTGACCAAAAGCACTCGTACTCTGGGACTATATTGAACTGTTCCATACCCTGTGGTCAATCGTTACTCACATTAGTACCTCTGCTTGATTGATTTGGGTATTTTTTATCGATACGAAAGAGCAAGAAAAATAAGGGCAATTTGTGGCTAAAAGGCTCGTAGGAATCGTATGGCTTGATTTACAAAAAAATTCGTTTCAATCTCTTAAGCTAGTGGAATTGTTTTAAAATACAATGAATCTGTTATGAACGTTTTGGATTATGCTAGGGTTTGGTTGCAAATTGTTTTTTTTTTTTAGTTTTTCTGAGAGTCCACTACTTACTACCTTATTTTTGTTAAAAGTACTTAAACTGAATTCTGAGGTATTAGCTTTCAAAAACAAAGTTGCAATTAGACTAGCCAGGAGGTTGCGGGTTGACAAGCTCTGGTTCACTGGGCAGGCACTTGTTATTTTTAAGCTAGATTTTAAATTATATTTGAAAGCCTTTGTTTTGAAGTATGTGCCTTTGTGTATCAATAAATACATTTTCTTTCTTTCTATGTGGCGCAACAGGCAAAAGTCCGCCTGAGACGCAAGAGGTTGCGGGTTGGATTCCCGGGTTTGGACAAATGTTTGTACGATCTACAAATATTTGTTACGGGTGCTCACACACCTACTCAGACGAATAAAGACGACGATGGTGCGGCGTCCGATCTAAGTAAACTCGGAGCGTGTTTTACTTTTCCGAGCTAGCTCGTATAAGCACGGGTAGGAAAACAAAATGGCGTCTAGTAATTACAACCAAGCGTCGTATGAGATGAGAAAATTATCCGAGTGAACTATGTTAATTACCTATGAAATTGCTGTTCTGCCGTGCTGGCCATCAAATTTTTTTAAAAATAAAGTTTGTCTATGAATTCAATTTTTTTAAAACATGGCATTCTTTCATTTGTTTATTGATAAGCGTTATATTTTCATCGCATTTAATTTTTTTTGTCGTCTTGGATACGTAATACGATAAAAATTCGAATTATCATGGAATAATAGTACCGTCGTCGTCGCTACAACGCGGCATGCAATATCAACAGCATTTACGGAGCAAAGATGCATCGAAACACAACAATCAAAGTAAACACCCATGCAATATGGGTGATTACTCTGCTTAATAAAAAATAAAAATATAGAAAAAAAAGTTGGCAGACGTTAAATTATTTCGTTAAGGTTACGTTAATTTTTTTAGTAAAGACCTAATACCTATCAACAGTTAAGCTAGTACGCTCGTATGAAGCTACTCGTATGAGTCCACACGATCCGAGCTTTGTCCGAGTAGAATCTGATCTTGTCAACGAGACATAACCAAGGAGCATGTATTAAAATAATTTTCAAGCAACTTCAAAGAGGAGGTTCTCAATTTGACTGGCTGTTTTGTTTTTGTATGGGTGTTACGCGATATTTGCGTCAATTAATGGACCGATTTTGAAAATTATTTCAATATTGTAAAGAAAATGATCATGAGGTGGTCCCATAATTTTTATATCCCCAGGTGATTAGTATTTATCCTGCAAAACTTAAAAACTGTTCAAAAGTCGATTATTGGGTGTTTGAAAACAATCAATATCACCGATTTATAAGCAAAGTACCACAATGACTGTTAACAAAAAGCTACCATGGCAACGGGCGTATCCAAAAGGTCACCATGGCAATGACCAATAGGCCTCTTTTCATTCGTCATTCACATCAAACTAAATTAAACTCGAATTTTAACTCGATGTCACCACTTGCAAAATTTGATCGCGCTATCTAAGTGTTCCGGGTTTGAAACTACTTCCAAACCAATTTTAGTTATTCTGGAATTTTCAGTTGGTTTATCGTTTTTTAAAACACGCCAATTTTTTTTTTGAAGATCTATAATAGAATCCTTAATCAGTCAGCACCGGCAGTCTGCATCGGAAGCAGCGCCGCCTCGCCGCCGGGGCGTTACCAATCCCGTCTGCAAATTACAAATAAATTGATGGGTACTTTTCATATCCTGTAGGCGTAGCCGTTGTCTCTGCTTTTGAAATTCCAGCGATTTGTAGGTTCTATAAACATCTAGAGGAATTCATGTAATTTTTAAATTCAATACCGTTATGAGTACAGGATCTTGGGTGGGGACCGCGACGCAATGCGAAACGGGTGTGGGAAGATCTCCCACTCGATAGAGCGAAGATATTGTAGCTGTCGCAGGGAGTCGATGGATGGAGGCGGTTCAGTACCGCAATTCGTGGCTTCCTTTGTGGGAGGCCTATGTTCAGCAGTTGATGTACACATACGGGCTGATGAAAGGGTAAACCAGTCATAAGACTTATCCTACTAATATTATAAAAGTCAACGTTTGTGAGTATGGATGTATGGAAGTTGTTCCCTTTACACGCAAAAACTACTGATTGGACTGAAATTTGGTATGGTATATTTTGGGACCTGGAATAACATTATACATAGATAAACGAAGGCGAAGGCACGGCCAGCAGCTAGTACTAACTAATATAATAAATTCGAAAGTATTCTTGTCGAGTGTCCACAGTGACTGGGGGTCCACATTGGATTTTCATAATTCTGAATACGCTGTCGGTCTTGTTTGTACGTTTATCTGTTAACTTTTCATGACGAGATGGCTAAACAGATCTCAAAGAAATTTGGTTGGGAGATAGGTAAAAAACCGGAGATGCTGCCGGCTTATGTGCTAAGCTATTTTATATCCCGCAAAAAGTATGCGAAGACAGAAGCTAGTTACTTACAACTTAACTCGCATACGGTCCGCGTGGGCTCGATATTATGTGCAAAAGAGAACTCTTCGGATTATAGTAATATGCGGTTCTTAACAACTCATTTATCAAAAATCAAAAACAAACACGACAGTTAAAGCAAGCTTTAAAGCTTTTCGAAAGGACAATCCAGTGTAAGCTGAACCAAAAAAAAATTGTTAAATAAAATTGTACTTGTTCCTCTGAATCCAATTTTGTTTTACAAGAAACTCTCAGAGACGGGAATAACGGGATATATGGCTACAGCACATCCACGTGATTTATAAATGTGCTTATCTAGCCCATACACTGAAGGATAGGCTAGTGAAGCTTGTGGGTCTGGGAGGGCAATTCTGACAATTTATCTACTCGATAAATATGGCAAGAACTATCAAAATATCGAGTGATAATCAAGCGTATTCTCCAAATCTGTAATTCGATATAATATCGATGGTTTTTCTATGATGAGTTGCTCGATAAGTCGCACGAGAATGCAGTTTTTGACGGTACTCGATATTTATCACATGATATTTTTATCCCGTGAGAATGAGTAGCACGCGATAAAGTATCACGTGATACGTAGAATTGGCCCCCTGAAAGAATGTGATATCGCAAGACATTCTTACACGATATTTCTTCAAATACACGCTGGTAGCCATAATAACGTACCTAATAATATTTAAACTGGTAACCCCTATTCAGGACTGAAAAACTTAACACTTACTCATCATCATTCGTATACGTCTACTGCTGAACATCATCATCATCATCACCAGCTCATACACGTCCACTGCTGGACATAGGCCTCCCTTAAACGACGCCACGAATAGCGGTCCTGAGCCGCCTCCATCCAACGACTCCCTGCGAACGCTACGATGTCGTCGGTCCATCGAGTGGGAGGTACCCCTTACCACTCTGACAATAAAACCTCATTGGGCCCATACGACGGATCATTGAAGAATCAGACGAATCATCAATAATTACTGGAATAACATATAGGCTATTATCTAATTATTGGCATTTATCCCGATAAAACGCGGGCGAAGGCGCGGGCAGCAGCTAGTCCAATATAAATCGAGTAGCGCGATTCCTACTCGACTCCATAATAATCGTGAAACATAACGCGGGCACTTACAGTTACAGCACAATATTTCAAAGGCGTTTAATTTAATATTTCCACCGAGCTGGCTCGTTATTGCGAAGCCAATCAATGCTCACTATAATTATATTGCCACTCGATGCCTGCCTGACCCAATAAATTTCCTCTGTAGATATCATTTAATCCTGCGCAAAGTGCTCTACCACTTGCTTACTAATACCAACAAATTAATTAAAATATGCACCGTACTGATCGAGGAGGTGTTCTAGATTTTAAGTTAAAGGGTTCATCCAGGTCCACTTTTATTTAATATCTTCATATTTTTTTACCTATCCTGTAGATATTATAAGTTCCCTATTAAAGGTAGCCTTGCGAAAGTTGGAGCACGCTTTCCCAGAAGGGACTTATTCACTCGCGATTTTAGGACTCCTACATTGCTTACGTGACGTTAGGTCTGAATTTTGAAACACCTTGATTTCGATACGCCTGAATCCCAAATCAACCTTTTTCCAAAATGCCTGAAAGCCAAATTGTACTCTACCGGAAAACAGACGCAGGAAGTTCTAAGTTGTCTAGAATAAATGATTATTTATCATTATTATTCCTATGTGAGATGGTGGCCAAACGTTTCACAATTTGCAAATAAAAATTAAGAATAGATAACTTTTAAATTCATTATCAATTTTGCGTTGTATAACAAAAGTACCAAAGTAATTCTCATACGTTCTTTAAACATTTGATTCCCCTGGAGCTGTAATCGAACCCGCAACCACCTGTAACTCATAGTCAGCGGGCATTCGTCCACTGCGTGGCGTAGTGGACGGATATCCGGCTAGAATGTACGGCCGAGTTTCCCTACTTATTAAGCACAAGTATAAAGTAAGTTATATAGTTCCTTATATAAAATGTTTAACGCAGAACAAATCTAACGCGCAAGCAATCTTCGTAATGTCTTTCCTGCCAAATAAAGACTTACCTTTTCCGTCTTGAAACTTGAGTCTTGTGTTTCTCGGCCAAGTCGTAAGCTCTTTCAGTTTACCTGGTTCCTGAACTTTCCCGCGTCGGTCGCAGTTCAGCCCTTGCCGTGGCGTAGGGCGCACGCATTTGCGTACAGCCGCGCGTCTAATTCGTTTGTGGGAAAAACTGTTGAAAGTTCGTGTCTGGTTTTACAACGGTGTATTTGACTCCTGTTAACTTTTTGAGGTAAGGATTTTTGAATACTATTTAGGTGATGGATTATTTGGTTATAAATTCATTTGTTGATGCGTAGTAAAACCGTTCGAGTTTTAATATGTCAGTAAAACCATAGACCTAGTTTTTTTTACAAAACTGACTATGATCGGTTTAAGCCATTTGATGTAAAAGTTACAGAACGAAGTAATTTTTTTCATATTAATTCAAAGTTTACTTTATACTGAAGGGAAACTACAAAAATAATTACAAAGTAGGTTATTTAATATTCATATTAAAGTATTCGCTCTGATTTTAAAGACAGGTAAGAAGTTTTTTGAGAAGTTTATAAACCTGGCTTCGTCTACTATAAAAATAAATAGTTCAAACAATAAAGTTTTTCATAATAAATAAATAGAGTCAGTGTTTATTTCCCAACACAGGATTAAAGAAGGCTTCACGTGAAGATGGTGGAGGAAGAGGTTCTTACACTATTTAGTAAGAACACAGTAGTACACATTTCTGTACCTAAAAGTCCCGAAACTAGAAAGTGGCAAGGTTTTTTATTACTTTTTAAATTTTATGCGTTCTACAAGGTTCGACGAAAATGGTTAGTTAGTTTTATTCCTTGTCAAACGCAGAAAATATGCAATAAATAACAAAAAAACATATCTAGCGCCAACGTAAAGCAAACCAACGCCAAATACAACACCTCGGAAAGTAGGTACCATTGAATCGATGTTATTGATCATTATCATGGGTTCAAAATAGACGATTTGCTAACTACATTTCCGCTAGTTATATTACTTGTAAAATGCAGAAATCATACAAATAAAAATATTTCGTGCCAATGTGAAGCAAACCACCGTAAAATTTGTTAGTTATAAATACACAGATTACGATAACGTTACATAAGTTACAATATATATTTTAAGAATATATTTTTTACTGTTGAGTCTCATTTTGATCTCAGGTATAAATAATTCAGTGATTCCTTTCAATTTCTTCCATGAAAGAAACAACGCTAGGTGCTTACCTACGTCTCCCGGGGATTTTTGTTTCGCTTACTTTTAATATTAGGTAATATTCTTTTAAAAATAAAACGTACAGTTAAGATACCTACAAGTAAAGAGTAGATAACGTCTGTTATTAAAATACATTTTGATTCGATACTAATATTTACTCTTGTAAATTACGATTATTATTACTACCCGGTTAATTAATTATTTTTACTATTATATATATTTTTACTACTGCTAGAAGGCAAGTAGGGGCAATAAAAAAAAATATATCTGAATTCTAAAATTTGTTGTTTATTGTAAAAAAAAAATATGAACCTATGAACAAACCATTAGTTTTTCGATCGCACATTTGCAGTATTGGCGTTGGTTAAATAAATAAATAAATTGTTTTGATAATAAATAGTGATCTTGTATTAGATATATTACATCTTGTATTATAAAATATGTTGATGTTCCATGATAATGACATGTACATATTTTATGCAGACTCTTAAAATTTCAAAATCTCTGTAACGACAATATAAGTCTATTTTATTTATCTTATTAATATGTAGTAGGATATCAGTCATCCGAAAACACGCAGACTGGATTCTGGATGTCGAGGGCGCAAGACCGTCTAGAGTGGAGGCGATTGGAAAAAGTCTGCATCCAGAAATGGATCCATGACGGGTCGCGATGATGATAGTGATGATAAGGATAGCAGTGATCGATAATTACCTACCTTTTACTACTTCAGAACACTGAAAAATCGCCTTCTAAGATATCTATATAAAACATAGTCAGATTAGTTATACCTTTTTATATTTTTAGAAAGGCTGAACGGAAGACAGGAGACACTAATCTATAGTTAAATAAATAAAAAATAAATAATGCTGGAAAATCCACACAGCATCATCTAGCCCCAAGCTAAGCAGAGCTTGTGTTATGGGCTCTAGATGAAGAAGTAAAAGATCTAAATATAATTTGACAAAACCCCATTTTCAATAATTTCAAGACAAATTTCAAAGGGCGTTATTATGTAGTCGATAATAGGGTATGGTGTAGTTTATAGTAGAATTGCTTTTCATAACGTATGAATAGATTAGACTTTTACCTGCTCAAGTATTTATGATTTCATTTAAAAGAAAGGTGAATATTTAAACTAGATAAAAGTAAGCACTTTGCTATATTTATTGTATGTTTTATTTCGGTTCTTTTCACATTTTCATATAAGAACGAAATTATTTATTTTCTTGTTATTTTATTCTCCCATTTTGTTATACGTCAAATAAAATAATTTCACTTTACTTTTTTATTACTACGGCGATACTACGTAATTTTTAGCACAAAAATTGTGTAGCCCGCCCTCAAGTGAAAATATTTAAAAACTAATCCCTTTCCTGTCTTTCCTTAATAACCAGGAAGTTGGAGCAATTATACATATTAAAGTATCGCAATTATGACAATTAAAACGACTCGACAGAACTTCCCCGCTTTTATTATGATACGAGGTCGATACAAATTACAATCTTTGATGTAACAAAGAATACTAAATATAACATTATATGTCAGCCATGAAGGTGGTTATACATCTTGTTGGATAATTATGTACGTATTAATTACCGTAGGATGTGAAGAACATTCACCCTTCTTTTAGTATAAGAAGCTTTCGTAACAGCTTTGACCTAAAAAAAAACTATGATACTTTAAAATTATATAGTTTTGTCTGTTATTGGTTTAAATTTATCTTTATTTAAAGGCGTTTTCTTTACTTGTGTCGATTAAATAGTTTTTATGTTTATGTTTAACACGAGCATTTACCCATAACCGAGCAATACAGTGACATTCACCGATAGGTAGCCTGTTTCGTTAAAAACTTTACTATTACGGTAAAATGAGGTCAAAACTATTTTATAAAAAAAAGTAAAAATATTATTATAAAACCCAAACTAATATGAGACTTGAAACTTGTCTGGGGATTCTACTGATGAACGTCAGTGTAGGAGAACCAAGCATTACAGTGTGCAACCTGGAGCCGAATATTGCTAAAGGCTTTACTATAACATGAGCAGAGCACACAGATCCCCTAATACTATCCAACGATCCTATCCATCCACGGTTGAATGGTAGAGATCGCTCTTGACCGATAAGATCGCCACTTGTACCTAACTTAGTTTTAAAGTTTTTTTGTTTTGTTTTTTTTTTGTACTAATAAATTAGTTGTGCAATAAAGAGTTTTCTATCAATCTATCTCGATGATATAAATACATATTTTTCTTGATTGTTCTGGGTATAATCTAGGTACGTATAATAAAAAATATTTATCGATGTCATATATTGTAATAAGCATATCAGTCATCTAGTACCCATAACACAAGATTCGGGGCAGATGATGCTGTGTGAATTATTTATTTATTTGATGTTATCGTTACAGTTCATTCGTTACATCTCCATAGATGAATGAAACACTACCTCTAGATAATGCGTGCGATGCTATTTGCAGGATACTTGCTCGTTTTGTTATTATTATTTTAATCTGCATCAATCATTTCAATATTCAATCAAAATCTTAAAGAATTTTATGATATCCCAAAAATTTACGACTCCGGTGGGACTTGAACCCGCGACCCTCCTCTGAATACGAGGATGCGCTAACCAACTGCGCCACGGAGGCAAGTACGGAACGAAAAGGGACTTACGGACTATAGCGCCGTTAGCCCAAAGTACGGGCATAAGCACTATAAAACCTATCAAAATCTTATTTATTATTTGCCCATTAACTGAAAACGTTTAAATTTTTAATGCTATTGTAAACGATTTAATGTTATATTTTGTTATTGCTGTTACTATTTTAATGTGTGTATTTTTAAATGTTCTTTAGAATAATTTAAAGCATGATAACGTTATTTATTTTACGTAACTAGTGTTTGGTAAAAATCGTATTAGCTACATAATCATCATCATCAGCCCATACACGTCCACTGCTGGACATAGGCCTTCCCCGTACGACGCCACAAATAGCGGTCCTGAGCCGCCTCCATCCATCGACTCCCTGCGACCGCTACGATGTCGTCGGTCCATCGAGTGGATGGTCTCCCATGTAGGGGGGGGATTTGCCATAATAAACAAATACAAATTGCACAGAGAGATTGAAAGAATGATTTCAATCTTGAGCTTGACACGTCCCTCCATATGTATTTCATTCATCATAGGTAAAATGCCAAATGTGTCATTCTCAGAGGATACCATTGTTATGGTAAAGCGATAAATTTATGGAATTAGGGCCCTGGGGCCCTGTAATGTTACAATTTCTAAGATTACATCAACGACGATATGACGAACAGAGCATAACAGAGCGAGGCATTTTGCTACAAACTCAATATCTTGACTTGACAGCTGAAAACTGGATCCGATCCGTATATTCAGCTCCATATCGAGATTGCAGGTTTCAGTCCAATACCTGTCAGTCACACACGGAAGCGCTGGTTGTCAGGCTGGCCCATTTATAGTGCTATCTCGAAAAGTCAATGAATTAGAAAATGTTTTCGCAGTTAGAAAGGACCGAGCTGCCATAGTGCAGCGTTTTACCCTTTTGTTGACATTTGCGGCTTTCGTATAGGTCTAAATGTTAGAGCTCGGATACTGAACGAGGATACCGAACCTGAACAATGAAGATTTAAGTAAACTATAATAAATTTATAAATAATGCTGGACAATTCACACAGCATTATCTAGCCCCAAGCTATGCAGAGCTTGTGTTATGGGTACTAGATAACTGATATATACAATACAATATATTGCATATATAGATATTTTTCCTTTACGGCCGTGGGGCCGCGGCGTACGAATATCGACCCCTCCAACTCAACCCGTGGATGTCGTAAGAGCCGACTAAGGGAACCTACCAGAGGAAGGGCAGCAGCTTCCTTCTGAGTATTTTTAAACACCAACACTGCGATCACCAATCCGCCTGCCAAGCGTGGTGATTATGGCAAATCCCCCCCTACATGGGAGACCATCCACTCGATGGACCGACGTCATCGTAGCGGTCGCAGGGAGTCGATGGATGGAGGCGGCTCAGGACCACTATTTGTGACGTCGTACGGGGGAGGTCTATGTCCAGCAGTGGACGTGTATGGGCTGATGATGATGATGGTGATAGATATTTTTTACAATACATAGAAAACGACCAGAAAACCCTGAACAAATATCTGCAGATCGTACAAATTTTTGTCTCGAGGCGGGAATCGAACCCGCAACCTCCTGCGTCGCAAGCGGACCTTCGCTCGCTGCGCCACATCGGTAGTCTTTTCGTAGACTTTACTATATAAAATTTTCATTATCCGGGTAAATATTTTGCGGAAATGGAAGGATTATGAATTACTAGAAACGAAATCGGTTTCTAACTGTCCAACTATATTCAACTAATGGAACTATATTTGTATGCCTAACATAAAAGCAGCGGTATTTCAATCAGCCATTTATAAAAGGCTCATGACATCACAACGCCACAACCTGAAATATCTCACGTCACATTCACATTCTCATAACGATTTCACCGTTCACGCATTGCAACGTTTTTGTGTCAAAATCATGAAACCAGTATAAATATTACACAAAAGGATAGAAATGTGATACCACAGTGTGACATTATGACATTTATGCTCCTCTCTAATTTAAATTAACCGACCAACTTTAACTATACAAATAACTACCCTGTCATTTTAAAGTGCCCCATTTAAATGTCTAGTTATAAAACGGATAATTTGATATGGGAACTATAATTTTATAAACTGAGTTACTGAGTTTGGGATATCAGTGCCTATTTCGTAAAATGAGTTAATAAATAAAGTTTCTACTGATGGGATGATGTTCTCCTGGCCGAATTTTCGGCCTCGGCGACCAGTCTCGACAAAGAGTAGGCATGTAGCAGGACATATTATAGTGGACACGTGTGCACAACCACAAGTGCACTGGCTATTCCATAGACATTTTTTTAGCCGTGGGGCCGCGGCGTACGAATATCAACCCCTCCAACTCAACCCGTGGATGTCGTAAGGGCCGACTAAGGGAACCTACCAGAGGAAGGGCAGTAGCTTCCTTCTGAGTATTCTTCAACACCAACACTGCGATCACCAATCCGCCTGTCAAGCGTGGTGATTATGGCAAAACCCCCCTACATGGGAGACCATCCAATCGATGGACCGAAGACATCGTAACGCTCGGAGGGAGTCGATGGATGAAGGCGGTTTAGGACCGCTGTTTGTGGCGTCGTATGGGGAGGCCTATGTCCAGCAGTGGACATGTATGGGCTGATATGAAATGATGAGATATTTTTTCTCTCGTCTATTCCCTCACTCTCATAATCTGATAGGACGGCTGACTGAAATGACCGGTGAGAGGTGCTTTCCGAGGTAAGGGGCTGTAACTTCCTGGCTCCGGACAGCTACTGGGAAAGCTCCTACTATTGTAATATAGGTAGCTAAAAATGTGTGACACACGTAATTCGTTCTAACATAAATATATACCTATTATACAACAACATGGGAGACCATCCACTCGAATGGACCGACGACATCGTAGCGGTCGCAGGGAGTCGATGGATGGAGGCGGCTCTGGACCGCTATTTGTGGCGTCGTACGGGGGAAACCTATGTCCAGCAGTGGACGTGTATGGGCTGATGATGATGATACAACAACAACTGTTTGCCTCTCTGCGATGTGAGATTTGAGATATTTATTTTCTCTTAAGAATTAAAAATTCACGAAACTATAAATAAATAATGTGAGTGGCCTTTCAGCTATTCTAAATACATATATTCTAAGTACATAGTAAAACTACAATTACAATGGTAATAAAATTAATACAAATAAATGCCTACTTACAACTATAAGGTCAAAGTAGTTGTTGTTTTTTTTTAAGAAATTCTTAAATGTGAGGGTAGCGCTAAATAACTTGTCCGGCATAACATCTCGTCACTCGGTACGCAAGTGAAAGGATTGAGGTGAGACAATAGAAGTTTTTTAGGGCTGTGTTCCAGTGAGAGATTTGATATCGTAGTTTAAAAGTTGTTAAGTATTAAAGTAAAATAGGTTTTAATTATGAAAAATCCAATCAAATATATTGTACGTAGACAACACCCAAGACACCCGAAACAATATTTGCAGATTGTACAAAAAAATCCCGAGGCGTGAATCGAATCCGCAACCTCCTGCGTCGCAGGCGGACCTTTGCCTCCCACGGAGGCCGTCGTCATGCAAAACGGATGTACTTATTTATCTCTTTACGTATGTACATATACTTATTTATCTCTTTACATATGTACATATACTTATTCATCTCTGATACATTCTCTTTTCGTTTGCTAAGGTATGTACACACGAGTGTAGGTAGGTATCGTATCAGCAACTTCCAAGTATCCTAATGAAACTTTTGTTTTATGAAAGTTATACTTTTAAGCCCTGGGCCGTAAATTCTGAAAGGCTTAACAATATTTCTTGAGTTAATGCGATTGAAGCGAAATAAAGTTAGAATAAGCTATTTAAGTATAGCAAAAGTTCTTAAAATATTTGTTAAGACTTTGAAGAATAATGTATTAATCATTACCTACCTATCTATCTATTTATCTATCTATCTATGAAATTTGTTTAATGATCCCGCTTCCCACTTCTATTATATAAAAATCTCGTGTCACAGTGTTTGTAACCAACTCCTCTGAAACGGCTTGACCGATCTGATGTTTATATTTGGTAAGTCTGAGAATAGGTTGTTATTTCTTTTTCATACCTCTAAGTGATAAGATACATTGAATTTTAACAAAAAAAAAATATGATTTGGTATATAAAAATACATATAAAACTCAATTTTCACCTTTCCAGCACCAACCCCCATTTTCTTATAGCGATATTATTTAGTACTGTACCTAATAATTTTCAATCCTCAGTGGTCGATGGCAAAACAACGTTTGCGGGGTAAGGTAGTTTCTTTGTAAGAAATTAGCTTTGTCATATTGTAGCGCCCACCAACGGGGTTCTGTTATGTTATGATCTCATTATATCCTAAGAACTTGATATATGTACATATACCCAGGCAACAATTGAATAAATGATTTTAATGATTACGGAGTTTCCAGCGTGGAATTAACATTTTTGTGGTTTTCTTTTATTGCGCCCAACTCATATTTTTTTCTATTTAGTGTTCTGGAAGAGGTCCACAACATTTGGATCACTGCCTTCAAAATTAACAAACTATTTCACAGTCTGCAGTTCGCTCAATAGTTTCAATTGTAAATACTAGTTCTAATTTGTTTCTATTATTTGATTGTAATTTTCTTTCACAGAATAAGTAATTTTATGTTTTAGAAATGATTTCCCGCTTACTGCGCAGTCAAACTCATTCTGACAGGCAATTAGTGCTATTTCTCGTCTGGAGGCTTTGCGAATGCAGCGGTGAACGAAAAAGGGATTTGTGTGCAAATAACTGGTTAATACTCGTTTCATATGCCAGGTAACATAAAGGAGTTTAAACACGAAAGCCGCCGGCCCGTCACAGTCTGTCGTCATAAGCTTTAATGTCAGCGGCTATGGCGACAGCGACATGTCGCTTGACATCGCACCGGTGCCTCGTGACGACATTTCGCTGTAAGATGACCGACGACACGGTCATCTTACAGCGAAATGTCGCCACAAGGCACCGGTTAGCAGTGTGTTATTTTAGATAATTATGTATGCCGACATAATTATCTTAAATAATGTGCCAGACAGCAACCCGCCGGGATTTGTCGGTGGGGTCGGCAAGTTCGGTGTGTAGTCAAAATAATGCCACCGAAAGGGTGAGTCGGTAGGATGGATGTGTAGTTCCTTATGAGGAACAGTTTCTGAAAAATACGGATTGCAATGATATAAGCGACTTAGTTTATGATATACCGACCTTGTTTCATGAAATTGGATCTATATAAATAATGTTGGACGATGCACACAACATCACCAAGGCCCAAGCTAAGCAGAGCTTGTGTTATGGGTACTAGATGACTGATATACACAATACAATATAATAAATAGATAGATATTTTTTATTTTACATAGAAAATACCCAGAACACCCGAGATAAATATTTGCAGATCGTAAAAACATTTGTCCCAATTTTTTCCCATGGGCGGAAATCAAACCCGCAACCTTCTGCGTCGCAGGCGGACCTTCGCCCGTCGCACCACATCGGTCGTCAATGTTAATTGCTTACGCAGTTACCAAGGATTGGGATTCAAGGGATTAAGAAAGGGTTCTTGGAGTAAATGAGTGATTGATACAACCCAAACAAGGATTTTCATTCATTTAGTAAAAAAAATTATGTAGTGAAGTTTTGTAGGTAAACGAACTCGTAAACATTTATTTGGTTTTTGGTTTATATGTCAAATGTTGAGGGATCAGAGACACACTTTTCCAGCAGTGGGTTTAAAAGGCTAATTTTAATTCTGTTTTGAATTAAGGTATTAGATAGGATGACATCTCAAATAATCCTACTAATATTATAAATGTCAAAGTTTGTATGGATGGATGTATGGATATTTGTTACGCTTTCACGCAAAAACTACTGAACCGATTAGGCTGAAATTTGGTATGGGTATAGTTTGGAACCTGGAATAACATATAGGCTATGTTTTATCCCGATAAAACGCGGGCGAAGGCGCGGGCAGCAGCTGGTAGATTATAAAAAATATGAGTGCTCTACCAGAATTATCTTTTTTTATCTCTCGACCACGACCTCTGCGAGGTGATAATGTCATAGTTTATCTATCGAACCATTGGTATTGTTTGTAACTCGATAGTTTGTTTTTTTTTTACCTTTTGATAAGGCGCTCTGTACAAATCTGTTATTAGTTAAGCGTAACTTAATTCCTGGCGTCGTCGATACACCCTCAGGCTATAGCTGCGAAACTTAAATAATGTCACATGTACGCTATAAGAAACTAGAACATGTTGCTTTAGGGTTCCACAGGAAGGAAAGAAACCTTTGTATCTTTTTACAAAAATAGGGAGGGTTGTCATATCGCATCAACAACATGTAGCAATCTTCGTTTCATTAAAATCTCTAGGTTATTAGGTAATTTTCTAAATTAACGTTATCATAAAAAAATAAGGTCCATAATATACCTTTTTATCATGTTTTGTTTTATCTTCCAACTTTACGTCACTCCATCATATTTTCCCTCATTTTCCTCTACGCAGCCGTAACATTTTGTTCATATCGCTAAACTAAAATTCACACACGTCACTCTTTATAGCATTTTTCGTGAATATATAAAGATATGTTGGTTGTATTTTACGTACAGTTGCGTAAGTTTGGATATAAATAGCGATAGAAAGGTAAGCCCCCGAGTTTTACTTACTTAACTCGTGTTACCTACCAGTTGAGCTTATACGCTGTTTTACAATCCTTGATATTTTTAGAAAAAGTTTATTAACAAAATAACTAACATTTAATAAATCATTAGACCTCTGTGGCGCGGCGAGGTTGCGGATTCAATTCCCGCCTCGGGATAAATGTTTGTTTATCCCGAGGCGCGATATGCTAATATTTGTTCAGGGTGTTCTGGATGTTTTCTATGTATAATAAAAAAATATCTATCTATGTAGTCTATTATATTTAGTATATTAGTTATGTAGTAATACTGCGTGAATTGTCCAGTATTATTTATGTATTTATTTATATACATTAATTAATAAAAATATAATATTTTTAGCATAATTATAAAAGTAGTTGCGTCGTATGAGCCCTTTGTATAGTGCGCAATTTTATAGTTTTTCAAGCTTCATAAATTTTTTCCGTGGGGTCGCGGCATAGAATATCGACCCCTCCAACTCAACCCGTGGATGTCGTAAGAGCCGACTAAGGGAACATACCAGAGGAAGGGCTGCAGCTTCCTTCTGAATATTTTTCAACAACAACACTGCGATCACCAATACGCCTGCCAAGCGTGGTGATTTTGGCAAATCCCCCCCTACATGGGAGACCATCCACTCGATGGACCGACAACATCGTAGAGGTCGCAGGGAGTCAATGGATGGAGGCGGCTCGGGACCGCTATTTTAGGCGTCGTGCGGGGGAGGCCTATGTCCAGCAGTGGACGTGTATGGGCTGATGATGATGATGATGATGAAACTTTTTTAGAAGCACTCTAACTAAACATCTCAATGTTACTTTCCATTATCATTGCCCAGCGTGGTTCAGTGCCAAAGTTGAAGATATAACAGTTAACTTTTACATCCTCATTTGATCCTATTAAACGACCTGAAATATGCACAATTTGTATCTTCCTGGCATAGATGATAAAATAAACTTTTTAGCTTACGATACGAACAATTTTTGAGGCTGTTTCGCAGATCGCAGAGTTAAATAAATAAATAATTCTAGAAAATATAAATAGCGCTAGACACTTCACATAGTATCTTGGCCCAAAATAACCAGAACTACTATTATAGGTAGTAAATGATTGATATTCTTAATATAATACATTACATAGATCTTTACAAAAGCCATAGCTATTTCATAGCACCTCAATAGCAGAGTTGTGGCTAGGTCGTAGCACCTCCATAGCAGAGTCGTGGCTATTTTGTATCACCTCACAAGCAGAAACGTGGCTATTTAAGTTTTTAGCGTGTTGTTAGCTGTCTTGATTCAGCTTGTTTTAATTTAAAAATAAAATGAGTAAAAATTTTTAAAAATTATAATTATTTATTTATGCAACAACCTCGCTTATTATCAACACCCCCACAATAACAATTATAATCGAGGTCAATAATATAACGAATTTATCGTTTTTGTCGGTTCCCACGACGAGTATGATCATAAATGCATTAGGCGTAAATAAATCCTAACAAAACAATACATAAAATCGTATCGCAACCTGTAAAATACGAAGAAATAACAGTCGGAAATTAAACAGATGATAGCAGATAGGGAATTTCCCGAAATTACAGGACTAATGACGCTATTGTAACCGAATGCTCGCCTTAATCATCCGAGGAATCGAAATAATGATTCGTATTGGATTTTAAGCCTTTTGTCCGTATCGGTGAATGGAAATTCCTACCTAGAGTTTTTACAAGTTAGGATTTTGAAATTTTAATATAATATCTTTGAAAAGCCCTCCATTGACGAAGAATTAGATGGATATGCATACAAAAAACATACATACATAAATATAGTCGATATATTATAAAAATACACATAAAACACTACATAAAAACTACTCCTTTTTCGATGTCAGATAAAAAATACTGTGGCTCAGCGCCGCGACGTGTCTTGGTCTTGATGAGAAAATAAAATCCTAATATTTTTTACTAACCCTGTACCCCACTGGGGTTTTAATTAGAATTCTGGGTTTTATTTTAACTTTTAATAAACATCAAGGTTTATTGTCGACATGGTTTAAAGCAAAAGATAGATGTAGCCGAACCAGCAAAGGCACATAATAGCTTTAGGTTATATGTACAGGACGAAAATTTTATTGTGTGTCAGCCCAGTGTCTAAAGCGCCTGGTTTTTACAAGTCACCCGTTTGTGCCGACCAACAGTTTTTGAACAAAGCTTCCTTTTGTTTCTACTGGAATGGTTTATTGGGTTATTCTTTGTGCTCTTTGTTAGTCAACAAACTATTTCATACAGTTTTGTCATCGATTTTATAAAAATGGGACTCACTGTTCTTTTTTAAAAGCGCTGTTCGATACATAAATGATTTTACTTAATTGTTCAATCATGAGTTCATGACTGTAATAAAATGGTTATGAAAGAAAAAAGGAAAATTACATATTTAAGTATACACCAAATTTTTCTAACGACTTTTCTGTAGACCTAATTTACCACCGAAATTTTCACAACAAATTTATCAAAACACATTGTGTCATAAAAGCTTTTTCAGATCCTAGAACGAAAAACATAAATATAACGGGTTACATTGTTTGTTACTAGGTAATACGACCCTCGCTTTGATGTTAACGTCGTTACTATGAGGTGTCTACGCCGTAGACATATTGCTATGCCGTTGTTCGTAGCCGTGCTCCGAAGCAACGGCTACGAGATCGTATCATTGTTCAAGGTAACAATAAAGGTCTAATAAACTAGCTTTTGCTCGTGATTCTACTTATATGTATATGGTAGCGAAATTTATAACATTTATATTGTGTATATGTATGTATATACCGAAGATCATGTTATCTGCTACAACGAAATACATAATCAGATTGCGTAAAATAGAACTGAAAAATAAAACTAGACAGTTTACGAAATTAAACTAGAATTACGCATCTCAGTCATAATTTAGTTTGACGACCTCAGCAGCTCAAAGACCGGAGGTCAGTCTGTGACGCAGGAGGTTGCGGGTTCGATTCCCTCCGTGGTACCAATATTTGTACGGTCTGAAGATAATTTGTACCGGATTTTTATATGTATACTTCATAAAAATATCTAAACATAAAATCTATAAAATACATAAGTTATCCAATACCCATAACAAAAGTTCTGAGTTCTGTGAAGTTCTCTTAGTTCAATGCTAGATAATGGTGTGTGGATTTTCCAGCTGACTTAAGTAACTTCGAAATTAAGCTAAAATCCTATTTTAGCTTGAACTATGTTAGGTAAGAGTAAAACAACTCTATATTTTATGTATTTGAATTGAAAAGCCCCAACGACGAAACCGACATGTCGAATTCAAAACAAAAAACACAAAACTAAATACTCGCGTGATAATGAGCGCAGTCAATTATTAAAATATTCAAGTGACAGACATGGCCGGCGGCCGGGCATGAATATTCATCTGTAATTATGGTGACACATTATGACTCGTATTAATGTTTCATTTATTCCGCCGTTTTTCGCTTGAATTCACTTGCTCGTGTTTCTGAAATGGTATTTTTATGGCAGCACGCACGTCTGGCTCTGCGCTGATTTTACACGGGGTGACGAAATTTGGTTGACGACGCGAGGCCAACGATCGTTCATGCATACCTTCGTGCCTTTGAATTCAAATAACTGCCTACATGTTTCTTTTAGAGCTCGTTAGGTCGTTTAGTCTCTGAGGAAAGGAGGTCTGAATCTTGAGTAGAAAATTGAATGTCGTTTTATATTCAAATCATTCATTGAAATTGATTTCCTAAAAATAGCCTAAAATACAGCACGCTATATAATTATTATTTATAGGCGTTACTGTGGTGTTGGGCGAACTCATCATATCTGTGGTAGAGACATAGGTACTCATAGTTTTCCTTGTATCAGAATCAGAATCAATAACTTTATTTCTTTAGGCTTACAAAATAAGCACTCAGACAAGTCAAATTTTTTAAACTTTCGCGATTTGTTGACATAATTAAAGATTATTTATCGGATATTTATCGTGTATTAAACGTAGGGGAAAATATAACAAAAGGTACGCGATAATTACCCGATAAATAATCTTTAATTAAGTCAAATTTTATTCTATAAACAGCAATAAATATAGTTATTATTATCAAATAAGAAATAGGGTGTTATTGATTTTCTCTTCACTTTAATTTTTTGTCAACTAGAGGAAGAAGTGAAAGGAAACCACTAGCACATTTATATATTCTCACTTATGTGTCTAATACATTCAATTATTATCGTTGCAAAATCACACTAATATTACAAATGCAAAAGTTTGGATGTCTGTATGGATCTTTGTTACCTCTAAACTACTAAACGGATCGGGCTGAAATTTTGTATACAGGTAATTCTAGGCCGGGAATCAAACTTATACTTTTCTCCCCATAAATCAGTTCCCATAGGATAAAAATCCATCAACATCTCGATAGAAACAACGTATGCGAAGCCGCGGGCTGAGTTACCACTCGTCTATAGAAGAAAGAAGCTCTAAATAGTGCGTATGGAGATATTGATAGGATGTTTCCATCCTTGACACGCGCCCTATATCTACATATATGTAGTTTCTTTTATCTTTATGAGACGATACAATTGTTATTGGATTGTATTTTCAGTTAATAAAATCTATAGCATATCTATACTTATAATAAAACTGTAACAGGTCCAATTCTGTACATTGAAGATATTTTGAAATTTTTTTTGGGGGGCACTCTATTATCGATACTGATGCAAAAATGATTTTTTTTCCACCATGTCTGTCTGTCTGTCTGTATCTTGGCCGCGCATAGCTCCGAAACTACTCAACGTATTGAAATGAAACTTGACAGAATTTGAGATAATACTACGAGAAAGGACATATGATAATTTTTATCCCGGATTTCAATTGGGTTCCCTTGGGAGAGGGGATGAAAGTAAAATTGCTTGGCTGCGTATAGCGCCAAAACTACTAAAGTTATTCGAATGAAACTTAGCATGATTTAAGTTTATATTACGACAAAGGGCAAAGTATAATTTTCATCCCGGATTTCAATAAAGTTCCCTTGGGCGAGGGGATGAAATTACATTTTTTTGGCTGCGCGTAGCGCCGAATCTACTAAATGTATTCAAATGAAACTTGACCGGATTTGAGTACATAGTATGAGAAAGGACATAGGATAGTTTTTATCCCGGATTTCAATAGGGTTCCCTTGGGAGAGGTGATGAAAGTAAAATTGCTTGGCTACGCATAGCGCTGAAACTACAGAATGTATTCAAATGAAACTTGGCATGATTTAAGTTCAACCTTCGAGGAAGGTCATGTAATACTTTTTATCCTGGAATTCGTTAGGATTCCCTTGGGAGTGGGGATGAGAGTGACATTTCTCGGCCTAAATTGGCCTAAAATAGCGCAAAAACTGCTGAATGGATTCAAATGATACTTAGCATGATTTGAGTTCATACTACGAGGAAGGACATAAAATACGAGTCCATACCCCAAAGCCAACAAAATGATTACAAAATTGTTATTAGTGCCGATAAACGACCTACTGGACAGCATCCGGTTTGTACAAACTCTCGCTCACCCTACCAATGATGTTGCCGTCGTCCTGGTAGATCAGCACTGTGACAGGCGGGACATTGTGCTGCGTACCCGGGATGACCGCTTGCAATGCATTAGCGAAACGCACCAGGCATTTGCCTTTGCTGCTCTTCAGTATCTACTCGCTTATATATCTACTGTCGTGGCGAAGACGGATACATCTTTGATCTTCGACATGTGAATCCGAAAACTGACGAGACTGGATACTAAAAAAGTTTCCGCAATGCAATTCTACGCCTAGGTACATTTTACCAATGAGAGAAGGTCGCATTGCTCACCTGCAAAGGTTTCGAGGTTTGTTCAACCGTTTTCTGGTGAACACTTACGCCAAAATTAAAACGGAGTGTTTGGTATACATCAGAACAGAACAAATGAGAGAAGACTGCGCGCTGAGAATTATGTAGATCTGCGAGACGCCATGAACCAAGATAGAAATTGTGAAGATTTAGGACGACTGGTGATTCTTCCTTCCAGTTTTAGAACTGGAAATTCATTTATCATTTATTTTCTCTCACAAAGGTTAAACAGAAAGTTTTGTTACATGACGTTGTATATGTAACAATAGATGTGTAGTGCCCTATTCTCCAGTAGGTAGAGTGATCGCAAAACATAATGAGCTCTGTGAACATAGGCACGGAAGCAATACTGCGCAAGTACAATCAAATAGAAAAGTGATATTAACTAACTAGCGACGCACACGGTCTTCGACTAGAAATCCTTTTTATGGTGCTAATAGACACACCTGTTTCAGCTGCAGTCCACTGAAGTACCATTTTGAGGTTGAATTCATCGGCTTCTTTTCTCATAAAACTTATGACATCGAACACCATTTTCCATGATTGACGACGCTGTACGTTATTCCGCCCGCGAGGCATATTTCACTTTTAAGAGAAACAGCTAATATCAGGGAATACTCCACAAAATCGCAAGAATAAACTATCAAGCCAACGAAACGAACACCGAATAACCGTCAAAGACTTTGCTGCGTCATTGTACTCAAAAGCATTCATTCGACAGTATTGCCAACTAGATTATAAATAAATTTGCTACAGTTACATAGTAATTATTTCATTTTCAAACTTGGGTTAATTGCGTTTGCGTTTGCGTTAAAATGTTAAATTTCTTCTTACATTGTAGGTTTTATTAAATAATCTGTCATTGAGTATAAGATGTTTTTACATATTCTATAAATATTGAATTGAAAAATATAGTAATGCATAACAAAATGAGCTACACAAAATACAAATACGCCAAAACTTTTGCTGGCAACCCTGGTTTGACAGTCCCCCCTCTCACCCCGCTTTTTCCCCTCACCTCACCACGCCTTATTTATGGTTCAGTGCGCAGACGTTGAAGCCAACTTCACAGAGCTCATAAAGATTTGCGCGTACTCTACTATCAGAAGCTTTTGAAACGTATAATATACATAGGTAAATGTGGAGCTGTGTGACGTCCAGTCAATAAAATCTAGGTATACTGTATATGTAAATCTATACTATACTACATTATTAAAAATAAGTAAGGTTTGTGAGGTTGTAGGGAGTAATCTCTGAATCTGAGCCAATTTTGAAAATTCTTTCACCTATTGAAAACCATGTTGTTTGTGTGTGTTATAGGCTATATATATATTAACAACTAAAAATGTTTACCGCTCAACGAAGTGGGCACGGGTCAGCTAGTAATTTAAATAAAAATAGAAATGTGATTTGAATTAAATTACAAAACCTAACATTATATAATACATACATACATATATTAGATAAGAACAGATTAGATTGAAATAAAATTATAATTAGAATACAATCAGACGTTGTATCCACACACCGGAGCAACACATTGGACAAAGTGTGTTCATATAGGGGACATACGCCCTGCCACTGTTTATTGTGAAGTATTATTGTGAAACGATAAATTTAGTGTATTTAGGGCCTTGAAGGGATTTTTTAATTCACCAAAATTGTATTAGACCACACCAATTCGCTGAAAAGATTGTTCGATATTTTGTGTTGCAAAATTGCATCAAACTCATCTCGTCATTGCTTTTTGGGCCTTTCATGGCACGTCCTAGCGTTATGCTTATTAGATTTATGAAAACTGAAATGTAGCAGTTATTACCATTGTCAGTCCATTGCGCTAGCAATTTCTCATACAGTAAAATATTAGTATAAATATTCGAGTGAAATGTAAAACGAAAGAAAACGGCGTAGTTTTTCATGCTTTGTTTTATTTTTGCATGGCAAAAGCTAATTTGTACATAAAGCTGATAGGCATATTACATGAATGTTTAAAACAAAGAAAATGTGACCCAGTTTTACGTTTTAGTTTTTTGCAGTGAGGCAAAGCTAAAATTGGACTTAATTTCACATTTATTTTCCGTTTTAGGTGTTAATAATATTAAATAAAAGACCGATTAACAATAAAAGAGATAAATTCAGATTTTGTTTAAGTATAGGCAAATAACGACGTTAAGATTTTTCTAGTTATATCATTTCATCCAATGAAGAAACTGATTAAATTTTTAAGATTCCAAATTTTTTTGAGCTACAATGTTTAGCAGTACTTAAACACAATCATACTCGCATCTATATGAGCATGTTACATGCAAGTGTGCCGAAGTATTGGAAAACTCCAAAACCATAAAAGCATGGTCAATCGGACATATTGACCAATTTGACCACGCTTTAATGGTTTTGGAGTTTTCAGTTTAGTTTGGAGTATTAAATAAATTATTATATATAAATAGTACTGTACAATCCACACAGCATCATCTAGCCTGAAACTAAGTATAGCTTGTGCTAAGCTTCTATAAGAACTTGTTAGTGAAGCCCCTAACTTATAAATGAGAAAATTATCGTTATTATCGACTAATACACGCTAAAGCGCGTCAAAACCACAAATGCGCCAGTTGGCAGGACAATTAACCCAATACATTATAATAAAGGACAAAGGATTCCGGTCACGCGCACGCCTACGATATTTCACACGTTATTACAGTTTTACGGAGGTACAGCTTTTATTATGAGGTTAGCCGTGTAAATAAGACCGCGGTATTTTGTTATTACCTATAAAAGCCAAAAAATTTAAAGCTAGTTTCGCGATAAAGGCTAACCTGCAGTAGTGCAATGGGCAAAGGCTCGCCTGAGATACTTAAGGTTGCGGGTTCGATTCAAAACAGATAAAGCCAAAGAAATAATTTATACCAAAACACATAACACACTAATATTATAAATGCAAAAGTTTGGACGTATGTATATCTGTTATTTCTTCACGCCAAAACTCCTGAACGAGTTTAAGGCCTTGAAAAAACATAGGTTACTCTTTATCCCATAAATCAGTCGCTAGGGTATAGAAATAACCTATAAACGATTCGATAGAAACAACGCGTGCGAAGCCACGAGCCGAAATTAGTTTAGAATAAAGAAGTGTTTGGGTTTGCGACTTAAAGTCGCCTAGTTAAGTAAGTCACTGTCGTTACGGCTATCACGTTTATAAGGTCGAAACAATATACGATGTAATGTAAAACTGACTTTTCCTTTTTAGAGAGTTCATTCTTATTATGTGACTTTTTTTTATCACAGTTGGGTAATAATTATCAGTTTATTTGTATCATAGAGATATTTTTAGAATTTGAAAGAATGACAATTTTTTTTTATGGTATATAGACCTTCGTTTGACCACAATATTTTATTTATATATCATATTTTTATTTACCTGCCTTATTATCTACTACACAACACAAAAACTTAAGGAACGTACGAATTAATACTAAGTTCATATTATATGTATTATATGCGCAGCAGAGCTTTGGGCAAATATGGCCTCCACTCAGCAATTTGCTAGATGTACACTTCACCATCATCATCATCATATCAGCCGATCGACGTCCACTGTTGGACATAGGCCTCCCCTAAGGATCTCCACAATGACCGATTTTGCGCTGCCCGCATCCAGCGATTCCCTAGGTCTTCCGACCTTCACTAGGTCTTCGGTCCACTTAATTTGCGACATATTAAACCACCGTAATCGACGTTTAAAAGTCGCGTCTTAGATATTCCTCTCAGATCCGAGGTCACGATCCTAAAACGTGCGTGTAAATAAAATATTTTTCCACAAAAAGCGAGGCCAATCCAGTACGCTACACTATTTTACTTCCCCACTTCACGTCATAAAACTGTCGTTTTGTTTTCAATGTCAATTTGGACTTGTCAAGAGGATCCAATTATTTTGGAACTATCTTTTGACGAAGAAATTTTTGTCGTGTTCTTTAGTTTAATACGACTAGGGAAACATTTTTATTTATCTTATACTAGCTGACCCGACAGACGGTGCCCTGTCATACAATTCAAACTTCAAATTTTATTTCAAACGTGCTTAGAAAAGAGTGTACCTAAATAGCGCTGGGGCTAAGGTTACATTAAAAAAGTTTTTAATAAAGGCAGTCGTTAAGTTTACCTGAATTATCTAAATTTCTGCGCAATTTTATTATTTTTTTCACCTTCTACGATGTATTAGAAAACATAAAAAAAACATGAATGAATTAGGTAAAGCCGTTCTCAAGTTATAGCTGGACCAAGCGAAATAGGGGTTAATTTTTATAATTATAGAGATTATACAAACGGGATTCCTGAAAGAGTTTGACGACCGATGTGGCGTAGCGGGCGAAGGTACGCCTGCGACGCAAGAAGTTGCGGGTCGATTCCCGCCTTGGGACAAATGTTTGTCCGATTTATATTATGTGGTTACTTCCCATAACGTCCAAACATATTGTTCACGAAAAAAAATCTTTCATATATTAGTTCCCAACCACATCCAACGAGCATTTTAATAATAATTTTAAAAATATGTTTTGGTTATTTCTATGTAAAATAAAAATTATCAATGCAATATATTGTATTATGTATATCAGTCATCTAGTACCCACAACATAAGCTCTGCTTAGCTTGGGGCAAGATGATGCTGTGTGGATTGTCCAACATTATTTATTTATTTATTTTGTGGAGGCCTTTGCCCAGCAGTCGGACAACAAAGTTTAGATAAAAAAATAAACTTACATTAGGGGCTTTCAGCCTAAAAGTTACTAATTCAGCCCTGTTAGGACATTGAGCAGTAACTAAACACTACATAAGTAGTATAAAACAAAGTAGCTTCCCGCTGTCTGTCTGTCTGTCCCTATGTATGCTTAGATCTTTAAAACTACGCAACGGATTTTAATTCGGTTTTATTTTAAAGAGTGATTCAATTGGATGGTTTATATTTATAATTTGAACCCGTGCATAGCTGGGGCGGGTAGCTAGTCTTAAATAAATTATAAATACCTATTTTTCACATCACAGTAAACATGAAAAAATAGTGATATCGACAAAAAACTGAAGAGGAGGAGGTTCTCGGAATTTGTAATGTATATACATACGTCGATTTCATTGTTGTATGGAGAATTATCCCGAGGTGGTCTTATAATGTTTTTATAAAACATTCTGTTTCCGAGGGATAAGTATTTGTCCCGAAAAACTTAAAAAACAATGTAAAAAAGGAATTGGAAGTGTTTTTGATGGTAAAATAATTTATTGATTTGAAATAAATTAATTATTTTATTATTATGTATTGAGTTAATGTCTAATACATAATTATGTTTTTATTTTTTAAATATGCTGCTAAAGTGGTTCCTGTTGAAGGTACTTGAGCAGCAACTTTTATAATTTCATTAGCACACATTCAATATAATACAATACGAAAAAGCTTTATTATTATTATTTAGTCTGTTTCTCATTTCCATGATCACGGGCCATATAGTGACCCGGTCCTTTGGGAGGCATGCGTGGAGCCGAAGCCAACAGCACAGAGGCCCTTTATGAGAATTAATCTAAAGGCGAGAGCTACACATAGCGGGTATCATCCTTGGTTGCACAATATGATACACCCGAAGATGATATTCGCCAGGTGTAGAGACTATTGCAAAGGAAAATGAAAATAACAAAAAAGCCATGTTATTGTGGTGAATGGATGGACTGGGTAATTGGGCTATGGGGGAAACTATGGACGCCTGCCATAAACATACTCTCAATACTGTTACAAGCGGCAGACGGTGGCTTGCCGAAGGCTGGACGGGTTCCTCAAAATGTTGGCTTATATGCCGGTAAAGGAACAACATCGGTGCAAACGATTAAGGGGTGTCGAGAGGTGCGGCCCCGATTTCACCATCACGAAGACACGTGAGCGGGCTTCCTCGTTATTACGCCATTAGACACTTCCACCCCCGTTATTATTTATATTATTATTTATTTTACATTACATAAGAAAAGTACAATGGGTGGCGAAGCAATATCTTCCAGGAAACCTTTGTATGACAAATTATGTGAATTTAAGCTCATATGCCAACTGCTGAATTTGCCTCCTCTAACAAGAGGTAAGTACACAAATTATGAATTACATTCATGATTCTACTAGCAAAATAGTTTAATTTTTTTATGACGGATCAAAAACTTAGAGTTAACATTCAATTTTCCAGATTACAGCAAAAACGTCGTTATTTCTGAACAAAATGGCTCAAAAGTTTTCTGCCAGTAAACACGTGAGCCCATAATCCCCATCGTGCATAAATTAACTTTTAACCCCAAAAATAAAGCCGTAGTTTCAAAATTATTAACTGTTCACCCTCAGTGGCCAGTACCTGGGTTCCTACTACGAGATTCCACTCTCCATAACTTTACTATCGAGTCCTGTTCTATCTTGACTAGATGTGATCAGCCTAAGACCGGAATGGAACAATAAATAGTCTAACTATAAAATCCGGTCTGAGAAATTTACTCACCCATCTGTTATTTTATAATGACTAGCTTATAAATGATGTTATTATACTAATTGATATATCGCACATAGGTTGCCTATACAAATCGCGTACAGAAGCTGTTAAATAATAGAATAGAAATGCTCTTTATTGCACACCAAGATAGAGAAAAACAAAATAGGAAAACACACAGAAACACTTGCACAATTGACGGTCTTATCGCTAGTAGCGATTTCTTCCAGGCAACCTTTGGATGGACACGTAACTATTGTAATATACATTTTAAGTTTTTTTTATCAACGTGAAGTTGATAAAAAAAACAGTCATTGTGTTATTAGAAAAAATCGAGCATAAGATCACGCGAGGTGCACCTATCTGGTTTAAGGTATGTGTTACTCTTTTAATTGCACTAAGACTCGTGTTGGTCCATTGTTCGTGGTTCTATTTTGCTGGTGCAACCTGCCTAATTCCATCCAGAAGCGCAGAATTTTCACAGGCTTCGCGAAGTAATAAATAATTTAATAATAAATAATGCTGGACAATTCACACATCATTATCTAGCCCCAAGCTAAGCAGAGCTTGTGTTATGGGTACTAGATAACTGATATACTTAATATACACTACCTACATAGATAGATATTTTTATTGTACATAGAAAACATCCAGAACACCCAGAACAAATATCTGCAGATCGTACAAATATTTGTTCCGAGGCGGGAATCGAACCCGCAACCTCCTGCGTCGCAGGCAGACCTTCGCCCACCGCGCCGCAGAGGTCGTCTGCGGCGCGGTGGGAAGTGTCCGCGGTAGGTCCAGGATTCCGTGTCATTGCGCTGTTACTCCTTCATGTTCCAAGACTATGTGGGCAGCTGATTCTTCGTTGCTGAGACATTTGCTGCAGAGAGGGATGTCTGTTGCTTCGATGGTGAAGAGGTTGTTTGTTAAGAGGACAGTTTCCTGTGAGTGTCCTCATTAGGACGCGAAGGCTAATTTTGATCCAGGTTTGCGGTCGAAGCGTACCTATTCAAAACTTCTCTCTTAAATTATTTCCAACGTCTTGCAATAGTCAGAGAATCGGGATTTACAACCTGACCTATCCTCAGTTATGTCGGGTCGTCCATTACATAGGATTATGAGAATAAGGGAACAAAGAGTGCATCTGTGTGTGAGTGTGTGTGAGTGTGTGTGCACATGCATGTGCACTATCCGCGCATACATTCATATGTACTCGTATATAATCTCTGTTGAGACAAACTGCTACAGCAACAAATCGACTAGGATGAAATAGACTAAGATTCTCGAAACTTTGATTTCATAGTAGGGGTCTGCTTTTTATACCTACGTACGTTTTAATTATAACAGTTATAGCATAGAGTTAATTAATATTGATAGTCTGAACGTACAGGGATATTGATAGGTGCGGTGCAGAAATATCCAGAAGGCATTGTTAAATGAATTAACTGAGCGGTTTGAACTTTAATCAGATTTAAAACTGCGTTCATTTTATTACAAAATTTAGTAAAATTTTGGTTGGTGTTTTATTTTAGTTCAGTAATGTTTTTTTATGTGGTTTCAATAGGAATTTCAATGTAAATAATAAATAATATAAATATATAAATAAATAATACATTCAATGTAATTCATCATCATCATCAGCTCATACACGTCCACTGCTGGACATAGGCCTCCCTCGTACGACGCCACAAATAGTGGTCCTGAGCCGCCTCCATCCATCGACTCCCGACCGCTACGATGTCGTCGGTCCATCAAGTGGATGGTCTCCCATGTAGGGGGGGATTTGCCATAATTACCACGCTTGGCAGGCGGATTGGTGATCGCAGTGTTGGTGTTTAAAAATACTCAGAAGGAAGCTGCTGCCCTTCCTCTGGTAGGTTCCCTTAGTCGGCTCTTACGACATCCACGGGTTGAGTTGGAGGGGTCGATATTCGTACGCCGCGACCCCACGGCCAATTCAATTCTTCAATTTAGTTAATTCTATTTAATAATTTCAATATTAATTCAATAAATAATGGTTTCAATAAATATATTCAAACAAATTGTCAAAAATATCCTTTGTAAAAAGGCTTATATCAGACTATCTAGAAGATAAAAAAGCTAGGGATAGATTTGCTCTTGCTCTCTTTGATGATGATGATGATGATGATGATGATCTTTCAATCATAATAATGCATCGTCAATCATTTTTAATAAGGTCAACGCTACACAGTTTAGGTTAATTAATTCATACTGAGCATGCGTGGTAATAAATTAAGCAACACGCTTTTTTATTACTACTTTTCTAATAGAAATAGAACCCGCATTGATAAAAACCATTACAATTATTATTTTTATAAATAACTAACAGCGCCGAGCAGGTGCGACTAGCGGTAAAAAATAATAATTTGGGAGTTTTTGACTTTTACGGTAAAGGATTTTGATATGCTAAATTTATTTATCTTTGATACATATTTTCAGCCCAATCCGTTCAGTGGTTTCGGTGCAAGGAAGTGTAGCTACGTCATCATCCCTTCATAAACCGAACGTTTGGCGCGGCGCGGTCCTCATGCGTCCGCTCTTCACGTTGTCACCAGGAAACTGCGAGGTGCGCATCGTCGCCGCGAATATTTATGTGGCCATATATTTATACATACCTCGCCCCGCACTTCCCGCACTCCTTACCTTACCTGACCGCGGTGTGAGCCGTCTCCTGATTGGCCGATTCGCGTATCTCGCTCTTCGGACTCATGCTCAGCGACAATTTAATTTAGTGCATAAATATAGTGATTTTCTTGAATAAAGCATTCAGTTTTACCTACATTAATATTGGCGTTTCTCTTCTATGATAAGAACCTCAACCCAATAGGCAGGATCCCTATAACTGGTGACCCCGAAAAGAACACATAAGAAGAATAATGGAGAAAGATCAACGGTCGGAAGCACAGCAAGCGACAGGAGTCCAAGCAACTCCAGCAGCGTACATTCCTCAAGAACTAGCCCAAATCAGTCTTTCATTGCGAATTCCACCATTCTGGAGAGACAAGCCCCGACTCTGGTTCATCAGTTTCGAAGCAGTTACAAGCGATTTGAAGAAAGGACAAGCACAACTCGCTCAAATGGTCATAGCAAAATTGGAAAAACAAGATGTTGAACAAATCGCAGACCTCCTTCAAAACCCTCCAGCTACGGACCAGTACAACATCCTAAAGAATCGTCTCATCTCATCGTACGAAGAATCAGACAGCCGACAACTACAGAAACTACTGACGGATATAGAATTAGGAGACCAGAGGCCCACTCAGCTTCTTCGCCGAATGAAAACCTTAGCCGGAGACAAAGTTCCAGATTCTACGCTGCGAATGATGTGGACAAACCACCTTCCTCCTCACGTCCGTTCTGTATTGGCAGTAAGCGAAACATTCAGCACAAAAACAGCACTCGACGAACTCGCACTTCTTGCAGACAAGATGATTGAAAATAGTCCCAGCTGTCAAGTCGCAGCTATTGAGCGACCTTCACCTCAGACACAGAATTCCGACACCCAGTTCCTCGTGGAAGAAATACGCAAGTTAACCCTCGAAGTCGCCGCTCTCAAGGAAAATCAACAAAATCAAAATTTTAGAAGATCTTACCAACGAAATCGCTCTTTCAATAGACAAGATGGAAACAACAGATCGCGAAGCCAGACTCCTTCACCCTACTGCTACTACCACCGCCGATTTGGAGCAGAAGCCTATCGCTGCACAACACCATGCACTTTCAAGAAGGAAAACCAGAAGACGGAAAACTAACCTCTACGCTGGATGAGGCGGGCCCCGGCGTATACGAACATTCTTACCGCCTATTCGTCACTGATAAAAGAACAGGATTACAATTTCTCATCGACACCGGAGCCAACATCTCCGTACTACCGCCGAAAAAAGGACAACTGCCAAAACCGCTGAACTTTCAACTTTTCGCCGCTAACAACACGACGATTCCAACATACGGAGAAAAAACCATAGAAGTCGACTTGAACTTAAGAAGACCTTTCAAATGGATTTTCATCATAGCTAAAGTCGGGAAACCCATCATCGGAGCTGACTTCCTAGCACATCACCAACTCATCGTCGACATCAAGAACCGGAAACTCATCGACGGAAAAACACGCCTTGAAGCGAGTTCTTTCGTTCGAGCCACCAACATACCTACAGTTCGTAGCGTTGACATACAAAAATTATATCACAACATACTGGCGGAATTTCCCGGAACTACAAGACTTACTTCAATGAACCTATCTCAGAAACAGAACGTCGAACATTTCATCGAAACCACTGGACAGCCACTTCACTGCAGAGCCCGCCCAATTCCACCTCATCGTTACGAACAAGTACGAAAAGAATTTCAGAACATGATCGATCAAGGGTTATGCCGCCCAAGCAAAAGCCCTTGGTCGTCACCTCTTCATATCGTTCCAAAGAAAAATGGGGATCTACGAATATGCGGAGACTACAGAAGACTAAACGCTATCACTATTCCAGACCGATATCCTATTCCAAGAATCAAAGACTTCACTTTTCAACTATGCAACAAGAAAATATTCAGCACTATCGACTTAAATCGTGCCTACCAACAAATTAAAGTGCGCGAAGAAGACATAGAGAAGACCGCCATAATTACACCAATGGGACTATTCGAATGTCAGCGTATGTGTCCAGGTTTGAAAAATGCCGGCCAGACGTTTCAGCGATTCATTCATGAAGTACTCCACGGACTCGACTTTGTTTTCGCCTTCATTGACGATCTACTCATAGCCAGCCCCGACGAAGAAACTCACAAAAATCACCTGCGCACAGTTCTTAGAAGACTTGAAGATAACGGCATCACAATCAATCCATCCAAATGTGTACTCGGCGAATCAGAAGTCAAGTTTCTCGGTTACACCGTAAACCAAAAAGGTATCAAACCGCCTGAAGAAAAAGTGTCCGCAATCTGTAACTACATCAAGCCCAAGACAATAGAAGATCTTCGACGTTTCCTTGGAATGATCAACTTCTACCGTGAGCACATTCCGCAAGCCGCCCAGATGCAAGCACCTCTGCACGCTTACCTACACAACGCCAAGAAGAAAGACAGATCAATCATCGACGCATCAGACCTTTCGGCGGGAGCCGTTCTTCAACAGTTTATTAACAAGACGTGGCAACCACTCGGCTACTTTTCAAAGAAGTTTTCCGACGCTCAACGTAACTACAGCACATTCGACCGAGAGCTACTGGCTATCTACATGGCAGTCAAGCACTTCAGGAAAATATTCGAAGGAAGACGTCTAATTATATTCACCGACCACAAACCACTCACCTACGTTCTTCAGAAATCACCGTCAGCATCAGAAACACCACGCCGAGCGAGACAACTTATTTTTATCAGCGAGTTTACCACCGATATACGACATATCAGCGGAAGCCAGAACATCGTAGCCGACGCACTAAGCCGAGTACCTGTCGACATTATCACCTGCCCTACATCACTCGACTACGAAAAGATCGCCGAAGAACAAGAAAGAGACAGAGAGAATATTGATAAGCTTGCATCTCAAAGCAACTTATCGATAAAGAAAATAGCATTACCTAATTCAAGAAAAGCTATATACTGTGAAGCATCAACACCGTTTGTCCGGCCGTACCTACCAGAAAACTTTCGACGACAAGCATTCGACGCACTACATAGCATCAGTCACCCGGGCGTTCGATCAACACGAAAACTCATCAGCCAAAAGTTCTTCTGGCCGTCTATGAACACCGAAGTTGCTACCTGGGCCAAGCAGTGCATTCAATGCCAGCGATGTAAAGTTCAACGACACACTTCGAGCAATCTCGGTACCTTCCCGCCAACGGAAAGATTTCAACACGTACACATCGACGTCGTCGGCCCGCTACCTACATCGCCTCAAGGACATCGCTACTTAGTCACCATGATCGACCGCGCGACAAGATGGGCCGAAGCCATACCCACAGACGACACTTCAGCCGAATCAATAGCGAAAATCTTCTACGAAAACTGGATATCACGATTCGGATCGCCGAAAGTAGTGACCTCCGATCAAGGAAGAAACTTTGAAAGTCGTCTATTCGCCAAACTGCTTAACACCTTCGGAACCGAACGAACTAGGAGCAGCCCGTACAACCCGAAAGCAAACGGAATGGTCGAACGTTGGCACCGCTCCCTCAAGACGTCTCTCAAAACTCGGCTATCTCAACATTCAACGTGGATCGACGAGCTACCTACAGTGCTACTAGGACTTCGCGCCGCCGTACGCACTGATACAGGCGTCAGTGCCGCCGAACTTACCTATGGCTATAATCTACGCCTTCCATGTGATTTCTTCACCACATCATCATCTTCGCCACCACCACCAGATCAAGGCATGGATTCCGACTTCGTGAGCCGCCTACGTGAAACTATCAACGCCCTAAAACCATCGCAACAAACATTATCGCACGGAAACAAGCGAACGATATTTGTTCATGAAGATCTACGTACCTGCAAACAAGTTTTCATCCGGAACGATGCTGTGAAGAAACCGCTCCAGCCTACCTACGATGGACCCTACACTGTACTAGAACGCAATGAAAAAACATTCAAACTATTACTACCAGAAAAAAGATCCGCTGTTATTACTATCGACAGACTCAAACCGGCCTACACAGTATACGAAGATACACATGATAACTCGTCAGCAAGCCAGCAAGATACAAAAGCATCACCAACATCGGTCTTCATGACGCCTGCACCTATTACATCGAGCTCAACGCAGTCAAGCCAGAACCAACCTTCCATTTTGAAGAAAACGCGCTATGGACGAGCGATCAAGCTTCCGGTACGCTTTCGCTAGGGAGGGAGTCATGTAGCTACGTCATCATCCCTTCATAAACCGAACGTTTGGCGCGGCGCGGTCCTCATGCGTCCGCTCTTCACGTTGTCACCAGGAAACTGCGAGGTGCGTTTTTTTTTTTTTTTCGAATGGATTATAATGCTGTTGACCGCAGATGGCCATGACAGCGTTACCGGGCTTTTGGCGGGCGCAGAGGGCGCCTCGCCGGTGAAATTAGGTTGGGGCGACACGCACAAGGGCCACCACTTAGGTGCGAGCCTCGGCTTGGGCTGTCGCCAGATGCTACACAAGAGGGTAATGGAGGTTTCGCCTAGGTGCACGAATGCACCTAAGGGCGGAAGCGGGGAATTCTTCGACCCCGCATCCGGCGGGGTCGGTTTTTGGTCGGTTGTGTAGTGTGCGGAAGCGAATTGGTTGCCGTCACCTCCGGGTTAGCGGCGGTGATTGGGTCAACGGGGTCACCGAGAACGTGTCTCGGTCTACGGAGGAGAGACTGCGAGGTGCGCATCGTCGCCGCGAATATTTATGTGGCCATATATTTATACATACCTCGCCCCGCACTTCCCGCACTCCTTACCTTACCTGACCGCGGTGTGAGCCGTCTCCTGATTGGCCGATTCGCGTATCTCGCTCTTCGGACTCATGCTCAGCGACAATTTAATTTAGTGCATAAATATAGTGATTTTCTTGAATAAAGCATTCAGTTTTACCTACATTAATATTGGCGTTTCTCTTCTATGATAAGAACCTCAACCCAATAGGCAGGATCCCTATAGAAGTATCAAACAAATTCAAACATTCAAACTTTCGCCTGTCTACTAATAAATAATAATGAATAATAAATAATGCGGATAATCCACACAGAATCATCATCTAGCCTCAACCTAAGCAGAGCTGTGTTATTGATTTAAATAATACAATATTAGTAGATTGTTACACAAGGGTAGTAGGGGAGCTATTACAGAACAAGATCCAATTTGGCGCCAGTGCGAGCTGAGCTCGCAAAGGGTTCTAAATTGGATTGAGTGCACCCGAGATATTTAGACGCCCGAGCGAAGCGAGGGCGAATATAGTTCGAGGGTGCACTCAATCCAATTTCGCGTCCTTGCGAGCGCTCGCAAAGGGCGCTAATGGATCGAGTGCACCCGAGAACATAGTTTGAGGGTGTAATAGCTACTTGCAACCGAGGTAAGCATTCTACTTTACATCATAATGGCGAGCGAAATAAAACATTTATATACGTAGGTATGACAAAATGTAATTTTTATTAGAAAAATTAATCATTTATTTTAAAAAAATGTAAAATATATTCTGCTTCGAGATGATAGAAATCAAGCGTGCGGACTAGTTCTTCATCTGATGAAGTACTTGACATACTGAACTACCACTTTAAACTTGTTTATTACAGTTTTAACTTTTAACTTTAGTTTATTACAGTCGCACATATCAAATGAAATGAAATGTCGCCATTTCCACAGTTTTTTTTCAGTAAAAAGTTTTCTTATCATTTTATAAGAACAGAGATTGTTTCACCAAGGAGTTTTGCATACCTTGAACTGTAAAGTCTTTACAATTCAAACAAAGTGTGACGTAATGAGATTTGAAAATGGAATTCCTATAAAATGTATTGTCTGGTGTTGCGAATACCATCTTACACAGCCTACTTGCTTGATTTGTAAAACCTTCTTGCCGAGCATTATGATGTAAACATATAAATAGATCCTCTCGACATTAGGTACTTATAGAGTCCCCCAAGGCAGTGTCCTAGGCCCGACTTTATTTAACATCCTACTAATATTATAAATGTCAACGTTTGTAATGATGGATGGATATTGTGGAATTTTGCGTGAAATAGTTACAAATGTCCATACATCCATGCATCCATCCATAAAAACTTTCACATTTATAATATTAGTAGGATAGGATAGGATATTCTATTATGTATCAGTTATTTAGTGCCCATAACGCAAGTTCTGCTTCGCTTGGGGCTAGATAACGCTGTGTGAATTGTCCAGTATTATTTATCTATATATATTAGTGTAATTTGTCTACTCCGCCTTTAGTAATACATATTTAATATCACCGTGTGGTCAATCCCTACTTAGATCCTTCCTACCTAATTCACACCACTCTAATATTCTATTAAAACTCAAAACATCCCCTAAAAGGGCAATTTATTCACTTTATAAACAAGAGAATTACATGAATAATGAACCGAACTAAATGTGCCTGAATTATCATTTTTGAATAAGTAATGTTTCGGTACTCAAACAGGACAGGTGGCGACTTAAGGCTGGCGATACACGATAGACTTGACGACGACGCCTAGTAGAATTTTTAAATGCGGGTTTTTTTTTCCTAATTTTAGGATTTGGAATTGTGACGTCAACGAGAATAATTGTAAGAAAAACTAAACACAATCGCGCGAGCTTTTAAAAACATCTGTACGCACAAATATTTAAAGTATGTCGGCGTCGTCGCATCCAAGAATCAGGCTGTTTGTAGAATGCTTAACCCAATTGCAAAACGAACGCTGATTTGGTAGGAATAGCAAATTGCAAGGCTAGCGAGTAAGCAAATTTCTAAATACTTAATAACTTTTCAAGCTTTGTATAGGTTCAGATACAAACTGATAAAGATTATAATTGAAAAAAATATGGATAATCTCCATTTTCTTGCAGCTACACCGGTTAGGTACCACCCCTTTGAGCCCCGTCGATTTTTCCCCCTGTTTTATATAATGTATATTATAGTATACAGTAACGCCTCGTCTACTCGTGCTTTATACTCTTGACCGAATGCTCCAACAAAAGGAAAGCTCTTATGAGTTTAGTTTTAACACACACCATTATAGCACACTATAGTACATTCAATATAATATTATTATTTGAGCCTAATTCTGCTTTACAATCGCTACACTATGACAATGGTATCAAAACTAGCTGCACAAGACTACTAAAACTATGCTGCGCAAGATTAGTGTATCTTTTAAAGGGCAATGTATACGCTTCTACAACAAAACTCCGAGTGAAAAATGGGGATCTACGAATATGCGGAGACTACAGAAGACTAAACGCTATCACTATTCCAGACCGATATCCTATTCCAAGAATCAAAGACTTCACTTTTCAACTATGCAACAAGAAAATATTCAGCACTATCGACTTAAATCGTGCCTACCAACAAATTAAAGTGCGCGAAGAAGACATAGAGAAGACCGCCATAATTACACCAATGGGACTATTCGAATGTCAGCGTATGTGTCCAGGTTTGAAAAATGCCGGCCAGACGTTTCAGCGATTCATTCATGAAGTACTCCACGGACTCGACTTTGTTTTCGCCTTCATTGACGATCTACTCATAGCCAGCCCCGACGAAGAAACTCACAAAAATCACCTGCGCACAGTTCTTAGAAGACTTGAAGATAACGGCATCACAATCAATCCATCCAAATGTGTACTCGGCGAATCAGAAGTCAAGTTTCTCGGTTACACCGTAAACCAAAAAGGTATCAAACCGCCTGAAGAAAAAGTGTCCGCAATCTGTAACTACATCAAGCCCAAGACAATAGAAGATCTTCGACGTTTCCTTGGAATGATCAACTTCTACCGTGAGCACATTCCGCAAGCCGCCCAGATGCAAGCACCTCTGCACGCTTACCTACACAACGCCAAGAAGAAAGACAGATCAATCATCGACGCATCAGACCTTTCGGCGGGAGCCGTTCTTCAACAGTTTATTAACAAGACGTGGCAACCACTCGGCTACTTTTCAAAGAAGTTTTCCGACGCTCAACGTAACTACAGCACATTCGACCGAGAGCTACTGGCTATCTACATGGCAGTCAAGCACTTCAGGAAAATATTCGAAGGAAGACGTCTAATTATATTCACCGACCACAAACCACTCACCTACGTTCTTCAGAAATCACCGTCAGCATCAGAAACACCACGCCGAGCGAGACAACTTATTTTTATCAGCGAGTTTACCACCGATATACGACATATCAGCGGAAGCCAGAACATCGTAGCCGACGCACTAAGCCGAGTACCTGTCGACATTATCACCTGCCCTACATCACTCGACTACGAAAAGATCGCCGAAGAACAAGAAAGAGACAGAGAGAATATTGATAAGCTTGCATCTCAAAGCAACTTATCGATAAAGAAAATAGCATTACCTAATTCAAGAAAAGCTATATACTGTGAAGCATCAACACCGTTTGTCCGGCCGTACCTACCAGAAAACTTTCGACGACAAGCATTCGACGCACTACATAGCATCAGTCACCCGGGCGTTCGATCAACACGAAAACTCATCAGCCAAAAGTTCTTCTGGCCGTCTATGAACACCGAAGTTGCTACCTGGGCCAAGCAGTGCATTCAATGCCAGCGATGTAAAGTTCAACGACACACTTCGAGCAATCTCGGTACCTTCCCGCCAACGGAAAGATTTCAACACGTACACATCGACGTCGTCGGCCCGCTACCTACATCGCCTCAAGGACATCGCTACTTAGTCACCATGATCGACCGCGCGACAAGATGGGCCGAAGCCATACCCACAGACGACACTTCAGCCGAATCAATAGCGAAAATCTTCTACGAAAACTGGATATCACGATTCGGATCGCCGAAAGTAGTGACCTCCGATCAAGGAAGAAACTTTGAAAGTCGTCTATTCGCCAAACTGCTTAACACCTTCGGAACCGAACGAACTAGGAGCAGCCCGTACAACCCGAAAGCAAACGGAATGGTCGAACGTTGGCACCGCTCCCTCAAGACGTCTCTCAAAACTCGGCTATCTCAACATTCAACGTGGATCGACGAGCTACCTACAGTGCTACTAGGACTTCGCGCCGCCGTACGCACTGATACAGGCGTCAGTGCCGCCGAACTTACCTATGGCTATAATCTACGCCTTCCATGTGATTTCTTCACCACATCATCATCTTCGCCACCACCACCAGATCAAGGCATGGATTCCGACTTCGTGAGCCGCCTACGTGAAACTATCAACGCCCTAAAACCATCGCAACAAACATTATCGCACGGAAACAAGCGAACGATATTTGTTCATGAAGATCTACGTACCTGCAAACAAGTTTTCATCCGGAACGATGCTGTGAAGAAACCGCTCCAGCCTACCTACGATGGACCCTACACTGTACTAGAACGCAATGAAAAAACATTCAAACTATTACTACCAGAAAAAAGATCCGCTGTTATTACTATCGACAGACTCAAACCGGCCTACACAGTATACGAAGATACACATGATAACTCGTCAGCAAGCCAGCAAGATACAAAAGCATCACCAACATCGGTCTTCATGACGCCTGCACCTATTACATCGAGCTCAACGCAGTCAAGCCAGAACCAACCTTCCATTTTGAAGAAAACGCGCTATGGACGAGCGATCAAGCTTCCGGTACGCTTTCGCTAGGGAGGGAGTCATGTAGCTACGTCATCATCCCTTCATAAACCGAACGTTTGGCGCGGCGCGGTCCTCATGCGTCCGCTCTTCACGTTGTCACCAGGAAACTGCGAGGTGCGTTTTTTTTTTTTTTCGAATGGATTATAATGCTGTTGACCGCAGATGGCCATGACAGCGTTACCGGGCTTTTGGCGGGCGCAGAGGGCGCCTCGCCGGTGAAATTAGGTTGGGGCGACACGCACAAGGGCCACCACTTAGGTGCGAGCCTCGGCTTGGGCTGTCGCCAGATGCTACACAAGAGGGTAATGGAGGTTTCGCCTAGGTGCACGAATGCACCTAAGGGCGGAAGCGGGGAATTCTTCGACCCCGCATCCGGCGGGGTCGGTTTTTGGTCGGTTGTGTAGTGTGCGGAAGCGAATTGGTTGCCGTCACCTCCGGGTTAGCGGCGGTGATTGGGTCAACGGGGTCACCGAGAACGTGTCTCGGTCTACGGAGGAGAGACTGCGAGGTGCGCATCGTCGCCGCGAATATTTATGTGGCCATATATTTATACATACCTCGCCCCGCACTTCCCGCACTCCTTACCTTACCTGACCGCGGTGTGAGCCGTCTCCTGATTGGCCGATTCGCGTATCTCGCTCTTCGGACTCATGCTCAGCGACAATTTAATTTAGTGCATAAATATAGTGATTTTCTTGAATAAAGCATTCAGTTTTACCTACATTAATATTGGCGTTTCTCTTCTATGATAAGAACCTCAACCCAATAGGCAGGATCCCTATAGAAGTATCAAACAAATTCAAACATTCAAACTTTCGCCTGTCTACTAATAAATAATAATGAATAATAAATAATGCGGATAATCCACACAGAATCATCATCTAGCCTCAACCTAAGCAGAGCTGTGTTATTGATTTAAATAATACAATATTAGTAGATTGTTACACAAGGGTAGTAGGGGAGCTATTACAGAACAAGATCCAATTTGGCGCCAGTGCGAGCTGAGCTCGCAAAGGGTTCTAAATTGGATTGAGTGCACCCGAGATATTTAGACGCCCGAGCGAAGCGAGGGCGAATATAGTTCGAGGGTGCACTCAATCCAATTTCGCGTCCTTGCGAGCGCTCGCAAAGGGCGCTAATGGATCGAGTGCACCCGAGAACATAGTTTGAGGGTGTAATAGCTACTTGCAACCGAGGTAAGCATTCTACTTTACATCATAATGGCGAGCGAAATAAAACATTTATATACGTAGGTATGACAAAATGTAATTTTTATTAGAAAAATTAATCATTTATTTTAAAAAAATGTAAAATATATTCTGCTTCGAGATGATAGAAATCAAGCGTGCGGACTAGTTCTTCATCTGATGAAGTACTTGACATACTGAACTACCACTTTAAACTTGTTTATTACAGTTTTAACTTTTAACTTTAGTTTATTACAGTCGCACATATCAAATGAAATGAAATGTCGCCATTTCCACAGTTTTTTTTCAGTAAAAAGTTTTCTTATCATTTTATAAGAACAGAGATTGTTTCACCAAGGAGTTTTGCATACCTTGAACTGTAAAGTCTTTACAATTCAAACAAAGTGTGACGTAATGAGATTTGAAAATGGAATTCCTATAAAATGTATTGTCTGGTGTTGCGAATACCATCTTACACAGCCTACTTGCTTGATTTGTAAAACCTTCTTGCCGAGCATTATGATGTAAACATATAAATAGATCCTCTCGACATTAGGTACTTATAGAGTCCCCCAAGGCAGTGTCCTAGGCCCGACTTTATTTAACATCCTACTAATATTATAAATGTCAACGTTTGTAATGATGGATGGATATTGTGGAATTTTGCGTGAAATAGTTACAAATGTCCATACATCCATGCATCCATCCATAAAAACTTTCACATTTATAATATTAGTAGGATAGGATAGGATATTCTATTATGTATCAGTTATTTAGTGCCCATAACGCAAGTTCTGCTTCGCTTGGGGCTAGATAACGCTGTGTGAATTGTCCAGTATTATTTATCTATATATATTAGTGTAATTTGTCTACTCCGCCTTTAGTAATACATATTTAATATCACCGTGTGGTCAATCCCTACTTAGATCCTTCCTACCTAATTCACACCACTCTAATATTCTATTAAAACTCAAAACATCCCCTAAAAGGGCAATTTATTCACTTTATAAACAAGAGAATTACATGAATAATGAACCGAACTAAATGTGCCTGAATTATCATTTTTGAATAAGTAATGTTTCGGTACTCAAACAGGACAGGTGGCGACTTAAGGCTGGCGATACACGATAGACTTGACGACGACGCCTAGTAGAATTTTTAAATGCGGGTTTTTTTTTCCTAATTTTAGGATTTGGAATTGTGACGTCAACGAGAATAATTGTAAGAAAAACTAAACACAATCGCGCGAGCTTTTAAAAACATCTGTACGCACAAATATTTAAAGTATGTCGGCGTCGTCGCATCCAAGAATCAGGCTGTTTGTAGAATGCTTAACCCAATTGCAAAACGAACGCTGATTTGGTAGGAATAGCAAATTGCAAGGCTAGCGAGTAAGCAAATTTCTAAATACTTAATAACTTTTCAAGCTTTGTATAGGTTCAGATACAAACTGATAAAGATTATAATTGAAAAAAATATGGATAATCTCCATTTTCTTGCAGCTACACCGGTTAGGTACCACCCCTTTGAGCCCCGTCGATTTTTCCCCCTGTTTTATATAATGTATATTATAGTATACAGTAACGCCTCGTCTACTCGTGCTTTATACTCTTGACCGAATGCTCCAACAAAAGGAAAGCTCTTATGAGTTTAGTTTTAACACACACCATTATAGCACACTATAGTACATTCAATATAATATTATTATTTGAGCCTAATTCTGCTTTACAATCGCTACACTATGACAATGGTATCAAAACTAGCTGCACAAGACTACTAAAACTATGCTGCGCAAGATTAGTGTATCTTTTAAAGGGCAATGTATACGCTTCTACAACAAAACTCCGAGTGAGTTGCAAAAATTATCTATAAATAAATTCAAACAAACTATCAAACAAATCCTTTGTAAAAAGGCTTATTACAAAATATCTGATTATCTTGAGGATAAAAAAGCATGGGACGACTTTTGCTCCAACTCGAAAACTAACAACCTAACAAGGTAAAGGTTTCTTGTTCGCTTCTTTACTTTACCTTAAAAAGATTGAAGTGAACAAAAAATCAAAGTGATCACTTTATTTCCCTGTTTTAATTATGTAATTTTAATTTTGTGACGTGTCCAAGAGTCCTGTAAGGTCTAAAGGATATAAAGCACTTTGATATCGTCTACGAATCGTCACGTAGAATGCTTAAATTAAGATACTCCAGATAGTGGTTAATTTTTCACCTCTTCCTTTTATCGTGAACAAAAAATCAATAATACTTTATTTATTATTTGATAATAATTACTATATTTACGTACGTAAGTGCCTCTTTTGTAAGCCTAAAGAAATAAAGTTACTCAAATCTGGGGGCCTACTACTAGGCGAAAAAGGAAAATCGAAGTTTCTTTTTCGTTTTCATGCAAAACCAACTCTTATCAAAAATTATCAGAAACTTCGATTTCGTTTTTACGAGTTCGGGCCCTGCATCTAAATCTAAAGTACATGCGGTGCTATGGAAAGATAAATATAATACAGTATGTAATGTAGCTAGTAGCATGTAATGTAGTTTTAAACTTTATCCTTTTGACACACTTCCCTCCTGTAGTTTCGTTTATACAAAGTAAAATACCGAAACGTGTAATTTTGAGACGATTCCACTATCGTACTAAAGCGATTAGCATAGCAGAATAAAACCCCTGATTTTGTACAAAACATTTTACAGAAATTGACCGGAAGTAGGTTAGACTACGTACCACCTTGTTATAAAGTATTAAATAAATAATACGGGTGGTTAGCGTGGTAAATGGAAATAACAGACATGCTAAATAAATAAGCAGTTGGTATATTATTTTGAGCTCTGAATAAATAATATTGTGAAAATTAATATGAGTTGCTGACGAACACAAACTAAAAATTCCATTTGATAAGCTAAAGCTTGATTAAAGTGTAAACTATGTATTTGGAATGGGGTTTTTCACGTGCTAAGCACCTAATTTAGGTATAAAATATGAATATATTTTCTCGCCTACCCTTTTAAATTTGTGGTAAACCCTGTTAGAACCTAACTAGTTATTTGTACATAGTGAACTCATTCAAAGGTACCAAAATAATTAATCGAAAGTTCTAAGGATCAGATTCCAACCAATTTGTTTACAAAACTTAATAGCTCAAACAAACAGCCCGTTTTACAAATTAAAATCATTCCTCATCGATCCTATCCACGGTTGGACGAGATAAATATGGCGGTTTTATCGCTTTTGAGCGATAAAACCGCCACTTGTAACTTAGTTTTAAAGTATTTTTGTTTTTTACATGGACCAGTTGTGCTAGCTTGCAACAGTCTACAGTTGGCTCAATTTTTTAGATTGTAAATACTAGTTCTTTTTTATATTATTTGATTATAATTTTCTTTGTTATTAAATGTACATACATCCTTGTATTAAGTATATCAATTATCTACCCACAACAGAAGCTCTGCTCAGTTTTGGGGCTAGATAATGCTGTCTGGATTGTCCAGTATTATTTATTTATTTTTCTACTTATTGTTAATTAGTGACTAAATACTGTGAATGTATCATCATAATCTATCGATTGATACCTATGTATTTCGACATGGGTCACAAAATCGTTTTTTTTTTCTTCAAAATTGCTGACTTGTATTGGCAACCCAGGTTCGAAGCTCTTGTGTGATTTGTGGAGCATTATCCTTATATTATAAATGAGAAAGTGTGTTTGTTTGCTTCTAGCAACCAATCGATTTTATTCTTGGCATAGAGTTAGTTGAAAGGGTGGAGAGTAACATAGGCTACTTTTTGCTCTGGTAAAACATCAAATTACCACGAGAGATTTATGAAAAAAAAACCTTTTTATACTCCTAGAAACGTGAAATTCGAATTTAACGCGGGTGAAGCTGCAGCAAGTTTATTTATATTTTTTTACGAAGTCTTACTCAAAATACTTCAATGCTAGGTAGATAGGTAAACAAAACTAGGCAGCAGCATGAAATATGTTTTACAAAAGTTTGCGCGCCTCTTGTTATACGCATCTCCATATTTATGGCATTTACATTTTATTCCGCTGTCCATTTTGCGTAGGCTCGGACGGAGCAAACTGGCCACTGGTCCGGACTGGTCGTCATCACCGGACAAGTACTGCCCCTACTGACTGCCTTGTTGGTCTAGCGGTAGCGTGTTTAATCTCAAAAGAGAGTACCTACCTATAGAGCTCCCGGGTTCAAATCCCGGGTCGGGCCAATATATTGCTGTTGCGATTTTCCTTGCAAGAAATTTCGCAGAAACAGCCCGGGGTCAAAAAGTTGGCGAAGTTACACCGGTGCCTAGGAATTGCTGGTACCGCGACATCTCCTCCACCGTGTCGGTCTGCCGTCCCATCGGATTATGAGAGTGAGCCTGCGTTTGCGCACACACTTGTGCAATATAATATAGTAATATCTTGCGCACATGGCTAGTCTTCACTAAGCCTGAAACCAGAAACGAGTCGTTGCATCTTTAGTTGCCCGTCTGCTCTCACCTTTGGCCTGAACTTGTTATGAACATGAAAACTCCATTGTTCAAAACATCATTGTTAAACTTTGAGTTTGCAGGAATAATTTACCCTCCTTATAACGTCTAATAGTGCGAAATAGATGCTAATTTTAGAAGCTTGTAAAGTTTATGTAAGTCTTGACCTGGTTAAATACGAATGCAGAAAATAAGGCTCGATAGCTGAAATTAAAATTCAGGGTAAAGCAGTAAGTACTTGCCTCTAGGTGGCGTACTTATCTCTTAAGAACGGAACGGATAGCCTTATTCCCCATACAAACGTACTTTCCGCTTCATTTGGTAACTATGTCCCCGATCTTATTGAAATTTACCATACGTAATCGGATGAAAAATAGCTATGTTTGCAGCGGTTTAGTTTTTAAAAAAACATAATGATATTATAATGATCAGTTTTGACCACCAAATCGAGTCATCTTCAAGTGATTTTTTATGCATGATAGACACTTTTATTGGAAAATCTGTCGCGCTGCAAACATCCTAAATATATTCAACATTATAAATATTTTTGTAATCAATCGTTTACTCTAAATTAATCGGAAAGTACGAAAAAATATCAAAAAATGGTGCCAACACCAAGCACACGCACACAGCCACATGACAGCTTTGTATAAGATGGTTAGACGCGCTTTCTAACTCATAGTGCGCCCCATTTCATTCTACGTGAAACAACAACAAATCTGCATGAGAAAATCCGTTTCCGTTTGGGAGAGGTTCGCAGCCTTCTTAAGGCGCATAGTGATGTGACCCCATTCCACGGTATATTCTTATTTTTGAACATGACTTGAACGATGCCCTTTTACAACTGATCTAATTTAATTTATCTTACATATTTATCTAAATTCCTAAGTAATTTAATTATTTCTGTTTGTCTGTTTTTATGGCTTTGAAGTAAGCATAATTATTAGCACATTTATTGTGAACTATTGTAAATTGACTTATCCAAGTGTGCCCAGTGCTCCTACGGCGAATAAATGCGTAGCGCCACTCTTAATTTTTTCTTGTATTATCTTTGTACATGTAGTTTTGTACTATTTCGATTAAACAAAAAAATGGTTTTAAACTTTGGTGGCCACCAAACGCAATAAACCATTTTCTGCTAATACTAAATGAAACAAAACTATTACAGAGGTATCGCAAAAAATAGTTTATATTGGGTGTTATCTATTGGCGCATGGCGTCGAGAACTTTCGGTAATTGTTTTCCATAACGATAATAAAAGAAAGAAAATAAAGAGTGGCGCTATTTTCGCATCACTATGTGCCTTAAGGCGGGTACTGACCGGTGTTACGGGGCGTAATGTACCGTTCGCAGCAATCGTGAATTGTTACGTTGCCGCCGCGCCGCCGCCCCGTGTGCTAAAATCCGCCTCGTTGCTTGTTGCGAGCCTTTCCCCTTACTGACTGCACGAACACTCGCTGTGTAACACGTTATTTTAGAATTATATGAAAGTAAAAGTATGTAAGAATTTCAATGTTCTGTCTAACTTTATACATACTCGCTGACCCGGCAAACGTTGTTTTGCAATCGACCACTGAGGGTTGAAGATTCGTCATATCAACCCATACACATCCACTGCTGGACATAGGCCTCCCCTATACGACGCCACAAATAGCGGTCCTGAGCCGCCTCACCACGCTTGGCAGGCGGATTGGTGATCGCAGTGTTGGTGTTGAAAAAATACTCAGAATGAAGCTGCTGCCCTTCCTCTGGCAGGTTCTCTTAGTCGGCTCTTACGACATCCACAGGTTGAAATGGAGAGGATATTCGGTTGCAGATTATTACAGTACTAAAAATATCGCTATTAAAAAATCGTTGTTGGTATTTAAAAGGCGAAAAATTAAGGGTTATATATGTATTTTTTAATGCCAAAACATAACAAACTTAAAATAATTCTCCAAAAAATAATATATAAATATTTGCGGTGGGCCACCCTTATCTCTTAGGGGTTTAAAAATATATAAGTTAAAAACTTCTTCTCAGACCTACCAAAAATAAACAAAAAATTAATAAAAATCGGTCAAGCGTTTCAAAGGAGTTTGGATACAAACACTGTGACACGAGATTTTATATGAATAAAGTTAAGATAAAAGATTGACATGACGTACCTAAAACGTATTATATTTAGATTTAGATAGCAAAATAAACATACATACATTAATGTAGGTACCTACTAGTGGTTTCTTTTTCACTTCTTCCAAGTCTTCTTCACTTGTCGAAGAAATGAAAAAGAAACCACTAGTACCTACCTACATTATTACTGGTGGGCTAAAAATTTAAGTGAAGAAAATATAAACAGCTTACTTCTTATTTGAATTTAATAGATATAACACACTACCCTTAGATTATATAAAGCGTCGTAGTTTTTCAATCAATACATTAATTCAAGAGCGAGCATTTTCAAATCGATTTGTCAATTATAAAATCATACAATCAGCCAGCCACAGCCAAATTGAAATTCGGCGATCAGTAATGAACGTATTGTAGTCGATCGAATGCTTTTTCATCGCAATTAAGTCCGATCTAGTGGCTGCGGTCATTTTAATCGTCATGTCGGTGCTTCGAGAGTTGCGATCGCGTTTTGACACGGGTTTGAATGCTGTTAAGGAGAAGCTGCGAAGGCTTTATCAATCCTACTAATATTTTAAATGTCAAAGTTTGGAAGGATGGCTATATGGAGGTTTGGACCTCTTTCACGCAGTTCAGTAGTTTACTGAACTAATTGGGCTGAAATTTGGTATAGGTATAGTTTGGGACCTGGAATTACATATAGGCTATTTTTTATCCCGATAAAACGCTGGCGAAGGCGAGGGCAGCAGCTAGTCTTCTATATAAAAATATAATAATAGATTCAGGTGTTACCTATTTTGCGGAAATCCATTGCAAAATATTAGAATGAAAATATATTTAGTAGCAATTCCGCAAACAATCCATTCTGATAGTATTCATCAAAGTAAGTTGTAAACTAGTTTCAAAATCGAATAAATAAACGAACATAAAAACTACTGCTTTAATATGATTATATTTCCTTTAAAATAAAAAGGATTCTGTAATTATTACTAGATTCGATACAATAATAATAAAACCCCCAAAATTGGAGCAAATCAATTTTTTTTGAAACAATTTCAACCATATTGCTCATATTCTGATATGATATTGGTTATTTTTATGATTTATTTCATTACTCATATAAGATTACTAACATAAACATTGCGGTCAGAATTGGGAGCCCCCTTATATAAAACTAATAATTTTAAAAAAAACACAGCTGGATGGGCATATGCCTTTTTATCTATTACAAGACACAATGTAATAACAGGATAGCTTTCTGAAAAAATCTATTCAGTCCGTCATTTACATTACCAAAAAATATTGAATACTTAAGTATTTTTTCTTTTGTCAATTAAGCAAAAAATTACGAAGATATGGGTCGTAAAAGTATTAATTTATCAAGAGCCTTATCAATACAAAGTTGTACAATATATCTGCAAAAACAATAACTATAACTACTAAGAGATGCCTACAAAATTCATGCCCAGTTGCAAGTTCCCGAAACTCGAGGGCATTCCAGTAGCCTTAAATTCATATCCCTGACTCGGGAAGGCAATAAAGTGTTTGAATTTTTGATCTGGAGGTTCACCTCAACACGTTAGAGACTTGAATTTATTGCTCTGTATCAAGAATTTCCTTGAAGTTTTATTAATATTTTCCTGGGGAGTTTTATGGGAAAATGTAGTTACATTCCAGGTCGTTTGCTTACTGTAAAGCCTAGGTTTTTATTAAGGTTTAATAATTGGTACCTATTTTTGTAGGATAGGAAGGGATGAATGAAAGCTCTCGCTTGAATACGGTTTAGGTTTCTCGGGAGAAAAAATCAGAGTTAAAACGATCTTAATTATAGAAACAAGAGCTTTTCTGACTTATAATAAATGTAAAAGTATATTTATTGCAATTACATGATATGTGGAAAAGACGGTACATACAAAATGCGCAACAATGTAATTATCTCTGATTTATCTTACATGCATTTTATTAATGATAAAACACTTTTAATATTGTAGAAAATAGAGTTACAGAAATCAAACAGGGGAACAAGAAATTGAAGTGAAGAGAATATCAATAACACCTTATTTCTTATTTGATAATAATAACTATGTTTAAAATTATGTAGTATAAATTTGACTTGTCTAAGTGCTTATTTTGCAAGCCTAAAGAAATAATGTTATTGATTCTGATTCAATACAATAAAATATATGCATATATGTACATATTTATCAAAATTATCGTTCATAAATTCTTTAACTGTATAAATAGGTTCCCCCCTACATGGGATACCATCCACTCGATGGACCGACGACATCGTAGCGGTCGCAGGGAGTCGATGGATGGAGGCGGCTCAGGACCGCTATTTGTGGCGTCGTACGGGGGAGGCCTATGTCCAGCAGTGGACGTGTATGGGCTGATGATGATGATGATGATGATGATAAATAGGTTTTATCACATAGTATGGTCTTCAGCTTTCTCTGAAACATTGCAGTAGGCAATTTTCTTATTGAGAGCGGGATTTGATGGTGCACTTATTGCAAAGAAACATATTATAGCAGCAACGTTTTTTTACAGGTACGGGTGCAAATTTTGAATTGGACTCGTCTATTGCCCATGATAAAACGATTCAGCAACACTAGGTTTCTCTGATAAATATCGTCCCTGTAGAAGGAAAATTTATTAACTGACAAAACCAAAATCCAGAGATAAACGCGATATACTGTTTTTTTTTGCGACAAAAATAGCGATAACTTTTTTTTTTGCATCCAAATTATGCCGTCGGTTTTTTGGTATGTTATAGGTTGTTACTCAATCTATTGCTAGATTAAATGATAATAAATTAACATCTTTTGTTTGAGAGAAAAAAAATAAAATGTAACTATACATTTTCTCCCTCACCGAATTTTAAAGGTTTAGAACAATTATTTAGTTGATCATGTTAGTTATTCATTTTTGTCTCGCCAATTAAGATCACTGGCACCAAAAAGCTAACGATAACTGCGCTTATTTAGTTTTCCTACATCAGTAAAATTATGGTCCCATCATTTATTTACTTATATATGTAAAGACCATCCTATGCATTATAAGGATTTTAGTAAAATTAAGATATTTTTCACACAAAACCAAAAAAGTAATCATTCTTCTTCATTGAGTGTGTGAATATCATAAGAGTTAACCACTACAAAATTAACTAACAAAATTATTTTGGTAGACGTTTCATTTTCATAAAATCAAATAAAGCAATTATTAAATGATAGGTGACGCTATGGCGCGAATAGTCGAAACTGAATCTAAATAGTTTAAAAAAACCATCTCTTCAATATTGTGCATATGCCAAAGTTTGAGAATCCTTCAAGATGTTTAGATCCGCGGTGGAAAAGGGACTACAACCCAAACGTAACTGTAAATCTGCCGATGGAACATCTACGCATATTATGCGTAAAATTCTTCGCGATTTATACGTGTTTGTCAGCTGGAAATAAACCAATTAACTACTGCTACGGGGTAAAACGTACATCCCAAAAGGTTCTTATACTTTACATATTGGTCTTAGAAGTGGGAAGATCTTTGCGCAGATCATTCAGACGTTTCCAGAAAACTGGAAAATGGCACCAAAAAATTCCTTCCAATCACACTAAAGAGATGTTTCAGTTCAAAAAAAAAAAAATATCTGAATTTCATCGACTCCACCCACAGAAAGGATAATGATCATTTGACTTCGCAAGAGCTAAAACAGCATTATTATTGAACCAACTGCGGTATACGGTACTAATAAACGAGGTTTAAAGCTATGCTTTGTTGAAAGATCCTTGATCTTAGCTACCGAGAAGTGCTCGCTTCGGTTGCTTTGGAATAAAGCACAGATCTTAACTTAAGTATAGCCGCTTTTTTTTATTTCAACGCACAAGCAATCATGAAACACTTCCCTGAAATTCATATAGGTCGTCATACTTTCAATTCTTTTTTAACCAAACGTATGTGTCACAAAACATGTGTTGTGTTCAAAATGCTGAAAAAAACTGAAAATAATTTATTCAATGAATATTTACTTTATAAATTCAGAATCTTAATCCGTGTTTTTAAGCGGCTTGATACTGTATAAACAACCTTATTTTATTCCATTTATCCTGAACACGTTAACTCTCAGGTTACCTGGAACAAATCGTTTCTGTTGCGATAAGGCTGCTCATTGTAAGTTTTTGGTTTTATTAACAATACAGCATGTCTATGCTGTATTTTATCAGCATAGACATTAAAGTCTATGCTGTATTTTATTTGTTTTATACATTATCACATATTATTTATAAGTTAGATTATGTCCTGACCTGATATGCATGTTTCTTAGAGGTAAAGATGTAATTTTTAGGAATAACATTCAGTAGACAGTTAAATAATTTACCGATTCAATTTTATTTGACACAGGAAAAATTCAATAATTCACTTTATTTAATTATTCCAACTGCAATTTGGTCCTAGTCGAGCATAAATGAGTTCAGGGAAAACTGAATAAACGGCGTTATTGATTTTTCTTGCTTTCATAGTGACAACATGATGTCACTTATTTATTTTTTGCCGAGTTATTTACTTTTTCTTCGCTTTTTTTATCTAAATTCACCTTTATCTATTTTTCCATATTTGATGACTTGCGCGATTCATTAACGTATAACTTTTTGATAAATTATGATACCGAAACTTTAGTAACACAGAAAGATGCAGCTTGAATTGGACTTTATGAAAATGCAATAAAGTAGATTTCGCAAATTGTGTTAGTTATTTAGTTTTCCTTCTATAGGGACGATATACTATATAGGTATCGTAAACAGAAAATGAGCTTATAAAAGGTATGCTAAGGTATGGTAAGCTAAATAGGTATGTAGGTTCTGGGCCTTCTAGAAGCTTGAACATCGAGTTGAAACGATCTTACTATAGAAACAAGAGCTTTTCTGAATATTATCACTCATGGTAAAACGATTCTGCAAGACAAGGTTTCCATGATAAATATGGTTTATAGGCATTGTAAACAGAAAATGAGCTCTTCCAAATAGGCTCCAGGCTCCAAAGCCTGACTATCCGTTATTCAGGCCTCCACATAAAATGTGGGTCATCTCATAACTCCCGCCGTTTTGATAACAACTCATTCCACCAGCAACTAGCTTATTTAACTAGTTTATTGCTCTTTCTCCACCTTTATAAGCAGTACCTATGAAATATTCCTCTATTTCGGGATGTTGAAGGAAACTATCCATAGTCCATTTAGGAGTAGAGTTCAATTTTGTTGCGGCTAGTGTTCTGGATAATTTATGAGGCGATCATCCAAGGGTGGGGTTACACAGTCTGTTAGTCAAAAGGATGTTTACACCTACGCCGGTGTGCACTATGCACTAGCTTAATTGTCTTTGGGGAATAAGTTTCCGTGGAAGTGGTTATTTTACAGGTCGCTGGAAGTTGGAAATTTTTATCGTGATACTGGCCTCGATTTGGTCGTTTTATTGAATAAGGTGAATGCCATTTTATTTTAACACAAAAATAAATATAATGAATAAAATAATATTTATTTCTATAACCAATTTACAATAGGCAACTCTATAGTTGACAAAAGCACTTTTAACATAGGTGGGTACCTAGAAATGAAATAAAAACATTAAATATTTAAAAGCTAGCATAAAAGGTATTAATTCAGCTTAGTTTAGTAACTGAAAAGTAGGTCCCGTGAAGTTGTTGATAAAAAATTATATATATAGAACCGCTTTCAGAACCTTCTCCTTTGTTGAAGTCATTTAGGTAACCACGTCGTTGACCTTGGTTAACATCAGCATGTCTCCACGTATCGTTTCTTTGTGTGGTCTAATAAAGCTTTATATACAGATCTATCTTACTAGGTGTTCCCCGTTGTTTCATCCGCGTTTAATTCGTAAGACGTATGGCCTATACGGCTCACGAATTAAGTGCGGTAAATCTCCGATGGGAATTTGATGTTTTACAAGGAAAAAACTAGTAGCCTATGTTACTATCCATCCTTTCAACTAATTCTATGATAAAAATCAAGTCGATTGGTTGCTTAATTAGGGCGTAAAAGAGGGACAAACATACAAACACACTTTCGCATTTATAATATTAGTTAGGATTAGGATATACTGATCTTATAGTTTGGTCATCGCTATTGCATGTCGCATCCAGCGATTGCACATTCTCGATTAATTATCATGAACCCCATAAATATGTCGAGGGGGTTTTGTGTCGCGGCTGTTACTCATAGCCTCTTGGGTTCCGTATGCTTTATAAGGGTCATTAACCGGCTAAATGAAATTTAATGCCGACATTTTAGTTCTTCGGAATAGTTTCCATTCAGTTTTTTTATTGTTGCGGGCTTGGGCTGGGTTCTTTCGCGGAACTTTGTATTTCCAGAAACTAAGAATGTGTAGAGTTGTTTGTAGCCTATTAAAACTCATTGTTTTTTTTAAGGCAAGTAAGTCGATGTTTGTAGTGTAAATAGCCTTACATCAGGCTTTAAACAGGTTCGTACCTACGGTATTTTAGAACGATTCTATAGGGTGCCACGTAACATGTGTACTAATCTAAAAGGGATGATTCTGGACCTCGATAATAACAACTTTTGTTCTAGGATTTCTGAAATATCGAATATTTTTTATATTTTTTGTAAATTTTACTAAAATGTAACATGTTTTGTGTCACCCTGTATAAATCGTTTCTTCCAATGCATAGCGTGGACAAGCAAACCATACAAAAACTCTTCTCCGTAATGTATTTGATGTTCCTTTGTTTGTTGACGGTTCTCCATTTGACACGCTTTGTGCCGTTTTTCCCCTGTGCTACCTATCTAGCCCTATATTCACAGGAAGTAAAGTAACAATTAAATTTCATCATTAAAATATAACTTTTGTACGTCGTGTAACTCGTGATGAACTCAGCATTCGTAGTCACGGTGTCTTTGAAACAACTCAATAGAAAGTTTTAATCATCTTTATTAATCCTTTTGTCTCGCCTGCATCCTGCCTTTGTAATCAGATCCAATTAGGATAATTAATACTATGTAATTACGAGGTTACTAATTCGAGAGAATCTGTGAAAAACAAAACATCGTCAAGCAAACTATGTTATTTTAAATATTCACGGGTATTTATCGCGTTTATTTACATATTTTGCCAGACTTTTCAACAGTTTTGAAAAACCTCGCTTCTTGCTTCCCGTATCGGGGTATCAAATCACTTGTCTAGAGTAAATTAAAAAGCTGAGCTACTGGCAGTATTTTCAGGAACAACGTTTATATTCAAAATAATAAAAACGCTAAACGAATATTATTTTACAGTCGCACAAAAGACTTCAAAAATGCCTGGTGTTCCATTAAAAAATACTCCGTAACGTAGCTCACAAACAGTGCAAAGAAAACTGTGCTAAACAGGTCATGAAATAAAACAATTTAGAATCAGAACTTCACGGCACACTGATTTACTTTTTATCAACTCGTTCAAACTTTTGTTCACATTTGATTCAATTGAACGGCTATTTCGAAGAAGAATTCAATTACTGTTATTGTTCCATTCAAACAATTCCACATTTAAAATATCTTGTATTCATTGTACTAAAGTTGTGCGTAATGCGTTGTTCGCGCTTACGTAAATTCTTTGATATTCTCACTTCCCTTTACTTTTGTTTCGGAACGGGCGAGAAGTCAATTACGTAGCGCTGTAACGGCACCTCACGACAATACGATCTAATCAGCAACTTCGCTAATGCCCAAACACAAAACAAAGGAACTCACTAAATGCCCTCTCTTTGTTACAGATCCCGATGTGAACAAAAATGGACCTTAAATACTTGATCCTTATGATTGCGTTTGCAACCGTCGAAATAAACGTCACGGAAAGCCGACAGAATGACAAACGGAGATGGAAGAGCGAGAAAAGCGTATATTCGCACTACGTCAACATTTGCGATATCCAAGACCGGGGGTCCAAAGTCCACTGCTATTGTGAGAATATCAAGATAAAAACAGCAACAAAGGCGGACTGCTGGGTGTTCAATGGAGGGATCGCGGAGGACGATCCATTCTGGTCGAATTTCTACTCGCAGCCAAAAATTGAAAAGCTCACGTTCAACGTCCGCGCTGACGGTGGACTGACGTTCATACCCGCCAAAGTGATTGTCCGCCTTGACCGGCTGCAGTACCTCAACATTCAGTACGCTAACATCTTCAGCATTCCTTCCTACGCCTTCACAAACTCGACGACACTCCGCGAAATATCCCTACCAAAGAACAAAATAACAAAGCTCGAGAAAATGTCGTTCGCTCATCTGATAATGCTGTCAAACGTCAGTCTAGTAGAAAATCAGATATCGGAACTGAAACGCGACGTTTTCTACGTCCTCCCGAATTTGCAAAGGCTATATTTATCTAAGAACAACTTGGGAGTGCTACACGATGGCTGTTTTAAGCATTTAAACAACCTTATAAAGTTAGATCTCGACAACAATCTGCTGACAGTCGTCATTAGAGAAAACTTCCAGGGGCTGTCTAACCTGATAACGTTGGATATGAGGAGCAATAAATTAACGATGATAGGCGACTTGGCGTTTGCAGAACTTTGGAGTCTACAGGAACTTTACCTGGAGAGTAATGAAATAGAATTTATATCGGATCGTGGTTTCGGAGGATTAACGCAGTTGAGGAAACTATCGCTGGCGGATAATAAACTGGCCACACTGGACGACGGGGTGTTAGATGATATTCAGAAGTTAAACGTTTTGGATCTGAGGAACAATAATCTGGAAACTATAACGCAGGAGGTCCTTCAGCACGCTTTGGAAAATATGAAATCAAGTTACGCGCTTATTTCTCTTGACGGTAAGTAAAAAATAATCATGAGATAAAGAATTTAAGCTGTAATTGAATGAACTTTCTCAGACTATGTAGGCAAGTATGGATTGGGACAATTTGGGACTGTTCTGGGTTTGCTGAACAGTTTATATGTATATTTCTCAATAATCAAAAAGTTTGGGTTTGGATTACAAGGGATTTTTTTATGTTTGTGAATCAATGGAATTCCTTTTAGTTCTTTTTAGCTAGATTTTGTGCAAAATTAGTACCGACTATCAAGCGAGTTTAAAATTGGGATTGAGGCTGGGATCAAAATAGGAAATGTTACTAGGTATATACATAAGCCCTGTAGATAAAGAATGGGATTAAAATTTTAAACGACGATGATACGACTAAGATTGTCTTTTTGCGGACCTAGATAAAAACCGAACGTCAGTATTCAACTTTTCTAGTACACTTTTTACAGAAGAATAATAAATACCCTTTTGGATTCAGGTTTTGTGTATCAAAACGTTTTCTCGTTGTTAATAAACGAGAAAACGTTTTGATTAAGTTTTAATATCCTTGTTTTCCGATCGCCAAAACAAATTTGGCGATGTCATAAATCAATGCGAATTTAATTAAGGACTAATTTGCGAGTCGGTCGGTTTGATTACTCTTCTGGTACTTTATTGATTAACTTATTGTTTACTTTGGATATTTTGAACAACTCATGGAGCGTTTTTTTAAAATTGTTTTTTGACAACGGCAGTGAAGGTGTTAAAATAGACGGAAGGAAGCTGCCTTCCTTACTCTTCAAGGTTTCCTTAGTTGGCGATAACGACTGCGGTTGGTTCATCATCAACATCCCCTCGAGCTGGCTGAATTAGAGAGGGTTTTTTTTCTGTATTTTTAATATTAGGACTTTATGCGCTTAGTGAATATGCCATTCCCACAATACAAACACAAAATTAACCCTTAGTTTATCTTGTAATCATATGAAATTATGTATAAAGCCTTAGTGCTCATATACACGAGCGGCAAAGCAGCTCTGCTGCTGTCAATAGTCGACGGCTGGCGTCCATTGTCGACGGCTGCCGTCGGCACGTCAACAGCTGCCATCGACAAGTGTCGACGGCTACAGTTACCTCTGCCGTTGGCACTTTGCCGCTCGTGTATATGAATGAGCTCTTAGCGAACTCGCACACTGGGGTGGAAAGTAAACTTAGATTTTTACTCCGCCGCGACGTACGCGACCGTCACCTTTCGTGGAGATATTATCCTGATAAAAAAAAAAATATATTGCCGCTCCTTCATGTTAATGACATATAACAAAACGTATGTCCTAGAAAATTAAAACAATATTTTACGCGGTAGTTATGATTCCTCTTTATTAACAAAGAAAATTACAGTGAAATATTAAAAACATATTAGAAGTAGTATTTACAATCGAAACCATTGAACTAAATGCAGACTGTTACAAACAATCTGCAAGTAGCTCAACTGGTCCATATCGATACCAGTCTGAAGCATAAGCGTACCTAAGACGCTGGCTGCATTACTAATGATTTATCTATAAAATAAAAAAAATAAAAATAAAATAAAATTTATTCAAAGAAACTCGTACATATAAAAAACATGAGTGCACTTAATAAATAAATATAGCTAAATGTAACAATTTTGCCTGAACTAGGTAATCCTGTGTTTCAGGCGACAAGAGTGCTAATTATTAAATAAAATAATCTTTTAATATTACGATAAATGCATATTTAGTATAACAATGTTGTTTATTTTACAAACGGTTCATCTATGACTCCTGCACTAGGCTAGGATAGAGGCCTAGCCTAGGGGGGATCGAATACATACCTAGTCTGTTTGCCCCATGTTATTCAGAAATAGTACAAATATATATAAATATATAATACACCCTTTTATTTCCTTAATAAAATAAAATTTACAAAAAAGTAATTATGAATAGAATACACTTTCTACGAATCTTATAAATGTGAAAGTTAGTATGTATGGATGTAGGTATGGATATTTGTTACTCTTTCACGCAAAAACTACTGAACCGATTAGGCTGAAATTTGGTATGCGTATAGTTTGGGACCTGGAATAACATAAAGGCTATTTTTTATCCCGATAAAACGCGGGCGAAGGTGCGGGCAGCAGCTAGTAATTTATATAGTAATAAGATAAGGTAATTTAATTGAAATTAATAATATGTATTATTAAGCACCTCTCATCGAGTGGAGGCCTCCGTCATTTTACTCCATGCTTTTCTGTCTTGAGCTTTCTTTAGCCAGTCTATCCCAGCCGATTTATAGATTTCGTCCATCCATCTCTCTTTTGGTCCGCCTTTGGTTCTTTGGTTTTGTGGTCCTGTCCATGTTGTTATTCATAAATAGTACAAATAAGGCGAAAAAAATAAAGAAACAAAGCATAACTGAAAAGCAAACTATGGTGCTACAAAGGCCGACTAATATACGATACTACACTACAAGATTTCTTGTATCATCTAGTTCCCACTGAGGGACAATGTAAGAGAGCTAAAAACTACGCAAAACTCGTCATTTTATCTTTATTCTAGCTTCTATTTACTTTATTCTAGCGTCATTTTATCTTTAACGTTTTTATAGTGCTTATGCCCGCACTTTGGGTAATCTTAAAGAATTTAATGATATCCCAAAAATTTACGACTCCGGCGGGACTTGAACCCGCGAACTTTAGACTTTGAGCAGGTTTGGATAACTTCAATGTTTCCCCTGTAGGTGGAGCTAACGGCGCTATACTCCGTAAGTCCCAAAGATTTTCGACAGGTCGGGTACTTGCCTCCGTGGCGCAGTTGGTTAGCGCATCCTCGTATTCAGAGGAGGGTCGCGGGTTCAAGTCCCGCCGAAGTCGTAAATTTTTGGGATATCATTAAATTTTATCTTTATTCTAGCGTCATTTTATCTTTATTCTAGCTGCATTTTATCGTTATTCTAGCTGTTTACCGCGGTTTAACCCGCGTTAAATTAGAATTTCACATTTGTAGGGGGATAAAAAGGTACTTTTTCCCATAAATCTTCCATGGAAACTTGATGTTTTACCAGGACAAAAACTAGCTTATATTACTCTCGATCCTTATAACTAACTCTATGTTAAAAATAAAGTCGATTGGGTCTTAGTTAGGGCGTGAAGAAAGGACAAACAAACAAACACACTTTCGTATTTATATTATTAGGATAAAAATATCGTACCTCCAATAAAATTATTTACGTTATCGGATAATCATTAACCGTAATCGCTGAAATAATGTTAAACAGATTTAACCACTTAGCTTAAATCGAATATAAGCCAATATGAGCCGTATGTATAAAGTTATTAAGCTCGCTTCGATCATTCGGATAATTAAACCAGATCGGTAGCCTAGTTTAAACAGCTAGTTCAATAGAATACCTAGACGAAAATGTTTGTCATGGTATGTCTCTAGTATTCTAAAAGTATACCGACGAGGAAGTAGACCATAAAGGTAAACGTAGGTACTTTTACCTGTTATGGTCTCTTTGTTCCCTTATTGACAGATTTTCAAAAGAATAACTTAAAAAAAAAAACACCTTCGAAATGGTTCCAGCATTCTAAATTAGAAAATATATTTTTTTATCACATTGATCAAATAATTTGTTTTACATGAGAGCAAAAATCGTTTTTGCCCACTGTGAGCTGCATAGTCGCTATTTTCGTACGTGAGATGTAAAAAGAAATATTTTGTTTTACGAAAACCAACGAAATACAATATTTAATAAAAAAATTACTTATGTAGCGTACTTAGTCTTCCTTTCTGCGGTGTTTGGCAAAAGGGAAACAGAAGTTGATACAACAATTTTATATTCTGTAAAAACAATCAATTTAACAGAGTTAAGTATACGGTGAGGGCCACCAACTACTAGCGAAAGCCGTTCCAGGCGAGCGTCCGGATGCGACAAACACTAGTAGCGGTGTGAGAGCGTCTAGTCGGAGCACCTTCCCATTGCGGATGAAGTGAGCCGACTGACTGGCGAGTTTTTTATTTTTTTTTCGAAAGGATTATAATGCTGTTGACCGCAGATGGCCATGACAGCGTTACCGGGCTTTTGGCGGGCGGACCTGACTGGCGAGTACAGCCGTGTTGCGGCTTTTATAGGGACGAGCCGGGCGGCGGAGCGCGCTGACGCCGCGCGTTGTCATCAATTTTGCACCGGCGGGAGCGCCGTGCCTCTGGCCGGTTGCACGCTGTTTTGTTATGCTACACTTACTTATTTATTGTCTGTCAGCCATTATTTTTTCATTACCCCCCCCCCCAACTCTCGTTTACTACAAGATATGACTTATTTTCTTTACAATAAAGTTTTTCAACGCTGCTACGGCGTAGACTGTAGAAGCCACTACGCAACACAACACGACATTTGTGCCATTCTTTTTTATTACTATAATTTCATTGTTTAAAAAAAATCTAGTAATCTTGGTTTTTGTTTTTTAACCGTATTTTTTTTTCTAGTTTCGCGAGATAAATACAAATCCTTCATTAATCAATTTACAAAACGAGTCCTAGATTGAAATTCACCGGAAAAACAGAAGCAGGCAGCGAGTTTCATTCCTTATTATTAACAAAACCAGCTGTATCATATCCAATATTCACAATCCATAAGAAAAGCAATTAACCAGCCAATTACTTCTTCCGATCCGTTGCAATAATAACGATGTGATTAACTATGAACTCGTTTCTATCTTCGTCGTTCGATTGCTGTTTGCGTAGATTAATGCTCTTTTTGGCGAGAATATTCCTCAATTTAATCGACTTAAAAATTGAGGATTCTATGTCTGGTATGTTTTTCTTGGATTTGCTGGTTTCTTCGTAAATTGTGGTCCGATTTTAATAATTATTTTACTATTGTATGTATATAGTGAACTAGCAGCTGCCCGCGCCTTCGTCCGCGTTTTATCGGGATAAAAGTAGCCTATATGTTATTCCAGGTCCCAAACTATCATCATTATCATATCAGCCCATACACGTCCAAGTGGACGTGCAGAAGTCTGCACATAGGCCTCTCTCATACGACGCGGACGCCACAAATAGCGGTCCTGAGCTGCCTCCATCCATCGACTCCCATAGTCCCAAACTATACCCATACCAAACAGCCCAATCAGTTTAGTAGTTTTTGCGTGAAAGAGCAACAAACATCCCCACATCCATACTCACAAAGACATTTATAATATCACATAAGTAGGATTATCCCGAGATGGTGCCGTGCCCGCGCGGACGCTTTGTGATTGAGGGACTTAAAAATAATAAATAGACACACTTCGTTGAGGCTAATGGTTTCCATGCGGAAATGACAAAACCATTTATTCTCAGTTGTCTTGTTCTGTGCCGTGACTACTGCGACAAAAGTTGTCCCAGTTGTTCTCTACACCAAAAATCGGTCGGTTATTAAAAACTGTATAAAAAGACTGCACCCTACTCAATAAATACTCTCTGAATAGAATAGAAACGTTTATTTGTAACTCAGACACATACAATTATAAAGAAATGAACATAAAAAAGAAAACAGTTTGCTAGAGTCACAAAACGGTCCCTGTCTCAGCATGGGTTAGTTGTATACGTATGTGTGTACAACCAACGCTGGTCTTCCGACAGAGCCGTTTCGTGACGTCACGGTCTCTGGTCAAAGTACTTAAAGTAATAAACAAACAAAAGTAAGTAAAGTAACGAAAGAGAGCAAAAGTCAATCACAATAAGTTAGTTGAATAATGTACTAAAAACTAAACTTTTCTATTTAGAGACTCCACATCGTTACTTTCATTATATATTTACAGACTCTCTAACTTTGAATAAACGTCGTTTATTATGTAATGGTCCTTATCGTCGAATAATGAGGCCTCACTCTCCCAAATCTTAGATAATGCCAGAATAATATCTACTGAAAGGAAGAATGCATTATACATCAAACTAAATTTAGACTTATGAGTGGTATACTCTGGGAGGTTGTGATAAATACTTAAATTACTAGTAAATAGAGTCCAAAGCTATTTTCTGCAAACGTTTTCTATTGGTGTCTTATAGGTGCTTTAAAAGGGGCAACTCAACTGGAGAATTTTTAGGATATTTTTGATTAATTTAACAAAAGCATAATTGAGGAAATTAATTAGAATACCTAATGCTGAACTATTCACACAGCATCAGCCTAGCCCCAAGCTAAACAGAGCTTGTGTTCCAGATAACTGATATACTTAGTACATTAAAGGTAGATATTTATTTATTATTTATAGAAAACACCCAAAACATCCGGAACTATATATGTATATCCCGAAGCGGGAATCGAACTCGCAACCTCTTGCGCCGCAGGGGGACTGTCGCCTATTTCGTCACTGAGGTTTAAGTTATTTTTGTTTATGCTACAGCGTTATTTATGTTTCTTTTTTGTCGACAGGCAACAAACTAGCGTGCGACTGCCGCCTCGCCTGGCTGCAAAAGCTTCGCAATGAAACTCGCAGCAAGCGGCTCAAACTCGCTATATCACGTCTCAACTGCATCTCGGATACCAGACTTAAAACAAACCTTGCCACCAAACCAAAAACCAACCTAATTCCCCTAAAAAAAGAGCCAGATTACGAAGACGACGAAGACGAAGATAAACAATACGATGAAATGCAGGACCAGGAAAATAACGACGGAAGTAAAGTGGAGTACAGGAGAAAATTGGTTGATATCCCATCTGAGATTTTGCCGTGTCCGAACAGATTGATATACGAAGCTTCGTATTCGCCTCCCACGCAAGATGAAGTAAAATATTATAAATCCTCCTCATCTGACAGAATCACGGCAAACATTTGTTATTTGATACTCGTGATTATTACCTTGTAGCGTTCAATATAGGATCTTTTTCGCTTTGTACAAAGTTTATATTTCTTTACACGTTTAGATTTTAAGTCACCTTTCTCATAGAAGTAATAAAATAATAAATTCTACTTTATAACTGACATTTGAAGGTTTATATTCCGTCGAAAGAAATGTCACCTAGGCACAACGACATTGGATAAACCTTGAGACTATGAAGTGTTATTACTATTTGATATTATGTTTTCTGTAACTGTAACATACATATTCAATAAGTATAATTAAGGTACACTATAACCATGTATTCGGACACGCGACAAACTTTTTACAAGCTTTTAATTGCCCTGTTAGTGTGTGTGTGGGACAAATATTGCAACTGAATTTTAGACCAGTTATCCTCAACCGATTGAGCTGAAATTAGGCATACCTGTGTAAGATTGGCGACAGTGCAGTTTCAAGCTGGTCTGATGATTGAGACCGAATATGGCCATAGGAACTCCTAAACGAAACGACTTAACCATGTCGAGTTTAGGTTCGTTGGATTTGTCTTCTCAATCCCAAGTACCTTGGTTCTAATGATATAAAAATTTGTTTTAATAAGTTTTTTAAATATGTGTGCAACTACTATTAGTATCGCTTTCACACACATACATATTTATGTAGTTGTTTTACCCTTATACTTTGTTACAAATAATTTTATTTCATCATCATCATATCAGCCCATATACATCCACTGCTGGACATAGGCCTCCCCCTTACGACGCGACGCCACAAATAGCGGTCCTGAGCCGCCTCCATCCATCGACTCCCTGCGATCGCTACGATGTCGTCGGTCCATCGAGTGGATGGTCTCCCATGTAGGAAGGGGATTTGCCATAATCACCACGCTTGGCAGTCGGATTGGTGATCGCAGTTTTATTTATTGATTTATTATTTGAGACTCATTTTGTACCTACCTGTACTTAACTTTTAATTGTTAGTTAGGTATACTAAAATATTCTACTACTGATTGACTGATATAATTGTCAGTTTTCAGTGTTAATTTTAAGTTAGAACCTCACGACTTTAATTGTTATTAGGTAAGATATTATGTGTCCTAATCAATACGTCGCTGACATTTGAAGGTCCAATACCATTTTTTTACCCACTGTCATACCACTACTGTTAGGCAACATTGAACTAGCTCATAGAACCGATAACCGTTGGTGAGTAAAGGTTATCGAATGGTGACCGCAATGCAATTGAAATGGAGTGTGGGAAGAGCTTCCACTCGATGGACCCACGACATTGTAGCGGGCGCAGGGTGTCGATGGATGGAGGAGGCTCAGGACCGATTTTATTCGTGATCGTTTCGGGGAGGCCTATCAGCCGTGGACGGCGTGGACGTAGGTATATGGGCTGATGATGATTATACCCACCTTAGATTCTTTTTCGTTTAAGATCGTTACTTACACAAATAATGCTGAACTTAACTGGTCTGAAAATAACCGCCAAGCATGTGAGTTTTAGTTGTTTTGCTATGGTTTGACGACAAACATTTCACATCGAATTTGGCTGGAGTATAAAAGTATTTTGTTCGTTTTCTAAGGCAATTCAGAAAATTCAAACCATAAACTTTTCTCCATTAAAAAGTTATCAGTGTTTTAATAGTTTCGTATCAAAGTTCACCAAATCGATTTAGTTAAACGCTCTAAAGACAGACTTCTATAATAGTTTGGTGTAATTAAAGCCCCCGGCATTGATATTGGTATGTAAAATTGGCAAAGATTCAAATTAATATGAACCTTGGCTCAATAGACACAAAGGCTTCGTTACTTTGCCTCTGTTCTTTTGCCGAGGTATCAAGAACAGTGCCAACACGTCCATCTGTTTCTACGTACAAGTTTCGGGATTGTAGATTGTTTAACTTGAATTAGTATTGATTGGCTCCGAACTTAAGATTTCGATACTCTTATTATCAATAAATAATTCAAACAAACTATCAAACATACGACGACGATACGGACGACTTTTGCTCCAACTCGAAAACTAACAACCTTACAAGGTAAAGGTTTCTTGTTCGCTTCTTTACTTTACCTTAAAAAGATTGAAGTGAACAAAAAATCAAAGTGATCACTTTATTTCCCTGCTTTACTTATGTAATTTTAATTTAGTGACCTGTCCAAGTGTTTGTAAGGTCTAAAGGAAATAAAGCACTTTGACATATGATATTACTTGTAAGAGTATCGAAATAGTGTTTTTGGCGCTCCATACACAAAGGGTTCCAACAAGACCCTACCTTTAAGCCTCTACTGCCAGCCTCTAAGGAAGCAGGAACATGAACCGTAATAGTTAGATAGTTGAAATTTTATAGTGAGTGGGTTGATAATAGATTTAGGCGTTAATTTGCGGAAATCTATTGCAAATTAGAGTGAAAAAATATTTAGTAACAATTCCGTGCCCAAATTGGCGCGAGGAGCTCGGAGAGGCAACATCACTGGCTGGACTGGCCGGTGGCGCGAAGCTCGGATTCACTGGCTGGACTTTGTCGTTATTGCTTGGCAATCTAAATGTCAAGGTCGAGTATTGTGGTGTCCTGAAGTTGTCTCGTGAAGAGATGAAACTAGTTGACAACTTTGATGAATACTATCAGAGTATACGCGGAATTGTTACTAAATATTTTTTTATTCTAATATGTTTTAGTAAGTGGGTATTTCTGATGCTGCTATTATATATTTTAAGTAATATTTCTTTATTTAATAAACCTACAAGTATATATATTATGTATGTATATGTATCTTTTTTTAATAAAAACCTAAAAGTTGCATATACTTATATAACTTTATGGTCATATTTATAATATTTTTATCACAATTAAATGAAAATTAACCATATCATAAATAATATATAAAATAAGCTTTAATAAAATAAGTTATTAGAAGTAGTTAGGTTATTTGGTACATGGGTAAAAATTTAGAATTAACAGTCGCATGGGCGACTGTTAATTCAAATTTTTTATAGAAGTTGCTTATTGTGCTTTGTTTTACATTATTATCAATCTCATATCAATATTTATTCTATGAGAAGATATTTGGTTGCTTGTTATTTTGACCATCCTACCAATATTATAAATGTCAAAGTTTGTATGGATGGATATATGGATATTTGATACTCTTTCACGCAAAAACTACTGAACCGATTAGGCTGAAATTTGGTATGGGTATAGTTTGGGACCTGGAATAACATAAAGGCAATTTTTTTATTCCGATAAAAAGCGAGAAAAGCGCGGGCAGCAGCTAGTAAATTAATAATGCTGTTCATATAAAAAGAAATGAATCATAGACATACCGGCATACCGCACGAGGTCTCTAGATCTCGTTCGAGGGTTGACCAGTGAGGAAACCCTTATGTTTTACGTTTACAGCTAGGTTCACATGTAACACGCGTAGACGAACGTCCAATTTGAAGAGAATTCAGATAAAGAGCGCTAACGCGTGTTGCGAGCACTCGTGCCCGGTAACGCTGTCATGGCCATCTGCGGTCAGCAGTATTATGATCATTTCGAAAAATAAAATTAAAAAAATTGTGAGCACTCGTCTGGTAGATAAAGATAAAGATAAAAATCAATTAATTTTACCTAAAAACACAAGAACAATAAAAAAGCAAGTAAAAAAAGTCCACATTAATCAAATAAAACATTATCATTCTCATCCTATCCTACTAATAATATAAATGTCAAAGTTTGTATGGATGGATGTATGGATATTTGTTACTCTTTCACGCAAATACTATTGAACCGATTAGACTGTGATATGGGTATAGTTTGTGACCTGGAATAACATATAGGCTTTTTTATCCCAATAAAACGGGGGCGAAGGGCGGGCAGCAGCTAGTAATAAATAAATCTAAAATGAACACGAGGTAACCATACTTCACGTATTTCCGTACCATTTGACCTTGGTGTGTGCAATCGCAATGCAAGCACGAGCTCAACTCAACACCAAACGTACGTTACATTGATATAAAATCGCGCGTCAACACGCTATAGCTTGCGTGTAGACTTTTTCTCCGAGCGATGCGTTAACGCACGCTGTCGTACGTTCAATTTATTGTTGGACGACTATCATCTCTAGCTATTCCCATTATTTATTTATTTATTCATAAATTTCATAATAAAGGTTTACCAACCACGTTACATATCATTATAACGACAATTTAGAATCACATAAAAAAGTCGAGGAAGACGGACGTGCCGTCCTGTATGTGAAACTTCCATTAAAATATACAAGATACGATATGTACTTTAAACTATATTACTATTATTATGTGGTCACGATATAGTGGGAACGCGCCCTAAGGCTTCGAAATAATAAAAAAGAAATAAATACCGAAATCGTAAATTTAAAAAAAAAATCGGCGGGACTTTCCCCTAAAGTCAAGTCCCGCCGAAATCTTAATTTTTTGGGATATTATTTAATTTCTTTGAGATTACCCGAGTGTGAAGGCTTACGCACTATAATAACAAAACATTATACCTTGATTTATGCATATCGAATTTCAATATCAGTCTAATTTATGTTAAATTATATTTATTACTCCTCATAGGATTGGAATTAGTAACCAATTGGTTGCAGGTGCAAATTTCACGTGTTGACTAATAAGAGTTTTATGGTTAAACTCAATAGAAATGTCACTCAATTTTGTGGGATTAATCATAATTTGATGTTGACAAATGGTACGGCTCGACTGATTATTTTGAATCTACGAGTATACTCTGTCGAAACGTTTTATACAAAGTTTGTAGAGATGGCCCCCATACTAAAAGTAAAAATAACTTTCTTGTTTATTTAATTGTTCATTTACTTAATTGTTTATTCACTTAATTGTTTATTTACTTAATTGTTTATTTACTTAATGGTTTATTTACTTAATTTTTTATTTATTTAATATTTTATTTATTCATTGCTTACTTACATAATTGTTTATTTACATAATTGTTTATTTACTTATTGTTGTTGATTTTTAGACTGAATTTGCAGTACCGACTTGTCGATTTGAGCTCTTTCTTACAATGCATAATGCAAAAAATGCAAATTATTTTTCGACGATAACTCGACACCAAATTTGAGTTTTGGATGTATCTGTTGTGAGTGGTTTACAAAAATTGTATCTTAAGATTGGATTGATCATAGTAGAATTTAAGTAAGAAAGAAGTAAGAAGTAAATTTAAATGTTATATGAACTAAATAGTGGAAAGCTAACAGACAGACAGACAGCGGTTCTTTCGCATTATAATTTTATTGAGTATGAAAAATTATTTTATATCGAGATTTATGTACTTACTGGAATTATTCGAATAACTTTCAGCTTTAAAAAAACTAATAATATTTTACAGACTGCATTGTCCCTACATTTAATGTTGATTTCCATGTGGAATATGAATACAAGCTTTATTTTTAAGTCCTTCATAACAGTGTAGACTCAAACATTTGTGCATGCAGATTGCACAAACACAGTTTGCGCAAGCAAGATAAGCCGGCCACACGCTCCATCTTGCTTACGCAAGCCGGTGTGTGCCTATTAGCCTTAACATTTATAGAAGGAAATTTAAATTAATTTTGAAGACTGTTTCCACTCGGTTCCCTTCGCTATTAATATTCATAAGGTTACTTCGATTAACATATCAAAGATTTGAAGGAAACTCGCTATTTATTGAGAGTCAGAGTGATAGAGCAAGCCATAGTTGAATTAAAACTTTTTAAACTTTCGCGATTAGTTACCATTATTAAAGACTAGCTGCTGCCCGCGCCTTCGCCCGCTTTTTATCGGGATAAAAAATAGTCTATATGTTATTCCAGGTCCCAAACTATACCTATATAAAATTTCAGCCTAATCGGTTCACTTTTTTTTGCGTGAAAGTGTAACAAATATCAATCCATGCATTCATCCTTACAAACTTTGACGTTTATAATATTAGTAGGCTGTCAAAGTTTGTAAGGATGGATGTATGGATGGATATTTGTTGAATTGAAAATAATAACTAGATTGTAAATTCTATGGACTATGTAATAACTGTAATAAGTTACGAATAACTGTAATAAGACCTCCAGACACTATACGTGTCTGGAGGTCTACTGTGTAAAAACGAACGAAGTTGACGGATGGCTTCGAAGGCACGAAACGAACAAGCTACACTGTTTCGGATCTCTGTAAATAAATGTCAGAATCATTTTCACGGTAACGTCATCGAAAGAACAGATCGACCGTCCCTTGTTTTGTGCGTTCAGACATTATCCGTTCACTTCGTTCGTTTTTCAAAATAGACCTACTGCCTGGAGGCCTATTATTAAAACGCCTGATATTAAAAGCGAATACCTACGTAAGTTTCGGCAGATAGCACGATTTCTACTATGAATAATGTTTCGGATACTTTCAGATCGGACGACGCGACGATCATCCGCAATTTCAAATATTTTGTTTGTCGTACATACATACATATAGTATTTCAAATAGTACCTACATTACTTTATCTTTTTTTTTAAAGCGGGATGAGTTGACAAAGCAAAATTTTTAAAATTAATTATTTAGTCAACTCATCCCGTGGGATGAGTTTAGAGCGGGATCAGTTGAGAGACGTAAGGTGGCCTCTAGTTTAATTTTCTTTTCTTTTGCATAAAACCTTGTTGTCTGCATTTTTGTATATTTATAAGTAAAATAATATCTCATGAAATTACTCATATCTCCAACTAAAATACAAGAACCAGTCTCATTCTCACACAAGTAAGCCCAGTTACAAATAATAAATCACGTTTATAAATAAATCATCATCATGGGCTGATATGGCAGCCCATATACTTACGTCCACTGCTGGACATAGGCCTCCCCCATACGACGCCACAAATAGCGTTCCTGAGCCGCCTCCATCCATCGAGTCTCTGCGACCACTACAATGTCGTTAATCCATGTGGTCCGAGTGGATGGTCTTCCATGTAGGGGGGATTTGCCATAAACACCACGCTTGGCAGGCGGATTGGTGTTCGCAGTGTTGGTGTTGAAAAATACTCAGAAAGAAGCTGCTGCCCTTCCTCTGGTAGGTTCCCTTAGTCGGCTCGTACGACATCCACGGGTTGAGTTGGATAGTAAGTTGAATAGGTTGGTAGTTTATAAATACTTTGGTAACGTTTATTGATATATCTAGATTTAAGACTTAATTCGTTAACTTCAATAACTTTGAGCTTAACGGATTATTCCATCATTGATCCGCAAACTAGGATAAATCTGTATCTTGGAGACCACCTTCCTTGGATTCGTACCATTACACTTATCAAGCTAACGTTAAATTATATTTTAGACGTTATTCATTTAGAATTAGCAGAACATGGGAAGGAAAATGGAAAACATTTTCTGCTTTTCCTAACATAAACAAAACTATTAGAGAGGTATCGAAAAATCGTTTATACTTACTGGGTATTATTAATTAGCGGCGAGAACTTTTGGTAACTATTTTCCATAACGATATTACAAGAAAAAAATAAAGAGTGGCGCTAGTGTCACATCATATTGCGCCTTAAGTTAAAATAATAGTGTAACAAAGTGTATATGAAAATATGCCTGATTTGGTGTATATATAAATCTCATCATCATCAGCCCATACACGTCCACTGCTGGACATAGGCCTCCCCCGTACGTCGCCATGGGAGACCATCCACTCGATGGACCGACGACATCGTAGCGGTCGCAGGGAGTCGATGGATGGAGGCGGCTCAGGACCGCTATTTGTGGCGTCGTACGGGGGAGGCCTATATAAATCTAGTAGTTATTAAATAGCAACATTTTAAATTAATATTAGTTGTAGTTACATACTCTGTTCTAAAATCCAGAATATTGTATGTCAACAAAGGCATTTATGAATGAAAATTCAGAAAAATTTATATAAATAACAGAAAAAGGTTACAGAGAAGTAATCAACAAAAATACAGTTGAAAATCGACTTCGAAAACGAACGACAGGCGAATGAAATAATGAATGAACTTTCAAAACTAAAAAGTGTTTCGAACTTCTTTTCTTCGATGATAATCTTTAATATTTTCTACCAATAATCCTTTCATTTTGTAATAAATTTGTTACTAAAAATATCAAGGATTCTAAAACCTAGTTTGGTTCTCTAATAGCAACATTTTAGATTTACATTTTATGTACTTAGTTAGGTATCCAGGTTGTCTGGCAGAGATCGCTCTTGAGCGATAAGACCGCCCATTGTCACTTGTATTGTTTTGTCTCATTTGTAAACTGTTTTCTAGTTTTAAGTGTGCAATAAAGTATTTTCTATTCTATTCTATTCTATTCTATTTTATTTACCACAGCTTGCTCAAAAGCTCCCGATATTTCGCACAATGTAAATAAACACAAAATTCAATTGTTATCTATTCTAATCGGAGTGTGAAATAATAAATTGATACTTTTGCCTTGCCGTGTTTTATTGGGGCTATAAATTTTGATCATTGTTTATTTATCGCTGGATTCAGTGAAGAGTAACGATTGGTTTTCTCTATTGGAAAGATAATTTTGATTAACGGTCTAAAGGTATTATTTTAAAACGTTCTTGTTTATTTTAATCTTAAAACTTCAGCCTGTCCTAACTCGTCATCAGAACGGGGAGTTTGAATCGCCATACATATCAGGTATTTTTTTCGTTTGTTTATGTTTTACAGTAATTACTTTTCCTACTATCCTTCTTTCCTATCCTACTAATATAATAAATGTAAAAATTTGTAAGGATGGATGTATGGATGGATATTTGTTACTCTTTCTTGCAAAAACTACAGAGCTGATTAGGTTGAAATTTCGTATGGGTATAGTTTGGGACCTGGAATAACATACATATATGCTATCTTTTATCCCGATAAAACGCGGGCGAAGGCGCGGGCAGCAGCTAGTATATAATATTAAAAAAGCTTACTTAAAGGTTGCTAAGGTAGGTAGGATAGCTGGTCGCAGTGAAGGTGTTAAAATACAGTTTTTTAAGGGGCCGCAGCTAAATAATCGGGCTGAGTTCTACTAAAATTATTTGCTTCACCATAAAAATGGTACATAAATATTATCTCAGGATGACGACAACGATAGAGTCAACGATAGAGGGACGCGTGTCAATAGTTCCAAGGTGGTCGCAGTGAAGGTGTTAAAATAAAGTTTTTTAAGGGGCCGTAGCTAAATTAATCGGGCTGAGTTCTACTAAAATTAATTGCTTCACCATAACAATGGAACATATTATTATCTCAGAATGACGACACATTTTGGCATAAATGCCGAAATGTGGCAACGAAAACTATCTTAAATACGCTTCCGCTGCCGTCGATATCTAAAAAACTGTCATCGAAATCCGTTTCCGCCTAGTAAGTACTGTTTCTGTTCTCGCTTTTTACTCAAATACAAGTAGATACCTATCTATCTTTATATACACACGAGGTAGATAGGTACCGGGTAAAATTGGCTGGTAGCGGTGGAAGTATTCTTAATCCGTGTCTGTTCACCTCCTGTGACAGTGGATTTGACCTCTGCAAAAGGATTAAACGGTGCAATGGCGAAGAGCCTAGATCAACATCTCAAGAGACTCTCGCTAGGAAGTTCGATCAAGGGCCAGATCCAAAAGGCGGTACTCCTCGACTCGTTTCGTATCGTCAGAAAGTTCCTCTCTCTGCAGCCCTAGTCACCGGCCGCTTGGTCCTAGAAATGCGGCCGGTGTGTATCTTTTTCTGTAGAGTTAAATAGTATTTATTTGAATTCTCTATAATAAAATTAATAAATAATGTATTTCATAACGAAATTTTAAATTAATGAATTGCATAATCACAATACTAGACAATGCACAGCATCACCTAGTCCCGAGCTAAGCAGACCTTGTTTTAAAGGAGGTAAGACTACGTCCGTATTGTAACTAAACCTGAAATTAAATTTATTAAAGGCATACTTACCACTTTTTTGTATCGGTTTTGTTTTTTCTGATAATGATTTTACCGCCTGCCAAGCGTGGTGATTATGGCAACCCACATGGGAGACTATCCACTCGATGGACCGACGACATCGTAGCGGTCGCAGGGTGTCGATGGATGTGGGCGGCTCAGGAGTCAGGACCGCTATTTCTGGTGTCATATGGCCTATGTTCAGCTCCTCTTCTGCGTATATGGGCTGATATGATGATACTTTATATAGAATAGACATCAGATTAGTGACAAATCTGCAGTGTGCCCTCTCCCTTTTGCACGCCAGTGGTGCACAAAACATGTGGCCATAATTAATTTATATTTTAACATACTAATTGTATGCTCACACCATGATATAAGCAAATAAATTATTCTTATTCTTATTGCTAATTTTCAGAACTAGTCTTTTTGATACTGGCCAACCTGGAGGGTAAGTACGAAACTAAGATAAAATCTTCTAGCCTAACGCTTCAGAGTTTTTACAGTCAACACTTAAACTTTACAGCTAATAAAATATACAACAGCTGTCCATTTTCATTACCCAGACGTCTTATGAAAGTTAATTACCAAGCGACATTGGGGAAAGGTGTTACTCATAATTCTGTCAAAAATAAAATTTTATCATTGTGAATGAGGAGTCAAAAAAATTAAGTTTCATATTCAGCGTATTAATACGAACAAAAAAATTGTGACTCAGTTCCCTACTTCACCGGGTTGCCAAAACGATGTCGCTGACAACTTATCCTAACTATTCATACCATACGAGTACTATATTGTATGGAATCTACGTCATCGTCTGCCATACTATTGTATGGCGCCACTGGCAACCTATCTATACTATTGTATAGATAGCTTGCCAGTGACGACGTCGACGTCGATGTGGCGTCCAGGTGAGATAAGGCACTACAAAGATACGAACAACCAGCTCTACGGTTGTTAACTTTCAATTTCAAGTTCAATTATTTTCATAGCTGCTGAAGAAGCCTGAAAAATTAATCGAAAATACCTTACCGAGAATCCAGTATTGGATACAATTATCGTTCAGAAACTCCGTGCAATTTCTCATTTTCTAAAACGGAAAAAGTTACCGACTCGCGGTTACGATAAATCTGCGTACTCCGAAATGCCGGTGTTTTCCGGACTTTTGCGGAAATCGAAATTCTGTTAGAAATTATTCGTTCTAAATCAAAACAGTAGGAACTTTTGTGATATGCTCCAATGTGGTGGGATTTAAGGCAGAAGCCTTAAATCCCACCACATTGCCTATCTAGCCAGATTCTTCTGGCTAGATTAGCAACTCGTAGCTTGCTTCTCGAAATTTGAACAAAGTGGTTTGAAGTAAGCTGAAATTGGAAGTGGTAACTGCCATGCTGTGTTATTATAAGTGTATTAAAATATTTATGTGTGTGTATTATACCCCCGCCGCCCGCCCATCAAATAAGTAAAAACATGGACAGTGAATGGCCTATCTATGTATGTCACAGCTGGATCGTAGAATCAGCCCGTTTGCAAAATAGCTTTGTCGATTGCAAAATGTCGCAATTCAATGCCTACGCTGATTTTAGCACGATCGGCGTTTAAAAATATTGCTAAACGTCACTTAGCCAAATCGTCGAATATAATTAATTTAGTATTCCCAACAAATTAGCCTTCGTTCTGCAATCGGCCTAGCCATTCTACAAACGGGGTACCTAGTAGGTAGTATATTGTTATTCTGTGAAATTAGCTGATAGATTATTTATTATTTATTTATCCTACTTAGTGGAATCTTATCTGACTTATGTTATACTTTAATACTAATAATATAAAAAGGTAAAGACTATGTATACTAATATTATAAGAGGTTTGAGAAGTTGTAGGGGGTAATCTCGGGATCTAATAAACCGATTTTGAAAATTCTTTTACCAATATAAAGCCACGTTATTAGTGCGGCTATACATATATAAACAGTTATTTATTGCCCAACGAAGTGGGCACGGGTCAGCTGTGTATTATAAAAGCAAAAGGTGGTGAAGATGTTTGGCCGAAGACTTACCAAAACTACTGAATTTTGGACACTTATAGGTCACCCTTATAGGTCACACTTATAGGTTACCTGCACGGCTGACACAAATCCGCGCGAAATTAAATTATTTTAGCAGTTTTTAATATTTTGTGCTGGAATAGCATATCGGCTACTTTTCATCCCAAAAAGGCATCTTTGCACGCTTTTGAGTAGATGCTTGTTTATTATATAAAGGCGAAAGTTTGTGCCGTAGTGCAGTTTGGCCGAAGACTCTGCCAAAAAGACTGAATGGATCGGGCTGAAATTTTGCACACATAAAGATCATGACCTACTACTACTGGACTTATACATGGATATTTAAAAATCTAAGGCATATAGCGACGCAAAATCTCTTGCATAAAATATATGTTGCTGTCGCACAATCCATTTTAACCTATTGTATACCAATTTGGGGTGGAGCAACCAAAACAAAATTTATAAACCTAGAAAGAGCACAGAGATCCCTATTGAAAGTTATGTTTTTTAAACCATATAGGTTATCGACTGAAATGTTACACTCATTAAGCAATACACTATCTGTTAGAAAACTATATATTTTGCATTCAATTATTAAATTACACAAAACCATCATTTACGACCCTAATACCATAAAAAGTAGAAGAAAAACTAAAAACGTAATACATAAAAAACATACGAAATCAACCTTTGCTGCTCGTCAAAACGTTTCTAAATAGGCACATATGTACAATAAATAAAAAAAAAATTAAACATCTATTCATCAAACAAATTCGACGGTAAAATTAGCCTAACTGAATATTTACTAAATCTAAACTATGATAAAACTGAAATAATTTTAGAATAAGATAGAAGAATTCAGACAAATAAAAATTAAAAAATATCTATAAATAGACACACAATATTAAATGTATCGAGTTAAATTAAAATGTAAAGACCACTCACACAACCCACTAACACTTCAACATACGTTTATACATATGTACATGTATTACACTAACACACATCACTCACACACCGAGTAGGTAGCTTCTGTTGCCCGAACTCTTAAGAGAACGGTGTCCTCGGGAGCATCCCACATAACACACATTCACTACACAAACACTCACTCCTCTATCGCACCTGCTTGCACTTGTACCCCACCACATTACTCTTACTTCCAATGAACAACTCAAACCTACCCTCTACGAATTTGTTAAAAATTGTTCTTTATAAATTTAATCATTTTTGATTATTCTTATCTATTCTTACTTGATTTTATGAATGTAATATGTTTGATTACGACTAATAACGTATGTTATGGAAGAGCGTTGCCTCCTAATACAGGTATTTACATACTTACTTAAAAGGAGGCTCCAATCACGGATACAATTTACTGTAAAACAATTGATAATGAAATAAACATTTTTGTATTTTTGTATTTGTATTACTACTACTGAGTATTATTTTATCATGATAAAATAATAATAAATAAATAATGCTGGACAATCCACACAACATCATCCAGCCCCAGGTTGAGCAGAGCTTATGTTATGGGTAGGTATTAGATAACGAATATACTTAATACAATATATTGCATAGATAGAGAGTTTTTATTATAGGTACATAGAGAATACCCAGAACACCCGAGACAAATATTTGCATATCGTACAAATATTTCTTCAAAGGCGAGAATCGATCCTGCAACCTCCTGCGTCGCAACCTTCGCCCGCCGCGCCACATCGTTTGTCAAAAATAACCCAAAGACCACATTTTATTCCTAAAAACGCGTGTGAAGATGCGGACAGAAGCTAGTAATTGCCACGCCGCAATATCCTCAGCCGCAGCATCCTCGCTCACAATAAAGAAAACAGCACGTTAATTGAGCCTGTCCTACTCGTAAAACCAACTATAAATCAAAACCAGCCCCTTCGATCCTTTAAAGGAATAAAGTTAATTAAAGTTAATTTCTTATTAACAACAGTTTATAAGAAACAAGGGGGACTGTTCAATATCGTAGACAAATTAAAGTAATAGCTGATACTGGGCCACGTGCCGGTAATATTAATTAGGCCTACCATGTTAGGGCGCCCTTGTTTTGTGATACTTTGTAAGCATGTCAGGCTTTGGCTATAGTGGTATAGGGTGATAATTGGAGATGACGGAGTAAAGGAACGCAATGGAGACAGTTACCACACGATCGGTTCTAAGAAGTCGGATAGTTGTGGGGTAAGCAAAGAATACTCCTTAATATTATAAATAAAAAAATAATGTCGGACAATCCACACAGCATCATCTAGCCCCAAGCTAAGCAGAGCTTATGTTATAGGCACTGGATGACTAATATACATAATATGTATAATACATACATACATATATAGAAAATGCCCAGAACACCCGGAACAAATACATATTTACAATTCGTACGAAAATTTGTCCCAGGGTGGGAATCGAATACTCAATCTCCTGCGTCGCGGTGGACCTTCTGTATATACTATACGGCGGACTATGTAATAATATTGTATTAAGTATATCAGTCATCTAGTACCAATAATACAAGCTCTGTTTAGCTTGAGGCTAGATGATGCCGTGTGAATTGTCCAGCATCGTTTATTTATGTACCAACTAGCTGCTGCCCGCGCCGTTGCCCGCGTTTTATCGGGATAGAGAAGAGCCTATCTATATTCCAGGTCCCAAACTATACCCATACCAAATTTCAACCCAATCAGTTCAGTAGTTTTTGCGTCAAAGAGTAACAACTATCCATACATTCTTTGACATTTATAATATTAGTAGTATATATAAGATATATATATATATTAGTAGTATATTATGTAGATTATAAGTTCACGGAAATAAAAAATGTTACGCTCTTACACAAAATCAGAAACCGATCAATAACAAAGAGAAGCTGTAACCCACCATCAAAGACACTTCCATGGTCGTTAGCAGGATATTATTCGGGTCACATATTCGCGTATATCCGACCAAACGATATGAAACCGATATATCCTCCTGATACAGGCTTTGAATGCTGAGAGTGAAAGTTATATTGCCATTTTATATCTTAGAAGATCTATAAACAGACTCCAAAAACCATAACAGAGAACATTCACATTTCGAGGAGCTTTACTGTAGTAGATTCACAAAAACCTCTCGAGTGGAGACTGCGACTCAGAATCGTAGTGTAGTTCGCCCTACGATGATGATGACCAGCGACAGGTAGTGCACCCTCCGGGTAGAGATGATAACCAGCAAAAGACTGCAGCCGGATGCTGGATCCGTCAAACAGATGACGTAGTGAACGACAACTTTGATATTGAAGATTATTTTATCGGGTATTTATCGCATACCTTTTGCTATATTTCCCCTTCTGTTTCCATCGCGTTACAGCGATCGTAGAGTCACGTGGCGACTGGATGTAACCAATCGCGAAAGTTTAAAAAGTTTTACTACTTTGATGATGATAATGAATTTGGAAATACCACGCCGCGAACGCAAATTTTTGCCTCATAATGTCGCCGTAGCATAAGAACCTCCGACATCCAAGAAACAGGCTGCAAGCTACGTGCACCGATTGCTCAATAGCAAAATGTTTATTTTAAGGAGAAGCGACGCGATTTGTTTTGTTGAATATTGAGATTTGTGGAGAGGACTGGGTGCGAATGGCAGATTTTATTATAGTTGAAGAGCTGAATTTATAGATATAAAGGTAAAGCAAGAAGCCTGGGAGAGACCACTTCTAAGCGATGAGGCCGCCCATTGTTCTTGTCTAATGTACTGTCTCTATATAATAAATAAATGCAAAAATACACTTTAACCGACTTCAAAAAGAGGAGGCTATCAATTCGTCTGTATGTTACTCGATATCTCCGCCATTTATGGACCGATTTTGAAAATTCTTTCACTATTGTATAGAAAATAATCCCGAAGGGGTCCAATACCAACAGGGAATTAGTATTTATCCCGCAAAACTTATAATAAGTGCAAAAGTAAGGGAATTTGAAGTCGGTTTATCGTTTTTTAAAACACGACATATTGTAACATATCGTATTGAAGATACATATGAAGAGCTTATTGTTGATGTGAAATGAAAGTTAGGTATTACTTTATACATGCTATCATCATCATCAGCCCATACACGTCCACTGCTGGACATAGGTCTCCCCCGTACGACGTCACAAATAGCGGTCCTGAGCCGTCTCCATCCATCGACTACCTGCGACCGCTACGCTGTCGTCGGTCCATCGAGTGTCGTGGGGCCGCGGCATACGAATATCGACCCCTCCAACTCAACCCGTGGATGTCGTAAGAGCCGACTAAGGGAACCTACCAGAGGAAGGGCAGCAGCTTCCTTCTGAGTATTTTTCAACACCAACACTGCGATCACCAATCCGCCTGCCAAGCGTGGTGATTATGGCAAATCCCTCCTACATGGGACCATCCACTCACATGCCATATGGATTTATATTTATCCATATATACAAACCTTATGTAAATATGAACCCCTATTTCTCCTGGTCACGCCATAACTTGAGAAAGGCTTTACCGATATCATTCATCTTTTTTTAAATGTTTTCAAAGACTTCGTAGAAAGTTTTTTACATAAATAATCAAGATTTTTGCACAAGACAACAGGGAAAAAATACATTACTAATTGCAAAAATGTCAGCCAATGAAATTCGGCGAATGTCTTTCCAAAAAACCTAGTAAGTATGTATGTATATAAATTCAAATATTTCGGCTCTTCGGCTATAATCTGTACGAACCTATGTCGTTGTAAAATTGAGAGATCCGGAACATTTGTCTGCGAGTAAACCATCTGTTTCCTGAAAACCAGTGTTAACAGATGTTTGCAGATCGATAACCTAAAATATTTAAATAATATTTTCGTCCTGAATTCTAGCTTTCCCCTTAACAAAACACATTATTTAAGGAACAAAATATGAGGGCATTAGTTTCGGTAGGTAAATTATCTCCGCTAGGGGGCGACAGATGTCAGCAGCATTAACGTCGATATTGGAACAAATTCTAAATCTCCGTTAAGCGTTGAGTGCACCTTGTGCACATCAAAGAGCACTTTGAATTGTTTTTATTTTAAAGAATACACACAACTAGCTTTTGCTCGCGGCTTCGCTGTGGTACTTTGCCTAAATACATCCCTGGCCTCTGGCACTTGTTACTTGTTTCTGGACTGGTATCCGCAACTAGGCCACAAGTGGGCCCTTTTTGCGTGTCGGGTGGGGGGCTGCTAGTCTAACCACCCGATGTCTTCCAGGAAAGCCAGCAGCTCGCTTACGCCGGTGCATGCCTCCCTGGGCGTTCTTGGTGTCCCGAGGTACTGTAGTCGTTGAGTAGCTACACTATTGCACTCTACAAGCACATGCGCGGCCGTCACCTCTGCGTTCATGCACCCTCTGCATAGGGGGCTGTCCGTAATACCCAAATTAAAAAGGTGTTTGTTAAGCATGCAGTGTCCTGTGACTATACCGACAATTAGGCGGAGTTTGTCACGTTTCAGATTGCGGAGTTTTCGGGAGAATCTCGGATTTAGGTCTGGGAAAGCCTCCTTCGACTGCCTACAATCCTGAATATTTACAGTAGTCTTGGTGTTGCTTGACTGTACGTTGACGGATCCACGAGCGGACTTGGCTGAAAGGTAGGGGAATTGCCTCTGGCACTACTTTTAAGTGAAAATATTTTCAGAATCGTCGGTTTTGCGGTTAAAAATGGTTTAGTTAAATAAATAAATAATGTTGGACAGTGCACACAACGTCATCTAGCCCCAAGCTAAGCAGAGCTTGTGTTATTTGTATTATGTACATGAATAAAAAAAAAAATGATTATGAATGATGTAGCTTTAAAAAAGCTGTAAATAAGCTGTAGCTGTAAATAAGCTTTATTGACAAAGAAAATAACAATCAAATAATATAAACAAATTAAACTAGTATTTACAATTGAAATAATTGAGCTAACTGCAGACTGTTGCAAACAATCTACAGATAGCTCAGCTGGTCCATATCAATACCAGTCGGAAGCGGGTTTTATTAATAGTAAATAATGTTTAAGACGTGTTTTTTTTAATGGACAATATACCTTCGTTTGGCCACAATCTCACCTGATGGAAAGTGACGATGTGGCCGACGGTGTATCACGAAGGTTTAGAAGATACCTATTCACTCTTGTCTTGAAGAGACCCACATTGTAATTGATAGGAAAAACAGAAGCAGGCAGCGATTTCCAATCATTAGCGGTCCGAATGATGTATCTAATGATTTATGTTTTATATCGAGTGGCGACCGCGATGCAATGCGAAACGGAGTGTGGAAAGACCTCCCACTCGATGGACCGACGACATTGCAACGGTCGCAGGGAGTCGTTGGATGGAGGCGGCTCAGGACCGCTATTCGTGGCGTCGTTTGGGGGAGGCCTACGTTCAGCAGTGGACGTGTACGGGCCGATGATGATGATGATCAGTAGTTCAGATATTGTGAGGATAGTCTTCACATGCTAGCAAGCGACTGGTTTCTGGTCAACCACCCACCGGAAACTAAAATTAACCGCTGAAATTAATATAATTAATCTAGACACAACGATAATTAATCAGAACCGCAAGTACACTGAAACTATACTCATTAGGCCCCGACTAGTTCATTAATATGCTGTAATTAGTTACCAAACTGCGCTTTAAACTTCGCGTGAAATGTGGCTGACTGTACCTGAATTACTGCACTTACTGAGTATTTGCAATTACCACTTTACGCAATCATTGTCATTATCATGTGGTAAATTAGCAGAATGGTGCCTAATGGGTAATTTTTCGCAATATCCTAATATCCATAGCTCTAACTTGTTTCTATTCTTTTATTGAAAATTTCTTTCTAAGTTGAACAAAGATTTTTTTTAAGTACGTAAGTAGAAAACAAAAAGAAATTAATAATTAACTATTTTTCTTTGTTTTCTACTATGCTCTAGCGTGGTTAAGTATTATAAAATTAATAAAAAGGTTGAACCGTTTTACCTGTATGGTGTAGACAGACCATTACAAATAAGAGGCGTTTTATATGTCTGTCCGTTTATATTTGAAGAAAATCGGGTCAACCGTAGACTCTAGTCCTCCTTATAGTATGTACTTGACCCTCATTATTTTTGAGAGTCATAGCTCTTGTCTATTAGGCATTTTGAAGCGAGTCTTTTGCATATGCGCGTTTTAAGAACCATGTCTATGTATCTACCCTATGTTATTTTTACCAACTTCAAAAAAGGAGAACATTCTATGTTCGGCTGTCTTTTTTAATTGTATTATTATTATATTTTTGTCGATGTCTCTGTTGAATTATTGACAGATTTACAAAATTCTTTGTTATTGTATATAGATTGATAGAGATAGAGATTAATACCGATATATTCCATTAAAAAATATTAACGAGGGATTGTAAACTGGCAGAGATCATAATCCACGCCGATCTATGGGTAGGCCTAATATTTTCTTATTTGCTGATAAAGAAGACGAAATCCAATAGAAATGGTTAAAAAAATTATTAAGCCGGTGGCGTCCAAGATAAAGTACAGTCAGGATAAAAATGTTAATATTAAGTTCGATTTGTTGACAGAATTTAAATAAAACGGTGTATATGTAGAAACAATTTTTAAAAAAGTTAACCTATATAATATAAGAATACTACATAGTTTCTACCGCGCCAGGGCTTCGCACGCGTTGTTTTTATCATATATGAAGGACCATTTCGTCCATGCTTTAATGAAAACGTTCAAAGGTTATTTAAATCCTATGGGAACTATGATTTATTTGTTTAAGAAAAGAAGTATGCCTATGTGCTAGTACTTATTACAGGTCTATACCATTAATGTATAATTTCAGCCCGATTCGTTCAGTTGTTTTGGCGTGAAGAAGTAACAAACATCCATCGATCCAAACTTTTGCATTTATAATAGGTAGTGTGTTGTGATTTCATCATCATCCCTCTAACCAAGCCATCATCATTACAGTTTCAACTAGTTTGGGAATGAATATATGGATGAGAGAATACTTAAAGTAAAAATAAAAGTAACTAGTGTTTATTTTTACGTTTACTACAGTTCTTATGTCACTGCTGGGTCAAAATTAAGTTCAGGAATTCATGGGACATCCGAAACTGAAAAGAGGGCGTTATGGGTTTTGATCTGTCAAATCAAAATAGTATAAGTAGACTCGTCATAGAACGTGCATTGTTGGACATGAAATCCCAATGACAACCTCTATTCTTCCGCAAAAGATTCCCACCATCATTGATTTCGAAGGTGAAAAGGAGCTTTTCGTTTTGGTAACGGATTTTAAATTTAAAAACGCTGTCACCGATTGTACATCTGAAGTTCTTTAGAATATTCGGGTAATCGAAGTTGGAATAACATTATTATAGGATCGGATTTACCTTATTGGATCCCGACGTAATGACAATTTTATAAAATTATCCCGATTATATTATTTCTTAAGTGATTGCTTCCGTGAACAAGATAATCGAATCCTCTTTGGTTGCTTCGGGTTTTCTGTTACTTTGATCTGGTCCTAAGAACTCGTTTGGTTGCGGAATCATTTTGATAATACCAAAATTGAAATCGAGGGTTTCTTTTGATTCAAAATTATATTCGAATCTGCGTGAAAAAAATTGATTTAACGGTTCAGTAGAAAGTGAAATTGATCGAGATTTTTAAGACAATTGATTTCTTACTAATATGGTTAACGTGTAGTTGGAAACACATAATAAAAGCATAAACACACGGAAAAATAAGTTTGTAACATTAATCATCACCAGCTGGACCCATAATACGTCCACTGCTGAACATAGGCCTCTCCTAAACGACGAGACCATAAATAGCGGTCCTAAGCCACCTCCATCCATCAACTCTCGGCGACCGCTACAATGTTGGTCAATCGACTGGGAGGTCTTCCCACACTCCGTTTCGTATTGCATCGCGGTCGTCACTCGAGAACCTTTACTCCCAACGATTATCGGTTCTACGAGCTATATGACCTTTCCATTTCCACCTCAACCTTTGTAACCATAATAAATGCATGAGACCGATATGCTTCTGACGCACTTCTTACGCGCCACATCATAATAGTGTGGTTCTTGCTTAACCTACAGGCACAATGAATTATTGTAATAGATAAGTTTGTATGTGTGTTATGGACTAAGTTGTTTGATTTCTCGTTTTCGTGATTTCATTCATTCTCATGCCAGGAGTTCTGGCCCAGGACTAAGATGTGTACTTTGCTTCTATTAGGTACAAAATCGTGATTTGAAGAACTTTGCTTTTGCTTCTATGACTGCCTTTTCTTATGTCCCGGTTGTCAGATAGGCGATGCCGGGTACCCGGCGGCGAAGTGTATGTGCATCTATGTATGTAGGTACGTTTACTTTCACACGTGCTAACGCTATTGCAAATAATTCGCCACCGGCTACCCGAAACCGGCTACTCAGCAACCGGGACGTATGAAAAGGCATTATACGGCTCATGACACGTCATAAGATAAAGAAAACACGCGGTTTCACACGCCACATAGCAATTAGGTTGACGTGAATGAACTGCCTATAATTATACGCTGACAGCGAAATGCTATGAGAACTTGTCTTAGATTTACAACTGAGATCTAAAGTATAGGCAAATGGCTTAACTCTAAACCATCCACCATTGTTTCCTCTACAAGCATTGTATCAGTTTATTTTGTTTTAAGGTTAGTAGATAAATAGGTCGTTTTGACTACAAAAATACCTATTTATCTACTAACCTTCGACGGTCAGCGCTAAAGTAAAAAATAAGGTGCCTGGGCGGGGCTAGCGGTACATTACCCATGCGCAGCTATCCCCTCCGCGTATCGCTCAGCGCTAGAATTACGTGCCGCTACTTTTATTATATTAAAAATAGTATAAGTATGGAATAGGAGCCAGTTTTTCAAAACAATGAAATTATACGAAAGATTAGACAGGAGAATAGAAAAAATATAAGTAAATTAAAAATGTCAAATGCACTCGTTCGACGGGCTTCGTTAATATAAGACGTTGTTTCTTGCCAAATTTCATGATTCTACGTCAACGGGATGTAAACGGAAGTATGGATGGCAGTACCCTATAGGTTTTGTGTAAATTTAAAATAAATTGGGCTTAAACTGTTGTAACTTTCGATTGCCTTGACTTAGAAGTTTGATTTATATCACGGCTCTAAGAGACTTGAGTCATCACCATATCAGCCCATAGACGGCCAATGCTGGACATAGGCCTCCCTTATACGACGCCATAAATAGCGGTCCCGAGCCGCCACCCAAAGAGGTATTTTTCTTGTGAAAATTATCTATAACAACAGGGGGTTATTATTATCACAAACAACATTCGTTTTGGGGTCACATGACTTACGTAAATAAAATCAATATGTTGTAAATAGGGCTACAATTTAATTTTAAAATTAAATGAAGTAACCTATTTCCTATGTAAATTGCCATAATTATTTAAATTATTTACGGCTGCGGACATTACGAGGTTTTACAATGGCTTTATGTATGTTTTACTATTATTTGGTTTTGTTACGTATAAAGTATACCCACTTTCTTGCTACCTACCATATTAAAAGGAGTAAGAACGGCTACAAACTGCATCCGTTCTGAATCCGTGAAAATCTTACTTATATTATATTATAAATGTGAAAGTTTGTATGGATTGATGTATGCCAGTTCCACTGAACCGATTAGGCTGAAATTTTGTATGGGTATAGTTTGGGACCTGGAATAACATATACGCTATTTTTTATCGCGACAAAACGCGGGCGAAGGCACGGGCAGTAGCTAGTACAAATATAAAAACTTTGAATGAAATCGTTTATACTGCATCGGATCCAAATTCATGAAAATATCACGATTTGTGGTCACTAGTGAGTAGTCTAGTGACCATAGACTTAGGATTTTTTCTCTATGGAGTGTGACTAACAGGAATTAATTTTACTTGTGGTCACACTATATTGCACAATACTGTGCAAAGGATCGCACGTCAGTATTGTATTCTCTTTGGATCGCACTTGACTGAATTGACTTTGTAGTGTGTATTTAGTAATTTATTTCTCGATACAAAACTTCTCCTGAAAATCGGCTGCTGTATTTTTTTTTCAATGGATTTTTTCCAACCCCTTTTTTGCCACGACAAAATATCGATCTCCTATTGCTACAGCTAATTGATGTAAAGAATTCGTTTGCATGTACAGTGTCGAAGTTTTTCCATGCAACTGGTTCTATGAAAACACGCTAATGCGTGTTTTTTGACCCATGTTATATTGGTTTTATAGAGTTAATTGTTATAAAATAATAATAAATAATTATAATCGTTTATTTCAGACACATATTCAATACAAAATTATTGAATTAAAATACACACAAAATATTAAAAATACACAAACTAAAATGTAAAACATAATATGCTGCACACGCACTTACCTTTAGCAAGTGCGTGTGCAGCGCATAACGCTACCGGGCCGTCATTTCTTATTGCCGCCCAAGTGGACGGATATCCAATGCTTGAAAATTGGGTTATTGTTCACCGTGTCAGCGATAGCCCTCAGGATGCTTTTACCAGAGCGATTCGGCCTACTTTAGAAAGACGCCACTCGAGATCGAGTGATGGCAAAGAAGTCTGGAACTCCTGCCTCGGAAAACATGATCGACTCGCTGCATGCTTATGGTATTATGCACAAGTATCTTATGTTATGATATTTTGAACTATAGATAGATAATATCTTTATTGCACCATAAAAAATAATTTTACAAACGGTAACTACTAATTAAATTTAGTGTGGCACAATCGGCAACCTTATCACTGAAGCGATCTCTTTCAGGAAACCGTCTTGAAGATCGTTTTGGTAAGAAAGACCTTCAAGGCTCCAAGTCTTTTAATTAATTTTGGTTTTATACTAATTTGGTTGTTTTTATACATAATATGTATAAACAACTTACTAGATTCTATGCACAATCCATGCATTTATTTTCATTGAAAAATAAAATATTGCATAGACTCTAAAAATAGAAAAGCGAATCTTTCGACTCCAAAAATCTCGGGACTAACGAGTGCTTCCATTTTTATCGAGCTGAAAGATTACGTGTCTATGAAATATTGCAGTCTTTCATTAAGTCAAAGAAAATAAATGGCTGGAGGTTAGTTCTCATATATTTTTGTATCAATGAATATTGACTTCAAAACAGGGGATAACCTATGGATAAAAGTCAATTGTAACTGACCTTAGTCAGGCACACTGTCGGCCAAGATGACACATCAATTACAAAGGCACATTAACGAGACTGTACCTACGCGAATGCACTTATTTATATGTTCATGACATTAAGTCAATCCCAGTTATCCATTACTTTAAACTTCCTTAATCTGCTTCCAGCCATAGATTTCACCGTGCATAGAAAATTAAATGTTTTATTCATGCCGGACACTTAAAATTTGAGCCCTCGCCACTAAAAAATCTTGATTTATGGCCATGGGGCGGTGACGTCATTGTGAGACTTACGGTAATGTATACTGTGCGGTCGGAACAATAAGGTCTAACGAATGCAGAAGTGCAAATATAATTTATTTTTATCAATTTCGCCTAGAAGAAATTATATGTTACTTATCCCAAAAATTTACGATTTCAGCGGGACGTGAACCCGCGACCTTCCCTCAATACGGGACTGCGCTAACCAACTGCGCCACGAAATCGGGTTCAAGTCCTGCCGAAATCGTAAATTTTTCGGATAAAGTTTAATTGCCTTGAGATTACCAATAAGCCATATTTCTCCAATAAGAGATATGGCAAATGGAATTTGCATGAAAGAGCAGGCGGAAAAAAGCGCTCATACTAGAGTCTCAGTCTACATAGCTGCCCTAACTAGACTTCTAGAGTCTCAGTCTCCATAGCTGCCCTACTGCTTGTAACTCACATTTTGTGCCCGTAAAGTGCCACGTACATTAATTATTATGGGACTGATAAGAAGAGTGAGACCGGTGGAACAATTATTTTTTTGAGAGGCATAATGGATAGCTTTATTTTCCATTTTGTGGCGAAAATGCTGAAGCAAATTATTACAAAATGTACGCTATTTTGTTTTTTCTGATGCTCGCATAAATTCGTTTAGCAATCGTAATTTGAGCTTTCGTCCATTGTTTATAGCTTTGAACGAGTTTTCCAAGATAAAAAGAATGCAAAATTTCAGTCCTATCCGATCAGTTGGTAGTTTTAGTAGTTTAAGTAGTGTCTCCACATACGTATATAAAACTACCATAATATGTGTTTAAAACTACTATTATATAAAACTATCAATTGTGTTTACATTTTCACTAACTTTCGCCGTTTTGCAATCTATCAAAGTCGGCGGGCCGTCGTCGTCGGCGAGAAGATTTCAAAATACTGTCGGCTGCGTTGAATATGTCAAATTAACGCCACTGTGTTGACGGATTCGGTGTGTAGGGTCCATTCTATAGCAGGCTGATAACAACTACTTCGGAACTTCTTCTTTCTGCTTTCTTAACTCTGTCCTCTTTAACACAATCCATCGATCTCAGTCTTCCTCTCCCCTTATTTCCCTCCACATCCAAATTTAACAATCTTCTCGTCACATGACATTCTTCCCTACGCATAACATGCCCATACCACGCTAACCTGTTACTCCTCATTTTTCCGTCACTGGCGCCAATACTTAGGAACACTTCCCAATAAATAGGTATCTCCATGCAATTATTCTAAAAGCAGAAGCTCCTCTAGATCATTTTCCCACTGATCCCAAACTAATTGGTTAATTCATTAAAGTTGCTGTAGCTCGGTTTGCTTTCGGATATTATTCCCTTTTCTGGTAAGCTTAGGAAGCAATAGCAATTGTTTTGAATATGAAGCGATACAAATACTTTAGGTAGTTGCACACCAAATAACAAAAATAAAAACGGAAAGAGAGATAAGAGACAATTTTAAACGAAAACAACGATAAAACTACTTAAATTATAATATATACAATACAATACAAAACTCTTTATTGTACACCACAAAGACAAATAAAACACATAGACATTAACAAGTACAATGGGCGGCCTTATCGCTTAGAAGCGATTTCTTCCAGGCAACCTTTATATAAATCCTTGATAAACTACTGAACGGAGCGAGTTGAAAATTTGCTTAAAGGGAGTTCTAGATCGGGAATAATATAAGGGCTAATTTAAAATACGGGCTAATCTCTAATAAATTAAATAAATAATACTTTATTATAATAACTGTACGTTTACCAAATAAATAAATTAAAAATAATCTTCACCTCAGCAAGCAAAAACTTTTATAATAACTATTTATTTAGGTACCTATTTTTCCCAAACTATGTATTCCCATACCAAATTAATCGGTTCAGTAGTTTTGGCCTGAAAGAGTCAAAAATATCCATCCATACATCCATCCTTACAAACTTTGACATTTATAATATTAGTAGGATAACATGACTGTCTAGGTTTAATTACCCGTATTTACTATATTACCGTATTTATTATATTCGTCCTTATTACCAATTGAAACTAAAGTCATACCGCTTTACTACATCGTTCGTTCTCACTCTTTTACGGCATTTTAAGCATTCCTAAATGCCTGCTTGTAAATTAAACCTAGGAACAGCACAGATGGACCACTTTGTGTTGTGCTAATAAAACTTTTGACTAATAATATATAAATATAAATAGTGCTGGACATTTCACACAGCATTATCTAGCCTGTTGTGTTATGGGTACTAGATGACTGATATACATAATACAATACATTACATAGATATATATTTTTTATTATGCATAGAAAACGACCAGAACACCCTGAACAAATATCTGCAGATCGTACAAATATTTGTCCTGAGGCGGGAATCGAACCCTCAACCTCCTGCGTCGCAGGCGGACCTTCGCCCACAGCGCCACAGAGATCGTCAATTATGGAGACGGCAAGGGTGTGGGCTACTCAAATCAAACTGTGGTACCGCGTGTAATTAGTACTGAGTAAGTGTATCCATATCCTAAACCGTAGAGCGCACTACTTGGTCATCAGATCAGCCCATACACGTCCACTGCTGGACATAGGCCTCCCCCATCCGACGCCACAAATAACGGTCCTGAGCCGCCTCCATCCATAGACTTCCTGTGACAGCTACAATGACGTCGGTCCATCGAGTGGATGGTCCCCATGTAGAGGGGTTTTGCCATAATCACCACGCTTGGCAGGCGGATTGGTGATTGCAGTGTTGGTGTTGAAAAATACTAAGAAGGAAGCTGCTGCCATTCCTTTGGTACTACTACTTGGTCATTGCAGAGTAAAAAAATCTAAGGTTCTTCATATTATTTATGACTAGCTGGCCCGTGCCCATTTCGTTGGGCGGTTGAACAATTTTTCCATAATTTCTCACCGTTTAAACCTTCTCTGGACTACTACATACCAACATTTCAAAACCAAAATCAGGTAAATCGGCCCAGCCGTTCTCGAGTTTTAGCGAGACTAACGATCAGATATATACATAGATATACTACATTTAATTTCATATTAACCACATGCGAATTTTAAATGAACCGAAATAGCCGAACAAGCCGGGTTCCGAAAAGGCTTTAGTACCGTAGACCACATATGTACATACGCCCCGGCAGATTATACAGAAAACAGAAGAGTATAACCGGCCGTTATGTCTAGCGTTTGTGGACTACGAGAAAGCCTTTGATTCAGTCGAAACCTGGGCAGTCCTGCAGTCTCTCCAGCGGTGCCAAATCGACTACCGCTATATGTGTGAGTGTTGAAGTGTTTGTACAGCAAGGCCACTATGTCCATTGGTCTCCAGGACCAAAGCACAAATCCGATCCCACTGAAAAAAGGGGTGAGTGTGGGAAGACCTCCCACTCGATGAACCGACGACATCGTGGCGGTCGCTGGGAGTCGTTGGATGGAGGCGGCTCAGGACCGCTATTCGTGGCGTCGTTTGGGGAAGGTCTATGTTCAGTAGTGGACGTGTACGGGCAGATGATGAATTTTAAATGTCCATGTGTTGATGTTTATAGAGTTATACCATTATTGAATACGCGGTTCAATAATGTATAAAAGTCGAAAAAAAAATCGTTCATAACGAGTTAGGTAGGTATTAAATTTACTAAATAATACTTTGTTTTTTTTTTCTCGGCCTTGGCCAAGTAGTGCTCTCTACGGTTTGAGGATATGGATACACTTACTGAGTACCTACTTATTACCCGCGGAATCACAGCTCGATTTGAGTACCCCACACTACTATTTGGTGGAACCTTGAAAAAACACAAAGCAGAATTTTTACTACTAACAAAGAACTAACGTTTCTTCTTACAAAAAATCTGATCCGGCATGTTTCCATATGCACGTAGCGTATAGGTATTAGATGATGATACGATGACATGTGGTGTGCAATATTTTTTGCTAGCGCGGGAAGGACATGGAAATGAGTGGCTGTAAAGTTTGCCGTGTGCGCCGCGTAAAAAGCAATAAAACAAACGTAGCGTAAATAACGCATAAAATGTTTGCCAAATGTACACAAGCCGCTCAAACACAGTCGAGGTCCAAAGTTAAAGTGTTATCCATATTTGCGCGCCCTATCTCGAAAAAACTTTGTAAATAATACAAAGGATCTGAATGTTCGCTTTTAAAAGCTTTTTTAGGTTACATTAACACTAGACAGGTAAATAAATTTAATATTAGTTGGAACTTTTGTAGTTAAGAACGTTTGATCGAAATCACTGTGAATTTCGAGGATTTTTCTAGAAATGTTTATATTAAGTTGTAGATTCGGCCTTAATTGAGACGCCTGAAAACTACTTATCTCTAAAAGAATGCGAAATGGACTTAAAACTTTTGCCTGTATCTAAGAGAACGTAATAATTTATTATTCATTATTTTTTCCTTCGTAGCGAAGTCACAACAGATTTTCTATTTTTATGTTCAGCCGCCGGCTTTCTAAGAATAAGTAAATCCTATAAGAAAAACAAAACCCTCATCGTATGACAAAATTATCGTCTATTTTATTGTTTCGCTCTACTTTTGAACTAGAACAACAATAAATAGCCTCTCCAATAAAAACATATTGAGCACGATAAAGACTTGCCGTTAGCTAAAGGCACTCTCGTGGAAAATTGAATTAGTATCGGAGAGGCCAAGAGAGGTAAGTAAGATCCTTGGCACATGGCGACTTATTTATTCATGGATTGTCGACGCGTGTTTATACTGAAACCGAAGCGGGATAGCCTACTGCTAAAAATGTATTAGATTTTAAGTGGTCATACTCGTCATGAGTTTTGGCCTTTTATTAAAAGACATCTCCAAATAAAAATGCTGGTAAGATCCTTCACAAATGGCGACTTATATGTATATTCATGGATTGTCGACGCGTGTTTATACTGAAACCGAAGCGCCTACTGCTAAAAATGTATTAGATTTAAAGTTTTCATACTCGTCATGAGTTTTGGCCTTGTATTAAAAGACATCTCCATATAAAATTTCTGTAAGATCCGGCTTCGCACATGGTGTCTTAGTTATTCATGGAATGTCGACGCGTGTTTATACCACAGACATGATACTAGCGTTTATACTGAAACCGAAGCGAAGCCTACTGCTAAAAATGTATTAGATTTTAAGTTGTCTTACTCGTCATGAGTTTTGGCCTTTTATTAAAAGACATCTTCAAATAAAAGTCCTACTCGAAGTAAAGAGGTTCTCATGATAGTCAGTACATTACAAAGCTTTTTTGAAAGCGATAAATTTTCTTAATACTCTTTCTAGCCTCTCGTACAGCTTCAAATACATACATAAATAATGTAACTTCCAAAAAACTAACATCTATTTTTGCCTTATAACTTTGGGTTTTCCTTTCAATATAATCTCCTTGTACGAATGAAGATGTAGTAGTTGCGACAGCCCAAACAATGATCTTTTAGTATTTCCTCGTTCATAGAAATTCGGCAAACTTGATTGCGTGGCGTGGCATATAAGTACTTAGGCTTGTGTGAGTGTTCGTGATAATATTTAGGTAGCTCCGTCAGCATTCTCATCAGCAATCTCCACAATTCTTATTCGAGAGGCGATAGTTCACAATCAATATGTGCTCGGCGTCTGAGACTCCTTATTTTGGCCCGGAATTCGGCGCAGTGAGCTTTGAAATAGGTCGGGACATTTTTCAAAGCGTACGTGCGTGAATCGAGTTCCGACGACGCTTCTGATTTTGGGTTATGTTAGACAGAAGTGTAATAGTCACATTTAGAAATGTATTTATTAAAAGTTAATAGTCGCGTACAGTTTACAACAAAATGCTGACTATCTAGGTTAAAAACGAAGTGAAACTTTTAGATACAAATAAATATGTAGAAGCTAGGCTATCATTGAACAGGTCTACATGTTGGAACTCGAGCAGAAACTTATTCAAAAGTTTGAGCACGCGTAGTGTAGGAAAATGGTTAGCATGCTGTGTTCGCAGAGTGCGATAGGCAAAGAGCCGGTGACGTCTACGGGCCATTATTAATCATTGCCAGGAAGAGAGTGGGTCCAAGAGTGCTTCCACTCCAACTCTTCAGCGCTTATAAACGTGCTTAAATTTATGTTCAATATTGTCAAGGATTAATGTACACTGGATTTGTATTACTTTTATATGTCAAGTTCACTTTTAAATCTTTACAAATTGAAATTGACTCCAACTGTTCAGGGTTTTTGAACCAACGTGGTAAAATAAACCCATCTCGTATAGCTGTAGGAGCCTTTAGTGCAAAATAATATGTTATTTTAGTGGAGACCTTTGTTTCACATCGCCGTTCCAAATCGAATAAACTACGAGTATATAGTAATTTGGATGCAGTTTTAAAATGAATTTCAAATGAATCATGCTGCTTGCCGGGTGGACGTTATGGCTTTTTCTATTTATTAATTACACTGCCCCGATTTTATTAGTGTACCTAAAGTCAAACAAAACCTTTTTATTTATAAACACATCCATGTTTAGCGTGCGTTGCTTTTCAGTTATATATATGTATAATATCTATACACAATCACCAATACAAGTTATTAAAATTCGATTACTGAAAACTCAAAGTCCTACTTTTTGTACCATTAGTATATGTATATTTATATTTGAATCTGTTTATTATAAAACATTATTATAATCTGCTTATTATATATTAAAATTCGATTACTGAAAACTACTTTTTTGTACCATTATTATATGTATATTTATATGTATATATTTGAATCTGCATATTATAGATTTTATATATTTCGAATTCCTAAATCATCATAAACTTCAAGTACGAAGAACTGATAAAAACATCTTAGCCACCTTGTCTTACAATTAGCCCGATGGATCTTACTTTTGGGCCAAGATCTGCCTACCCCGACCGCCTTGAATGTCAGTGGATCAGTTCCAGCAGTGAGCGTCCAGTTCGACCCTGTATGCCTTCTGCGTCTGGCCGGTCGGTCTGGTCATGTGGTCCACGCGGCTGCAGCGCGCGTTCCACTTGAAGCAAGGCATCTACCAACGAGTGACTTGGTGATGGCAACCTCGGCTACTGCAGGCAGGCTACATTTTTATGCCGTCACTGTAAAATGTACATATTTAATGTTTACGAGCTTAAGCCCATTTTTGAATGCTCGTAGCAGTGTTGGTGTTATACATACGAGTATATATGATGTACTAGCTTCCACCCGTGGCTTGGCTCGCTTGGTGTCCGGTTAAAAAACGCCTATAGATGTGTTATTCCAGAACCTTAACTACCGACATTCTCAATTTCATAAAAATCCAGTCATTAGTTTTTGCGTGAAGAAGTTACAAATATCCATACATACAAACTTTTGCTAAATATTATTAAGGATATGGCATGTCCGTAATAGCCCGGCTACAAGATGGAGCGTGTGGCCGGGCTCAAACCAATTTACGCAAGCAAGATGGAGCGTGTGGCCGGACTCATCTTGCTTGCGCAAACTGGTTTGTGCAATCATGCATGCACAAATGTTCGTGCGTGTAACCGGGCTATTACGCTCCGGTGTGACCTCAGTCGTGCAGAGTATTTCACACATGATACGCACCGGCGGCACCCGTGCGCGCCTGACGCTCCCACCGATAACACGAATTTGAAATACTATCTTTACCCATGTTACGTATGTAAACGTGACTTATTTTTAAATTATGCTGGAAATTGCTTTTTTTGCTAGCAATTTCTGTACTGAAATAGTGCAAGTCTTTTAGATACAAATAAATATATGGGTATAAATAAACTAGATTTGGTACTAACCTAAGAGCGGAATTACGGGACGAACCTACAGTTATTTTAGACACGTAGGTTAGTTTTCGTAGTTTTATTGAATCATGAAGATAGGGTAAATACATGACCGCATTTGGCATCGAATTTGGTCTATTATTTGGTCCTGTCTTACTTGCCTACCAAACTCTGACAAGAAACGCAAAAGACAGGGATTTGCATTATTAAACTTACAAACAAAAATATTAAATAGAGGTAGTCTAAAGGAAGTTTATAGACAGAATAGAGGGCAAAACCCAACTAACTTCTGTTTCAAAATTTCTTTATTGACATCACTACATAGTTTTAAACAAAGTCGCTTCCCGCTATCTGTCTGTCTGTCCCTATATATGTATGTAGATCTTTAAAACTATGCAACGATTTGATGCGGTTTTTTTTATGGATAGAGTGACTCATGAGGAATATTTATAATTATAATTTAGTATCAGCATTGCACCCGTGCGAAGCCGGGGCGGGTCGCTAGTACTTAAATATAAGATTACAGAAGACTAGTGTAGATTTAACCCTTAGTGTTTGTAAACATAACTTGTTAGCTCTTTTTTTTAAGCCATTCTTGCTTTATTTAAAAACTTATGAAGATGCTATAATCGCAGACCTACACTCTAAAGCTTAAAGAACATAAATTTATAAAATTCATCGATAAAAAACATAAAAAAGATAGTAAATGTGTTTAAATTTAGATGATAAAACACGGCTTTTACACTATCGGTATTTTTAAAATCCCCCATAAAAGGGAAAAGTGGAATACAAAAATATAAAATACACTTTTCCCCTGGGGGAAAAGTGGAATTTATATATGAATAAACAATGAATAGCCTATAACTTTCAAACTCAACTAACTAGCTAGCTATATTTAGGGCCAGTTTACACCACAGAGGAGCGGACTCTTGGAGTATCTAGAACGGAGATGTCAACGCAAGGCGTACCCCTCTGCCGGCCATATGGCCATACACGTTATATAAAACTACTTCACTCGTAACCGCGACCATTAGCTGTCGTTTCGTGTCGCGAAGTAGTGCTCAGTGAAAATGGTGAATTGTGCGGTATTACGGTGTAAAAGACGATCAGAGACATCAAACTTAAGGTACCACGGTATTTCCTATCACAAATAAGTGATATTTTTGTCAATTATTTTTTGAAATATTGTTTAATTTAGATTCAAATGGAATAGCAGTTGCGACAGTTTTAATACGACGCCAACATCTTGGTAGAGGGTGTAGGTGAGTAATGTGAGTATAAATTCCTTGGTAGAAGGCGTAGTATGGGCACTAGTTGAATGAAATTGATTGAGTGAATGATGGAATGAATAAAATGCCATGTGTTTTTTGTACCCATATTTAACCGATTTAAAAAAGGAGGTTCTGTATTGGACTCGTAATGTATGTATACAACATCATTTGAAATTAGTTAACGAAACACGGGGAAAGGATCTCTATCGGGAATACATTACTTGGAGCATTCAGAACGGGAGTAGCCGAGCGTACGCAGTCCGAGGTACATGAACAGTCATTTGTGTCGGTTTATAAAAACTAGTTTGCTGCGATTGTATCTGTGATTCTGCCTTCAACATGTCGATTTATGGAGCTCCCTTAAAATTTTGGTGGTGCTGTGTCGTTTGTTTATTGCTATTTGCTTTGTACTGTTTGAACGCAGAAACATATAAACGAGATTTTTTGTACAGCTGGTGTAGTATGTAAGATGAAAAAAAATATAGTTAAAAACTAAAACCCGACTACATAAAAGTCTTAAACAAGCGTTCACCTATTGTCCATAGCATTTTCTTTTGATATATTTGATAGTCGGAGGCACCCACCTCATATACCTAGGGTACAATTAGTAACAAAGGCCTCCGACTACCTAAGTATCAAAAGAAAATGCTATGGACAATAGGTGAACGCTTGTTTAAGACTTTTATATAGTCGGGTTTTAGTTTTTAATATTTTTTTTTGTTTTCCATACATATATCGATACAATATATGTATATCGATTGATTTTTTCATTTGCCCATCCCTAGATGACCCGTTGCCATGGTAACAAATAAACAAGAGGTCTCCATGGCAACGGGTGTGTCATCCTTCACTCATCACATCAAACTAAATTAGACTCTAACTGTAACTAGATGTCGTCTCTTGCAAAATTTTATCGCGCTATCGAAGTATTCCAGGTGTAATTTAGACCCAGCTATCTCTTAAGACCCTCAGGTTTGTCGGACACCATATAGCCTATAACCATCGGGGTAATGACGACCGATGTGGTGCGGTGGGCGAAGGTCCGCCTGCGCCGCAGGAGGTTGCGGGTTCGATTCCCGCCTCGGGACAAATATTTGTACGATCTGCAGATATTTGTTCGGGTGTTCTGGTCGTTTTTCTATGTATAATAAAAATATCTATCTATGTAATATATTGTATTATGTATATCAGTTATCTAGTACCCATAACACAAGCTCTGCTTAGCTTGGGGCTAGATAATGCTGTGTGAATTGTCCAACATTATTTATTATTTATTTATTTAATTAGACGAATCAATCGATACCTCACTTGTTGAAATCGAAGTAGTAGTTTCAGCGCTACGTGGGAACAAAGAAATCGGCATAGGGTGCTAAAATCATAACCCTCCGGTAGTCGGGTAAAAAAAGTAGCCCATGTCACTATCCAGTGACATGGGCTACTTTTTTCATCACAACTTGGATGAAACTGCGGTGTATAATTAGTTCTTTATAAATAGACTGTGGATTGAATTTTCAATACAGTACAAGTAGATAATGATTGAATATTATATTAAATTTATAATACAAAGATGCTCCTAATGCTTAAACAAATTACTACAACGTATATAGTTTCAAAATCATTGAACTATTTCCAAGGAAAGGACTTATTTCCAAGGAAAGGACTTATTTCCAAATATTGATCTACATGTCTATGATAATGATTTCGTCAATCACAATATGGAATTAGGAAGATTGGTTATGCAAAAGTATACAGATACTAGAATCTTTTTTCTTATGAAAAAAACAGATCCAAAGAAATGTGTATGTCACATTTACAATAAATTAGTCTATTTTAAAAACCAATAGTGTAGAAATTATGTAATATACATTTATATTAAACACCACAATATCATTTTTTTTAACTTCCTAGCTATACATATCCGCTTGGGGCAGTACATTTGCTACCAGCCGCTATTCTTCTCGTGCTCTTTATTTTTCTCACCCCACCACACCAATTAAGAAACAAAATATTTATCAAAATAATGCATTCATGAAAGATTCATCGAAATCAGTTCAGTCTTAGAAGTTCTAAGACTGAACCGATTTCTATGAAGATGTTCTAAGTAAGAACCCTAAGATTCATAATTGCGTAATATTTTTTGTAATGATGTAAGTACATACAATAACTATTAGCGCACCGCTGTTTTACTTGCGTAGACAGAATATAGCCTTGTGTTACTTAACAACAGTGTGCCTTTCTATTCGTAGAATAATTTTTAAAATCGGTTTAGTAGTTAGAGATTACGCCCTACAAATCTATAAAAAAAGGAAAAGTATATGATTTGGAACAACCCTGATTTCATTCATTTGAAATCATTCATTTTATCGGTCTTTTTACACCCCATCACTACACTTTTTTGTGTTAGTGTGTAACTAAATAATAGCGTAACAACAGTAATTCTTTAATTTTGTTCTTGTTTTGTGTTTTTGTACAGCTTTTACTTGCGTGTGCGTTTATAGGGACGCTTAATTTTTCTGCATTAGTGTGCGTGATTATGTAAGTGTGTGCTGTACCGTGCTACCTCGCCTCCCGCGACAACTGGCAGAATCGTTTTAGTACTAAAAGTAGCGCTTGGCAACTCCCTTTCTAGATACTCTAAGAGCGGACTAAGAAGATAGGTACCTACGTACCTAGTAAAGCTAAAGTTTAAACCATTGGATATACAACTAAATGTTACCTACTGAGAGTGCCCGCCAGATCGCTTAATTATTTACATAGGAGATTTATGTGCCCAAATGTCAACGAGTCAACGTCAATGTTGTCAATATGGCGAGAGGCGGTGCGGAAAATAACTAGCAAAATGATTTCCCAACCCAACTATAGTTTCAGTTTCAAAATATCTTTATTGACATACTTAAATATAATATGACAGAGGACTAGTGTAAATTTAATGCTAGTGCTTGTAAACATAACTTGTGAGCTGTTTTTTCAAGCCAATCTTGGCTTATTTAAAAACTTATGAAAATTGCAATAATTGCATACGATCTAACTAAAGCATAGTGAACATAAATTTATAAAATTCATCGATAGCTACCAGCATAAAACAAGATAATAAATATTTTTTAAAGTTAATAAAACACGGCTTAGTCCACTTTTGCCCTTTTGTTAAAATCCCCCCTAAGGGGGAAAAGTGGAATAAACAACGAATAGCCTAAAACTTTAAAGTCCAACTAACTAGATAACTATACCTATTTACGGCCAGTTTACACCACAGAGGAGCGGACTAAGAAGATAGGTACCTAATAAAGCTAAAGTGTAAACCCAAAAATATTAACGTATATTGAATATCCAACTAAATGTACCTGCTGAAAGTGCCCGCCATCGATCGCTTAATTATTTACAGAGGAGATTTATGTGCCCAAATGTCAACGAGTCAACGTCAATATTGTCAATATGGCGACAGGCGGTGCGGAAAATAACTAACGAAATTATTCCCGAAAGCTGTAAGCCAAGTAACTTACATAATTAGAGCCAGTTTACACCACAGTGGAATGGAGAGATTAGTAAAAATAAAACCGGCTAAGTAAGAGTGACCTGCAACTAAGGTTTCCGTACCATTACATAACAAATTTCGTCAAAATTAAGTCCTAAAAGCTACATTTTCCGTGGTTTCGTTCTCGTTGGCATGGAAAGAGCTTTTCTACGACAAAACTGTCCTTTAAGTTTTGTTTCTCAAAACGGTTTGTTAAGGCTTGTTGTCTTTACAATCTTTCTCTCGGACAAGACCTGACTGAAACTGTCTTCTCTTGTCTAGAAGCTACTGTTCTGATAGGTTCCCTATATATATATATATGTATATACAGGTTGCACAAGGCGGTAATTAGAAACAGGTTAACCACCAATCAACCAATCAATATGCGTGTAGGTAGTAAAATATTATATTTATTGCGTGAAATATTATGAACAAAGGGGTTTTAGGCATGAATGTGATTCAATGTATTTTCTACTTATACGTGTGTGATGTCTGATATGTCATGAGGGTTAAAACTGGGTTTAAAATTAAGGCAAATAAGCCTCGGCCAAATCTGTCTTCGGCAAATCAGACACGGAAACTTTTTAAGGGATTTTTTGGCGTTATTGACGCTCTCGCTTCGCGTCCCACATGTTTCACGTGCTGGTTTGGCCGAAGCTTAAGAGCGCTTGTATTCGTCCGTTTTTTTCACCGGACAACGAACCGTAAGCAAAAACGGACGTCTACAAGCGCTTTAAGAGTAGCGAAAGCGAACCCCATATTTTTGGTTAAGTTTCCTAAGTAGCTTCATAGGTAGTACCAGTTTCTCAAAACCTACTTACCTTAGAGCAAAGTCTAGCCTGCGTGCATTATAGCGTTCATAAACCTCGATATACCTAATTCTTAAAGCTTGCTTTCTATGTAGGGTGAGGCGAAACAAGGAATAATTTTCCCTGCTACCTTATCGTGCATAAAATCTAGTCGCTAATATTTTTTAATGGGTAAGCAACCCTGCTTACTTTAAACAGCAGGCTGCGTGCTGTAAACGTGCACTTTTTCGATTTTTCCAACTTACACGAATTTTCTTGGTAAGGGCTGCCATACACGGACTGCTCGAGCAGTTAGCCATTGATCAACATACACGGGCAAAACTTGTAAACTATTGCATTGGAGTCGATGGAAACCATATAGGCAACTTATTAGTACGTAAAATTGAGATTATTAAAAGTGATTTAAAAAAATTTGCTAATTTTTTAAAAATTAAAGGAAATACCTTTCATTTTTAGTACTATATTTCTTTACAAAGATTGATCCTTATCAGTAACAGAATCCATTGGTTTAATAATACAGGGTGTCTTTTTCTGAAAATTCTTTCGTGTCGATTTTTGACAAAGTAAAAGATTTTAAAAAAAAATAGTATATAGTTATTGTTTTCTTATAAATCAAGGGCATGACTCCATTCACTCATTTTCTCTAACTCTCGTGGTTTCTGATTTGACCAACACCGCCCTTCTCCAAAACTACCCCGTATACATAGTATATGGTGCGATATTGTCTAAAATACATAAATATATTATATGAATGTCACTTGTCATGAGAAAAATTCAAATAGTAGTTGCTATTGCTGCAAGTCCGTGCAGGCCGTTCCAAGTTATATGTATAATATATATACATACATATGTATATCTGACATTGAAACCTCAAATAACACTTATTTTTTGCTATTGACAAAACAAAATTGTAGGTAAGTAAAGTTTTCCTTCATAAAACCGGCATCTCAGTTAAAGTCCACCGCGACTAGTGGATCAAACTTTGTGTTAAACTACAGTTAAGCCGAGCTTTAAGCTTCATCCCCACTGCTGCGCACGAGCATAATGTACTCGTGCATGCAAATTTTTTTTCACTAATCCTATGATGTGAGATTTTTATTACATGTACCCATCAAAATAAATATTTACATTTTTTGGTGTGGCCTATGCACGAACGCATCGAGAGAGGGCAAATTGTACACGTGTCGTAGTGCTGCACTCTACAGACGGAACAAGGCCAATGATGATGATCATCAAATGAACGGACGCAATAATATAACTACATAATAAACAGCTAATTGTGGCGTCATATGGGTAATTGGCCGTGGGGCCACGGCTTACGAATATCGACCTCTCCAACTCAACCCGTGGATGTCGTAAGAGCCGACAAAGGGAACCTACCAGAGGAAGGGCAGCAGCTTCTTTCTGAGTATTTTCAACACCAACACTGCGATCACCAATCTGCCTGCCAAGCGTGGTGATTATGGCAAATCCCCCCTACATGGGAGACCATCAACTCGCTGGACCGATGTCATTCTAGCGGTCCCAGGGAGTTGATGGATGAAGGCGGCTCAGGACCGCTATTTGTGGCGTCGTATGGGGGAGGCCTATATCCAGCAGTGGACGTGTATGGGCTGATATGATGATGATGATGATGGGGGAGGCCTATGTCCAGCTGTGGACGTGTATGGGCTCATATGATGATGATGATGGGGGGGGTTATATCCAGCAGTGGACGTGTATGGGCTGATATGAGGATGATAGAAAGATAAACGACGGATAGTAGTTTTGTATTGAATATTAATTTTATTTGAATATAAATAAATCCGCATATTTCTTGCAATTGCACAGGATAGAGGAGCCGGAATAGCTGGCAGGCTGAATGAATTGAAGATATCTTCCCAGCTGGTTATTTAGAGCTGACATGTGATGATTCATTTGCTTTTAATAAGAAAGGTAGGTATAGCCTCTTTGAGCCTGTTCCGGACAAAGCAGTGGGTAGACAGCCTAAGCGGCTGATTAACGAGGGCTGATGGAGTTTGTAAGGTATCTGTTAAGAGTTTTAAAAAACTTTCAATTTGTTGCTAAGCGTCTTAGTTTCGAAATACGAGGTGGTTCTTTTGTAAGCGTTTTTGAAGATCGTTTTCAACTCGAAAATTAAAATGTCGGATGCATTTTTATTACCCGACTACCGGAGGGTTATGATTTTAGCACCCTATGTATGTATGTAGCCGATTTCTTTGTTCCCACGTAGCGCTGAAACTACTACTTCGATTTCAACAAGTGAGGTAGATAGATAGATAGATATATTGTTTATTTGATTCACAAACATAGACAGCACAAGACAAAAATAAACAAACATAGACATTGTAGTAGATAGGTATCAGTAAAATATACTTAACAATAGGTACATATTTTTAGGTAAGTAAAACACACAAACAATTTAAAAGGAAGAAAGGAACATCAAATATACTAAATTTTAAACTTAGGGTAAGAGTAGGTACCTACCTACCTACACGTAGGCTAGTCTCATGTAGGTACGTCAGTGCTGCCAAGGTGAGCCAAAAAGGATCAGTCTCAGCTTTATGCTGGTTTGCACCAGGGTACAAAACAGCGCTGGTTTTCAGACTGACCCAGTCTTGGTGACACGACGAACTCCAAACATTACCAGTTACAATAGGATTTTAAAAAGTTTTACTAAGTTGGAAAGTGTCAGAAATAAAGTGCTACGAAGGAGCTGTTCCGAATACATATGTTACTGTCAGAAATTACTGCTATGTCAATGTCAAGATGGAGAGAGGTTATAAAATGAAAACATGTGACTCGGCGCGACGTGGCACATCACATCAACATTTCAGCTTTGTTAACGATATTTCGTCTACATGGTAAATAATAAAATATATATATACGTCGTGGTTTAAAAGTAAAGAGTAATAATTAACGCAACAAACAAGAAGAAGCAAGCACAAAATACCGGTACATATGTAGTTCATGGCAGGGAATGGAGGACAATAAAATAGACTGGAAGGACACGAGAGTGAGAAGAGGATTGATGAGTAGCAGTGAAAGAGCACAAGGTGAGACTGGGCTTTCAGGATTTTTGCCGCCTTAAAAGTTCTTTTTTAAATTGTGCTCTGAATGAACCGACTGTTTTGAGGGAGCGGAGTAAAGGAGGCAACAGCACATTCCAACAATGACTTGCGGCAAATCGGAAGGACCCTCTAAAAGCCACAGACTTATGCCTGGGTGTAAGAAAAATTAGGTGAGAACAAGTTCGCTTAGGGTAACGATTAAAATCACTAGCCCAATTAAGTTTGGAGTAGAGGTAGGGGGGAGATTTATTTAAAATTAGGCCAAATAGAAGAGTAGCAAGATGTAATTGCCTACGCTCTTTCATTTTCAAAAGGTTTGAGGAATTAAGGAAGGGGGTTATGTGTGTGCGGGGGGGAACATGGAAGCAATAACGTGCGCAAGCATTCTGAACACGTTGGATAAGATTATTAGTTCGACTAAGAAGACAGGGGAAGACAGGGGCCATACACAGTGTCACAGTAATTTAGACGGGACAAAACTAGGGATTCACAGAGCATTATTCGAACGTCTTCACTTAAGTAAGGACGAATCTTATAAAGGAGCTTAAGGCGAAAGAGTGATTGACGCACTGTTTCAGCAATATGGGATTCAAAACGTAGTTGACTGTCAATTTTTAACCCAAGATTCTTGGCTTCATCAACACGTTCAACAAGCTCCCCGTCTACATTGATATTAACATTGCTAACTTTACCAACCATTTTTTTTGGGCCAAAAACCATGAATTTTGATTTTTTTGGATTTAGTATTAGAGAGTTAGAAGAAGACCACTGGCTAACCTGCTTTAAATCTTGATTTATTTGATTTACAGCACCAGTACAATCTGTAGGAAGAAAGGAAAGATATAACTGGAGGTCATCCGCATATAGATGGTGTTGGCAGAAAGTGACCATATTGATGATGTCAGCAGAGTATAAAACAAACAGGATTGGTCCCAGGACCGAACCTTGAGGAACTCCTCGTGGAACCAGACGAGTGGGAGATCGTATGGATCTACCACCTGGTAGCTGGACTTCGACACATTGTGACCTACATTCAAGGTAACTTGAGAACCATTGCACAGTTTTTGAATCAAAGCCATAGAAAACTAGTTTAGAAAGAAGAAGAGGAATATTAATGGAGTCAAAGGCCCTGGAGAAGTCGAGGAGGACCAGAATACTACACTTGCCTGACCTTGCCTTGCCATCCTGAGCAGCTAACAGATTGTCAACCACATCAAGAAGGGCTGTTGCTGTGCTGTGTCCTTTGCGGAACCCAGACTGATGTTGGGGGAGTATGTGATGATCCTCAAGGAACTTGATCATCTGCATACATACAACTTTTTCCAGGACCTTTGACAGGCAGGGAAGCAGGCTGATGGGTCTAATATCATTAAGAGTGGAAGGTTGGTTATTTTTGGGTATAGGTTTTATCACTGCAACTTTCCAAGAATTGGGGAAGACACATTCACTGATAGACTTATTTATGATGCTAGTAATAGAAGAAAGAGACTGAGAAAGGGAGAGAAGTAGCATGTCTATAGATATACCATCAATTCCTAAGGCATTCGACTTAAAACTTTGGATTACTTTGAGTACTGTAGTCTCACTAACAGGTTGAAGCGAGAATGTTTGGGGGCCATGTCGATGGAATTCAAAGTATGTGAGTTGTGAGATAGAAATCTGGCCTGTGCCAGGAACATTAAGAAAGTGCAGATTTATACTATCTGGGTCATTAAATTGTGGGGGTAGGAGATCTAACCGGGAATTGCTGGGTAAAATGTTATTTTTTAGGTTCCTCCATAGCCTCTTTGGATTACTCACACTGTTGTTGACGTTGAGGGTAAAAAAAGCTCGTTTTTCACTATCAATAGCTGTGGATACAATATGTTTCATGCTCTTATAACAGTTTTTTAGAGTTTCAGTTTTGTGCAACTTATAGTTTTTATGGTAATTATCTCTGATGCTAATCATAGTTTTAACAGTATCAGTTATCCAAGGGTGGGGAGGACCTTTAAATGTCTTGGTTTTTATAGGGGCATGGACGTCAAAAAGGTTAAGAAGTGATAAGTTGAACGAGGAGACTAGATCATCTACTGTACAGGATGGTGTTGATAGTGAGGTCCAATTGATGGAATCAAGGTCAATTTCAAGCATGTGGGGAATTATATTCTTTAGTGGCCTATATGTTATTGTATGGGGTAGAGGCTTATCTTTTTTAATATTAAATTCCACAAGCAACATTGCATGCCTACCCAAGTCCGGTGTATGGATCATATTAACATTCCGGACATTAGTATCTGTGCAGACAACATCAATAAGCGTCAACTCATTATGATTGTTTAAATGTGTAGGTTCGTTGATCACTTGATTAAGTTTAAGACAGTGCAAGAATTGCTGGAGCAATGGGAGTTTCCTATTGCTTTTATTACTCAAATCAATATTAAAATCACCTACCAATATAAGGCTATCACATTTTGGAAAGGAAGTGATTGAATCCATAATAGCATCCAAGAATATAGAAGGATCCTGCCAGGGAGGCCTATAACCAGTACCTATAATTACTGTTTTGCCCACCATGCTAAGTTTCAACCAGAGCTGCTCCACAGAGGGTATGACAGGGAAGGGGGTTAAACGAGCATTCACATCTTTTCTAATATAGAAGCCCACCCCACCACCACGTCCACCCTTAATGCTTATATGCCTAGATTGATGTACAAAGCGAAAGTTCTGCAATTTAGTAGCCTTATAGTCTTGGCCTTGCCCGATCCAAGTCTCATTAATAGCAAGGATATCCGGACTTAGCCGCTCCACTGCTACAACAAATTCATCCTGCCCCGTGTTCAACGATCCCGCATTAAAAAGCCCAACTTTCAGATGTTTTAAAGGAAGTTTTTCTTAGGGAGGAATATATTACCAAAGAATGAAATCTGGTTAAATATAGCAAATGCCTTCATAGTCTTGTAAATGATTGTAAATAGTACTAAATAATAGAATAGAACAGCAAGGAAATCATAGTAAATATTGACCTTATAGTGTTTTGAATTGAGATTTGGAGGTGTAATACAAAACAAAAATTGTATACATGCAATTCGTTTTAGAGCTCTCACAAAAGCAGCTAGTGCCCATAACCACCAACTATAAAAGTCAGAAAAGTGAAGACAGTGTACAAAAAGATTAATAAATCCATAAATAATTTTCCCACTTGACATAGAACTAACACATATATCTTGTTTTACCAATTTCAAGAGAATAACTAGTGCCCATGTCCACAAATTGACAAAGACAAATAATGTATTTACATGCATAGAATTATTTATAAAAATGTTAACAATATTACAGGTTATCACATGATTATTTTTAAAAGTAAGAGTAGTACATACTAATATAGAACACAAATTAATACAGAAAACATAATTTATAGGGCAACAGACACTAGAACTGGTTGAACGCGAGCAGATCCAAAAACCCTCGAGAAATCAGCCTCCGTGCGAAGCGGGTAAGCAGGCTTGCCCTCAGCCTCCCGCACGAACACCCGGCCTCGTTTGGTCCACGAGAACCTCCACTGGGCGCGGCGGCACTCCTCTCGCACACGGTAGAAGAGCTGGCGGTTGGCACGTGTGAGCCGTTCATTCACGTATATACGTGAGGTAGCAGAAGCTGCGTCACGGCCAGCGTCTACGGCCGTCAGCGTGCGGCGCACACGTGCACCCTGCAGCAGGCGGTCGCGTAGGTCGCGGCGCGCGAAGCGCACCACGACACGGCGGACACGCGGCGGCGGGCCTGTGCTCTCAGACCCCTCTCCCCGCGCCGCGCCCACCCTCTCCGCGAACACCACGTCGCGCTCCTCCACGTTGACGCCCAGCTTGGACGCTAGCACGGTGACAGCGTGCAGCACGCTCTCCCCACGCTCCTCCGGCAGGTTCCCGATCTCGAGGTCGGCGAGCAGCGCGTCTTGGTCGCGGTCGTTCAGCTCCTGCTTGAGCTCGGCGACGGCACGCTCCAGCGCACACACTTCGGCGTCAGCGGGCCCAGTCTCAGCGCAGCGCTGTTCGACCGCCTCCAGGCGCCGCTCGATGCCGTCCATGCGTAGCGCCATCCCCGACACGGACGCCCTCATCTCAGCCATCTCCGTTCTGAACTCGCGGAACTCGGAGAACATCATGTGGAAGTCGGTCTTGAATTCATTAATTTCGGTAACCAACTTGTCGTGCATCCCCGACACATCCACGAGCAAGTCCTTCCGCAGGGCGCGCATGTGAAGCCGCTGCTCCTGCTCCGAAGACTCCGCAATGACGGCCGTGATTTTGTTAGCCGCCTCGTCAAGCGCCGTCGGCTCCTTCTGCGCCACGAAGTTCTGCTCGACGAGGCGCACCGGCGTCGAGGGATCCCGGCCCTTCGGTGCGCTGACCTGGCAGGGTCCGCAGCGCCAGGTATCGGCCACCTTGACACCCTGCGGCAGGCTCACACATTCGAAATGGCTCGAGCTTTTGCATGACGGACAGACGGCGCAGACGGCGCCCTGTTTCAGAAACCTTCCACACGCCACACACTGCGCCATGGTGTTATCAAAATTTAACAGGTAGGTAGTAGAGGTATCGATTGATTCGTCTCATTACCCCGATGGTTATAGGCTATATGGTGTCCGACAAAACTGAGGGTCTTAAGAGATAGCTGGGTCTAAATTACACCTGGAACACTTCGATAGCGCGATACAATTTTGCAAGAGACGACATCTAGTTACATACAGTTCGAGTCTAATTTAGTTTGATGTGATGAGTGAAGGATGACACACCCGTTGCCATGGAGACCTCTTGTTTATTTGTTACCACGGCAACGGGTCATCTAGGGATGGGCAAATGAAAAAATCAATCGATATACATATATTATCGATTGTATCGATATATGTATGGTAAACAAAAAAAAAGTTAAAAACTAAAACCCGACTACATAAAAGTCTTAAACAAGCGTTCACCTATTGTCCATAGCATTTTCTTTTGATACTTAGGTAGTCGGAGGCCTTTGTTACTAATTGTACCCTAGGTATATGGGGTGGGCCTCCGACTATCAAATATATCAAAAGAAAATGCTATGGACAATAGGTGAACGCTTGTTTAAGAATTTTATGTAGTCGGGTTTTCGTTTTTAACTATGTATATTTTTTTTATATGATTTTTTTCAAAAAACATTTGCTATCGATAACATGTCCCTATGGCTCAATTGGTAGTAGGTAAAGCTGCTGTTCATCAAGCGGGTTCGAGTTCTGTGAAAACGAATAAAGTACTTTTTGAGCATATGCATCTAAAATTATCTACCCAAGTGAGTGAGAATCTCATACGAATGTATTATGTCAACGTAACGCAGAAAATTGATAGTAAAATCACAGATAAGGAGTACAACAGCTATTGTTTTTAACATACATATTTAACATACATATTGTCAAAGAAGTGGCCGTGGGGCCGCGGCTTACGAATATCGACCCCTCCAATTCAACCCGTGGATGTCGTAAGAACCGACTAAGGGAACCTACCAGAGGAAGGGCAGCAGCTTCTTTCTGAGTATTTTTCAACACCAACACTGCGATCACCAATCCGCCTGCCAAGCGTGGTGATTACTGCAAATCCCCCCCTACATGGGAGACCATCCACTCGATGGACTGACGACATTGTAGCGGTCGCAGGGAGTCGATGGATGGAGGCGGCTCAGGACCGCTATTTGTGGCGTCGTATGGGGGAGGCCTATGTCCAGCAGTGGACGTGTATGGGCTGATATGATGATGATGATGATGATTGATCAAAGAAACCGGTTAGCCGAAGACAGGGTGCTAAGTTGTTCATTAGGGTAGGTCCATGACAAAGGCTGATAATGACCTAGACAACGAATTTTCTCAACTTTAAAATTCCACTCTTCAATGGAAACCGCAAATTGATGCTCTCGCAGGCAGACTTAGTTCAGCAGCCTATGCAGTTCGAACAATTAGATATATTACCGATGAAGATACAGCTAGGTTAGTTTATTTCAGTTACTTTCATAGTATAATGTCTTATAGTATTTTGCTTTGGGGACAGGCAGCTGACATCCAGACTATCTTTATTCTCCAGAAAAGAGCGGTACGCGCAATTTACAAATTAAAGCCACGCGACTCTTTGAGGGAATTATTTAAAGAAATAAATATTTTGACAGTAATATCGCAGTACATCTATGAAAATCTTATGTATACGCACAAAAATAGAGATAGCTTTTTTAAAAAGTGTGATGATCACAATAGAAATACAAGAAACAAGAACAAATTACACATCCTAGCATATAGATTACGAAAGGTAGGGAAATCATTTATGGGCAATTGCGTACGCTTCTATAATAAGCTTCCATCTGAAGCAACTGAACTCCCTATTCGTAAATTTAACAAAATCTTATCAGGAAGGCCTTTTACTCCATAGATGATTACATCAATGATGTTAATGCTTGGCCAGATGTCGCCCCGTTCCGCACTGTATGTAAGAAATTCAATGTTCTGTTTAGCTTTAAAGAAATATTGACATGTATTTAAATTGCATTAAATTTATATTTAAAATAAAAATGTATTAGACACATAAGTGATATTATAATGTGCTAGTGGTTTCTTTTTCACTTCTTCCACTAGTGGACAAAAAATTGAAGTGAAAAGAATATCAATAACACCTTATTTCTTATTTGATAATAGTAACTATGTTTATAGTATACAATTTAACTTGTCTAAGTGCTTATTTTGTAAGCCTAAAGAAATAAAGTTATTGATTCTGATTCTGAATAATAGTTCAGTATAGTATAATAATAAGTCAGTACAGTACGTATATAATAAATAATAAGTCAGTACAGTATAATAATAGGTGAACAAAATAGGTATCTTACCCCTGCGAGTCGGTTCCGAATTGTAATATGACACGTTTTCAAAAACACAGTTTCATAAATATAAACATAATAATCTTTATCCTAATATTATAAAACCGAAAATATGTAAAATGTGGATTTTATTTTGTTACTTAATATCTCCAAAACTACTGAACCGATCAAGATGAAATTTGCCGTACGTTTAGAACAATAAACTAATTTGATATAATAATTTTGAGATGATGTTTGTATTTATTTAAAGATAATGAACTTATAGATAATTATTATTAATAAATGAGACACTTTAACAGTCTGGTGAATATCTGGCTTAGCGCGTTAGCGCGGGGCAATGCAGTCAGCGCAGCGTCTTGGAGACGATTCCGACTGGTTGGATTGTTATACCTGTAGATTGCTTACATCAGTCTGAAGTTCACTCAATTGGTTCAATTGTAAATACTAGTTCTAATTTGTTTCTATAATTTTATTGTCGTTTTCTTTATTAACAAAAGCTTACATACAGAAAATACGCGTGCAAAACCGTGGGTAGAAGCTTAGTACCTAATATCAACGGAAATCAATAATGAATCAGCCCCTAGTTATTAAGATTTTTGTAAACCCTTCTTTGAATGATTTCCGATTTGTAACCCTTTATGGGATGAATAGATTTTCCTTTCTGGATGTGAAAGAAATCCAATCATAGCACTATACACGTATTACATACTTATTACCTGTCAAATCAGGTCATTACATAATAAATACACTTTGCCTTGGATATTATAATATGGTTTTATTCAACAAAAAAAGTAACATGAAATTTCGTCGATAAGTAGGTATGGCTTCATAATTATTTTATTATAGATGCGAAAGTTAGGATTTTTGGAAATTTGTTGCCTCTTCATGTCAATTATCGATGACTCCTAGCTAAGTATATTTCAGTAACCAATGCTGAAATTCCTGAATAGTTAATCATGAAGTCTGAAATGTTAAATACGCTACGAAAAATGGCTGCGATGCATTGCTGCCATATATTTTTTAGTTTTCCAAATGAGTGGAGCCAATATATATGTATGCTTAATAAATTACGAGGCAGGATTATTTAATTCATGGTATTATATAATATAAGGTATTTTCTTCTGACTCAGAAGTGTCACACACGTGACCATCGTGTCTCAGAAGTTCAACCAACATCAGTCGTATCAATTACTCCTCTACGAACCACATTACAGTTCTGAGATACGATGGTCACGTGCCTCTTAAACTTTCCTTGATTAGTCCACGCTATTTCCTCATTTTACCTTAACAATAGCAAATTCGGTAAGCAACAGTTTATATTACACACAATGATACGTTTTCGTAGACTTTTTTACCGTGGGGTGGATACCAACTGCGTGCATGAGTTCGTTGCTTCTGACAAGATGGATGGTCATTACGCAGCGTGATTTTGGATTTGCCTTACTATCGGTCCTATAAAACGTGTCCATGACTAGAGTCTAATTAAAATGTTGGAAGTGCGTTTTCAGATTAGTGGCCTGTGTTAACAACCGGCCCTTATTACCCGCAGACACCTTATTTGAAATAATAACAGGTCCATAGAGAAGTTGAAATTGTTTCAGATCAATAAAACAAAATTAACGCTTACCAAACTGTCTCAAGAGACTTCGGCAGGAACTCCAAACAACAGGTTACAGCATCCCAAAAGCCTTGGTAAACCCGAATTAATTTACTCCAAATACCGAAATAATTACAAAACACTAGATAACACACCAACACGGCGGCTGTTAACCCTTTCTGTGCCATACGAGGGGTTAAGAGGTCTCTTGGACCCCACTTGAGAACTTGCTCGATTTGTCCGAAAATTAGCTGAATTTAATACGCTTCTCCCGACCCGGTCATATGTGACTTGCCCTTTGGGATACCATGATTTCTATTTATTGAGAACATAAAGGTCAGAAAGTCAGAAGTTGGACATAAAAGGTCACTTTCCCATTTCACTATTCTGTCTCATTATGTCAACCTATCTACTTACATTTGAGAAGATGAAGTAGGCTTTGATTAACAAAAGTTGTACAAGGCCATTAGATAAGTACCTATGTATACCTAAATACATAATTACATAAACATATATGAGTACAATACATTAATAGTTTTTAGGACTTTATTAACAAAGAAAATAACAATCAAATAATATAAACAAATTAAACGAGTATTTACAATTGAAACAATTGAGCTAACTGCAGACTGTTGCAAACAATCTACAGATATTTCAACTGGTCCATATCAATACTAGTCGGAAGCGTCCCCAAGACGCTGGCTGCATTGCCTTGGTGTATGGCAATGCTATTGCGCTGCGCCAGATACCCACCAGCTCTCGGTTCACGCGTGTTTATACTAGGTCCTATTGAAAATACGATGTAGTGTTGAGCCATTTTTGACATTGGTACGTACATTATTTATTTATGTAGGTACTATAAAATGACATTATGCTACACGCTAGTATTATATTTTCAGAGGCCCCAGAATGAGTTTAGCATAACTATAAAAGTTTTCGTGTCCTTCCATGTAAGTAATTCAGCACCTAGCATCGCTCCTATAGGAAACTGAGAGGAGACTACTACTTTTCATAGTCTGACAGCGATGTCTGAGCGCAATAGTTATAAACACGTCTTTAATTTGGTCTTAGGTTATGCGTGTAAATGGTATTATTTGTTATTCATAAACCGTTCTATACCCATGGCCACCCTACATAGTCCCTGTAAAGATCGTTAAGATGTGCAAGACTAATCTCGACTCAGACCTGACCTTTGATTTAATGGCGTATGTGTAGGAACTCTGAATTATGGTTGTATTAATGATGTTTCCTTTATTAGCTTTCTCCGGGTTTTGGGTGCGCAACTTCTTAACAAGACCTTTCGGTTTCACATTACGCCAAACGATAAGGACTGCGGATTTTATTTAATGTGATGTTTTAGGTCAATATTTACTTGTAGTGCTTTGGATGAAGATAAGAAAAAATATTTATTCAAAGAAGGACCCTAAAAACAAATCAAGAATTAAAAAAGGACCCCTCAAACTCATCATAAGGTGTGCTTAAGAAATTTATTCATTTTATTTCATACTAATGTTTGGTAATCCAAGAATTTATGAATTTATTTCTTAATTTGTACAACGAAAATAAGTTTTCGTACATGTGAAATATTTGAGACTAAAATACCCGTAGGCGACCGTAGGCGATATTTCGAGATCCTATTTCAGTTAATGTGGTTTTCGATTCTCTCAGAAAGTTTTCGTAAACACCTACAAAACTCTACTAGAATAAATGTACAATATTAATGCTAGTTTGGGGATCTATGATGTAAATTTTTTTAGACAGAATCTTTATGATTAAACTTTATCAATACATATTAAAAAACAAAGTCCTCCGCCGAGTCTGTCTGTCTGTTCGCGATAAGCTCAAAAAATAATGAACGGATTTTCATGCGGTTTTCACTAATCGATAGAGTGATTTATGAGGGAGGGTTAGGTACATAATTTGTCAAGGTTTTATGGAAATTGGTTGATATATAACGATAATTGTTGGAAGTGTCGGAAAGAGTCAAGCCCAGGCGGCTTGACAATAATTAATAGTAAGTTACTATGGCCTATTGATCCACGAATAGCAACAATGTAGAGCAGTAGTTTATGTCTTACTATATGTTTGAAACCGATAAGCTTCCGATGCGCCACACACAACACCACACAATAGTGTGGTTATAGCTCATCCATTGCTAACCGTGCTATCATTGTTTTAATAAAATTGCATAAATTACCACTAGAATGTTACATCAATACCGAGGGTTTATTGAAATAATACGATGTCCAAGTTCAAAGTTTATTTGAGTAGGCAAAATCAATAGAAGAAACTGCGAATCAATTTTGAATTAAAGGAATTTCCATAGTTCTTGTTTTTCTCTTACTTCGAAAGGCTGGATTTTTTATACAGCAACTTTTTCAAGAATAACTTATAGTTTGTTCTGTCTCATATTCCAATGTACCGGTTTAATAGAATGTTAAAATTTTCTTCTTCTTTCTAGTTCTTTTCTTTATTAAAGTGACCTGTACAATAAAAATCCTTGCAAGGGAATAGTAAGGCCGCCAATTGCAGGATACTAGTTGTTGTGAGTTGCTAGTGATAGTAGATCGTTTTTAAGAACTTCTTACTGTACTACCTATACTGACGCCTGTACAATTTTCCTGCAAACAGGAAAAAAATTGGCAACCAGTTCAATTTAACAAGCTTTTATTTAACCTGCCCTGAACGTATCTTGCAACTGAATTTTAGACCAGTTATCCTTTGATTCAGCTGAAATTTGGCACACTTATGTAGTTCCGTGATAATGCAATGTCATGAAACCATCGCGTTGGTGTGGAGACAGAAGGTGGCAAAAGTAACTAATACTTGGAAGTATTTTAGCCCTGGTTTTTGGCGCTGGTTTTTATACGAGGACGTACGTGGTAGAGATGAGTCCGGTATTCAATAACTAACTCAGTACCTGTTAGCATGGTCCTAAAATATCTAACGCTATTGTAAAATCCGCATACCGCTAGGGAATAACTGTGCAAAGCGAGCATCGCGCCTAACCGACCGTGAGCCATAACTACCCAACGCTTCAATACCTATACTTACCTAACTATCATCTACGCAAAGGTACTAGCGGACCGTTCACCCGTAAAGTTATGGAGCTGCAACAAGTATTTGGTATTTCTAACCAAATCTGTTAGAAATATATCGGGTAGAAATCAGGACAGGTCAGGTATAGAGTATTTTAACATTATTGGGTACCAGTTGGTACTAGCGGTATTGAAACAAAATACCCAACTAATAACCGGTAGAGATGAGTCCGGTATTCAATAACTAACTCAGTACCTGTTAGCATGGTCCTAAAATATCTAACGCTATTGTAAAATCCGCATACCGCTAGGGAATAACTGTGCAAAGCGAGCATCGTGCCTAACCGACCGTGAGCCATAACTACCCAACGCTTCAATACCTATACTTACCTAACTATCATCTACGCATAGGTACTAGCGGACCGTTCACCCGTAAAGTTATGTAGCTGCAACAAGTATTTGGTATTTCTAACCAAATCGGTTAGATGGTATTTCTAACCAAATCGGTTAGATGGTATTTCTAACCAAATCGGTTAGATGGTATTTCTAACCAAATCGGTTAGAAATATATTGGGTAGAAATCAGAACAGGTATAGAGTATTGTAACGTTATTGGGTACCAGTTGGTACGAGCGGTATTGAAACAAAATACCCAACTAATAACCGGTAGCCAAAATATCCAATAACTCCCATCCTTAATAACCGGTAGCCAAAATATCCAATAACTCCCATCCTTACAAAATATCCGATAACTCCCATCCTTAGTACGTGGAAGACTTGGTACTCGATTTTACAAGTACGTCTCATCGCTAGTGGTGGAGGGAGACAACATTTGGGTTCAGGGTGCCGATCGCGCTAAAAATTTAAAGCTGAAACGCAATTGAACCACGAACGTTTCACAACTTTTTTAACGTTTCGTATCGCGCTAATGATTTGACAGGAAGTTTAAACGTAGCTGGACCGCAACTGGAACGTTAACGTTGTCAAACGAAAGGTTTTGAAAAAGTTGCTTAGACGCTACCGTTTCGTGACCGTTTATTGACCGTTACTGTAATATTACAAGTGAAGTGAGACGCATTGTGGACATAAGTACTAGTTGTTTTTTGGTTTAAGTGAATAAAAAGACAATAAAATGTACGCATACATGGATTTATTGGAGAGGGCACATGAATTAGATATAGCGGTGGGTCGGGCCCAATCCAAGAAGGAAAATATAAATGCCAGACGTAGTACAAATGGATCTTTTAATTTAGGGGACCGGCAGTTTGTAAAAAGATACAGACTGACCAAGGAATTAACTGGTCAATTAATTACAGAGTTAACTCCTCACATGCCACCTACTCTACGTTCTGATGCTTTGGACGTGGAAACTAAGGTGGGTGGACTCCAGTGAATGGATGTTGTGAAAATACCTATTATAGCCATTAGCATTCAAAATGTCGCTGTAATTTATTCAGCCCATCTTGTTTATACTAGGCTAGCCATTGCTCTACTAAAATTCTGTAGGACTTACAGAGTAAGAAAACTTACAATCTATACATATTTGTAATCAATAATAAATATCTTGTTTTAGGTTTAGGTTGCGCTGACCTTTTATGCCACTGGGTCTTGATAATGAATAAGGACTTTTAATAGTGTCTAGGACTAGTAGTGTAGTGATGATATGTGTAAAATAAATACTAATAATGGGTCATCATCTCCTGTTGCGGTGCAAAATGGGTCAAAAAAGGGGGACTCCAGCTTTATACCACACATCATTGTTGCTGTCAAGTGGCCGAGTTGACTCACTATTAGTATTTATTACATTTATGGTAGTGATGAGACCACCCATTCATTATTTAATAAGTTCTTAAATTTAGTTCTAATTTAGTTTTTTTAAAAGAAAAGTAACTGTTGTAAATTCATAATTAAACATTTATTAAAAAAACTTAAATTTAAAAAAATGTTTTATCTTTAATTTTGGTATTTGAAGCTCCCACTTATGGCTGCTGTTGGCGTTGTTGGAAATACTGAAACAAATATAGTGTGTCATAAAGTCTACCATGATTAACATGTTCACAGTCCTCCTATATGGGTCACGATGAACTAGCTCCATGTGTCTGTGCCCCATAAATGGGTCCCTAAGAAACAACCATGTAAGCATGGGTAAAACTGAAGAAAATATGTGATCGATAATATACCTGAAGTTATGCAAGCAATTTGATAAACTTATAAATCCTATAATCTGAGCAAAGTCACTGACAGTAGCTCATTGTAAATAAGTTCATTATTAGCAAAACACTTCACAGAAATTCAGAACACATGGTGCTTACAAATTGGTCCTGTCTAAGATCAGCCAGAGGGCCAACATCCTTGCGATGCTAAAATATTGGCCACTCTATCCTCCAACGGAGTCAAAGTAGGAGCATTGCTAGGTCCCCCACCAGTAGCTCGTAGGTTGGCGTTTATATTGATTAACTTTGCTCTGACCCTGCACTTTGTGTCATTCCATACCTGAAAAAGAATAAAAAAATAAATTTGTGTACATGACTAGCATGCGAGTTTTACTCCAAATAGCTTTTTGAATTGCATAACGAAGTAGGCGCATACCTTAGCCCATTCCTTCCCTGTTCTGGTAGGCCCTTCCGAATTCAGAATTTCGGCGCATTCACGCCATAATCGTGTCGCAACTGCACGAGCCTCTTTGGATCTCACCCGTCCAAGGACGAGGTCTCGATGCCCTTCAAGAAACTCTATCAAGGAGCTCTAGCTGACGTACTGTGGTAAGTACATCTGCGGCGCTCTTCCATTGCCTAAAAACATTCACAGTTATGGAGATTACAAAATCTAATAGAACTATTCATAACAGCGTACTTTGTTTGTTTGGAATTGTTTGTATACAATTTGTGACAATTTGATTTACAAGCTTACCACAGATTCGTAATACGCGCTGTCAGCTGCCAAAAATAGAGTTGCACACGTTTAATATGCCAGTCGAGACTCGATTTCACACAAACTAAAGTAATATCTCTAACGGCTGTAACTCGGTAACGTTCCAGTTACAATTCAACTTTGGTTGGCTTTTGAATGTTAGTGCAATACCAAATTTCGTACAGCTGAACCAAAACTTAACCACAATCGCAACCGAACCATAACTTAATCACAGACGTTCGCAGTTGTTTAAAATTAGCGCGATTGGGACCCTGATCTCGACTCAAACCCGGAACGCTTCGTTAGCGCCTGCTAATCTTTCCAGTAGCGACATCTAGTTATCTTGGGTGAACTAAAGTTGGTCGTTGTGGCAGTGCGTTGGTTTGTTACAAGCTTGTTTTTAAATAAGTTTTTTGTATAAAAAGAAATAATACCAAAAATAAACCATATTCAATAACTAATTTCAGCATCAAAAACTTTTTAGCTACAAAAGCATAAGCAATGGGCATGTTGTGCACCATGCAATCTTGAGGGACATTATAGTTTGCAACGCCCCATAACCACTAAGTACGGGTAATGTCACACTTACCATACAAAGACCAATAATTTTACTTGCCGCAATGTAAAAGCACTAATTTACTATAAAAATCCAGCTTAGAATTAAACAGCTGGTTTCTATTTTATACTTTATACACTTGAGAGCAAAAAAATCGCACATTCATGATTTTTTGACATAACTAAAAAAAAAACAAAAAATATTATGTTTCTGTAATGCAGATTCATAGTCTATTTTAATACCTATCCAGTGGTATCTGATTTGTCTTTCAATCATTACATAAAAATGCTTTTGTGGATCAATAACAAAAATGCATGTTTAGTAAAAAATTCTTTATTCAAGTATTGGTGTCAAAGTTATGAAATTAAAAGATAAAATTAATTTAAAGTTTGTTATTAATATCGAGTGTTCCCTCCCCTAGCCTGAATCACTGACTCCATCCGTGTTTTCATTGATGTTACTAGACTTTTGATAAAGTCTTGAGGAATAGCCTCCCATTCCTCTGCGATCGCCTGTTGCAGCTCCTGTAGAGTCGATGGAGGAGCATCTCGGCCTCGAACTCTTCTTTTCAGCTCGTCCCATAGATGTTCGATGGGATTGAGGTCTGGGCTTCGAGCTGGCCACTCCATAACGGTCACATCCACCTCTTGAAGGTACTCGATCACTATGCCAGCAGTATGCGGTCTTGCATTATCTTGCATAAACAGAAAGTTTTCGCCGATAAACCCAGCAAAAGGTACGACGTGGCTCTCGAGTACTTCCTCAATGTATCGTATGGATGTCAATCCTCTTGATTGGCGACCAGTATTCGGTCCGGTGATGAAGGCAAGCTCGGTTTTTGCTTCCATAGACATGCCTCCCCAAAACATGATTGATCCACCGCCATAGGCGACACGTTCTGTTATGCAGCATTGGGCAAATCGTTCTCCCGATCTTCTATACACCTTCCCCCGTCCGTCGTTGCCATGCAAGCACATCCTGCACTCATCAGAGAACAGGACTGCACTCCACTGCTCTTCGGTCCAATTCAAATGGTCTCGAGCGAACTGAAGGCGGGCTTCTCGGTGGGCTGGGGTCAATTTCGGCCCGTTTGCTGGCCTGTGTGCAGTCAGGCCACCTTCTCTCAATCGTCTTCTGACTGTCCACCGGCTAACTTCTACTTCACGAACTTCTTGAAGTCGTTGGCCCAGTTGAAATGCGTTCAAACGACGATTTCTTAAAGATGTCGTTATAAGAAAGCGGTTATCACGCTCTGTTGTAGCACGGGGACGGCCCGATCCTTGTCGCCGTTTGTAGCCACCAGTCTCTTGATACCTCTGGTATACACGCCGAACGGTAAATCGGCTCAAACTCAATTGTCGAGCCACTTGACTTTGCTTAAGCCCCGATTCAACAAGGGCAACCACTTGAGCGGCTACTTCTGGTGTAGTATCCATTTTCGTGTTCCGTTTGAAGCCAATATCAATAGAGAACCTTTCACACTGTACGTTGGTATGCAAATGATGACCATTCCCTCAATATGCACTCTTTTATACCTGCGATAAATCCCGCCGCCGGCCTTACCTGGATCGAGCGACATAAGGGGGTCTATTGTTTTGTTGCTAATGAGTTGTTTTTAAAGGTAAATGTCAACCCTTTATCAGTTCTGCGAATGCCTAGATTATGCACTTTAATTTAATTTTATTTTAATTTGCTGTAAGCTCCAAATAAAAAAAAAATTGAACTTTTAAGTAAAAATGTGCGGATGTGCGATTTTATTGCTCTCAAGTGTATTAGACTACCTGCACGCAAGTGTATTTCGGTACAATATGGTCAATATGGTACAATATGGTATAATATCGGTACAATATGTAGCCTAAGTTAAGTTCTATATGTACGCCAAATTCCATCTTGATCTGTTCAGTAGCTTTGGAGATCCCAGGTAACAAAATATGCAAATCATCATCATCATCATATCAGCCTATACACGTCCCATACGACCCCATACGACGCCACAAATAGCGGTCCGGAGCCGCCTCCATCCATCGACTCCCTGCGACCGCTACGATGTTATCAGTCCATCGAGTGGATGGTCTCCCATGTAGGGGGGGTTTGGCCATAATCACCACGCTTGGCAATATGCAAATAACACAACACAAATAACTTCCGTATTATATTTTATTTAAATTGTATTCTAAGGTTAAAGTAATATTTTGAAGCTAGCTCTATTAAAACGCAATAGTACTGCAATTTTTCAAGTCTTCTCATTATTCGGAACAGTCTTTCTCATTTATTTGATATGAGTCTTCTGTTTTTCCAGTAACTCAATTTAAGGGCGCCCCGACCACAACCGTTTGGTCTCTATGACACAGAAAAATAATGCTGATATCTTTAGTTTTGGCGACAATTCTGTTATTCATGACTCTACACAACTAATTTGAAAACACTAAACATGTTATCAGCCCTATCATAATGATCAAAATAAAAAGGATGGCATAATTTTTAGTGCTGTCTTAGTTTAGTTTTGGCGAATGCCTTTCAATTAAAACTTTAAATCGAATGAAAGAGCTCTGGTTATAAAGCTAGATGAAACTAGTTTGAACTGGTACAAGCTACAGCCGTAATTTCATACTGTACTGGTAAAAGCATTATTTTCCATCAAACCAACTCTTAATAATAATTATATAACTCTTGCGTGCGCTTATGATTTCACTCGTTTAATGTAATTTGTGCAATAACTGAATAATTTTTAATGAATGAAGATAATGGTTTAGTGATGGGAATTACGCTATCTAGGAAATATAATTTCAAGCTCTCGTAGGATAAGAGTACTTACCTAGGTAATACGTTGAGTTACTATTAGCACAGCAGCTATTAGTAATGATTTGCTTTGTTTGCTAGAGATAGCATAGAATATCGTCTACATCCAAGTCGGCAGGCCGGCGACATGTTGACAAAAAACTGTTAGCTGCCCACAAACCTGAAATATGAAACTAAGTTCTTGCCAAAGAATCTACAAGTAGCTGAACTGGTCCATATTAATACCAGTCGGAAGAGTCCCCAAACGCTGGCTGCATTGCCCCGCTGTATGGCCAATAATATGGCAATGTTAATGCGCTGCGCCAGATACTCACCAGCTCTCGGGTCAAGCGTCGCTTAGACCAGGCGCTCAGATAATTTTTGAAAACCCGGAGTGCCTCGGTACCCCTCGGACTTAGGGTCTCTAATATGTATTTACTCTAAGGGGAGCAAATGCGTAGTAAAATGTGTTAGTTATTTAGTTTTGAAATATAGCGACGATATGATTAATTTCCCACACATTTTCATTCCTCACGTTGATCAGAGTCCCTATAATTGCGTTGCTATCAATGTATATTTTATTATAACAATTACTTACTAGCACTGTCGCCGGCGGCCAGACGATGGTGACAAATTGACGTGTTGATTGCAACTTGAGGTATAAAAGGTGGAAACGGTGCCTACGTTTTATTAAATGACACACTCGTAGCTTTGGTTCGAACGCTTCTAGCTTTTATAAATGCATAAGAGACTTTTTATGTACATATATAAAAGCGGTATTAGATTGGTAAGCGATTTTATCAATATTATTGTGATATAATACCTAGCAATATAAAAGAAGCCTAGATATTTGTGACTGATTTGTGTCCGGAAACTACTGAATACTAGATTCAGTAGTTTTGAGTTGAAAAAGTAACGGTCTTTATTAACAAAGAAAATTAAAATCAAATAATAGAAACAAATTAGAACTAGTATTTAAAATTGAGCCAACTACAGACTTTTACAAACAATCTACAGGTAGCTCAACTGGTCCATATCAATACCAGTTAGAAGCGTCCCCAAGACGCTGGCTGCATTGCCCCGCTGTATTGCAATGCTAATGCGCTGCGCCAGTTACTCACCAGCTTTTCCAGTCACACGTCGCTTCGACCATACACACAGATATTTTTTTAAAACCCCGGAGTGCCTCGTGGAATTAGAATTAGAGCCTCGTTGCCCCACAGACCTACCTAGGTCAGTGGGATCGACTCCAAGGGGAGCAAATGCATAGGCTCTGTCGAGAACTGCATATTTGCGCCTCTTGAGATCCTCGGCCGAATCTGCCGCCGAACCAGCCCTAACGAATGTCCTCAGAAGATGAGAATGCGCAAGTGTGTCGACGCATGTAGCATCTTACACAATGGGCCTCCCCAGAAAAAAAGTACCTAACTAATATTCTTCTGTCCAATCTTTCAAGCGTGATGTGCGTAAAAAGATAATTTCTTCAAATTAGTGACTTAAAAATTAAGTTGGTCCTATTAATTTCCCTGCTCTCATTCTAATTTCGTATGAAAATATTTTTTGAATTTTGCCGAAATCTTTTCGAAACTATTCTCTCACTACATACATATATATTTCACATAGTAACTATTCTATAAATGTTCGATTTTTTTCATAATTTTAGTCAATATAAATTGAGTAATATGGAAATGATATCTTACATTCATTAAATGTTTATTTACATATATTTTATTGTTTTGAAATATTATAATTTCAATCCTACTACAAATTCCTTACGCGTGAAACAAAGAAGAAATTACCCTTCAGGCAACGGTTCCTATGTAAAACGGACTATATTGGCATGGCACTACTACGGCCTCTCCGAGCTTTAGGCCATTCAACGCAGGAACGTGATGCAACACTACCAATTTACATCAAAACCGAGACAATCGCTTACCGCCTCCATCAAACTGAAGACTGTGTACCAACTCATCAACAATGTAGAGCTTTGTACGTGCGCCTGCTATGGATAACATAGACTGCGATTTTTGTACACAGGAGGCGCGAGTTGAAGCGGATTTATACAATCTTCAAAGTCAAAAGTACCATTGAAAACCAATAGTACAGTAACCAGTGGTACAGATTCTTTGCTTTTCAACAGCCTTCCTGTCAAAAACCCGCTTCTGCTGTCCACAAAGAACGTACTCTGTATAACGAATTCACTGCCCAACCTCTGCGGTGCGACGCGGAGGGGCACGCCGCCGTAGCTCTACTACCAGAAAAACGTCCATATGTTAACATAGTGTGACTAGATACCGGTACCAATAAATAATAATAATAAATAATAAAGCATTTATTTAATAATAAATATTAAAAAACAATAAAGCATTTATTAGTATAGGTAGCCTAGTAACCTATCTGAGGAGGATACTCCATATTATGAAGTCCTAGATATTGCGTCGCAAGAAGAATGTGTTCAAATGCTGATGCAGTATCTTAAAAGTTTCTGTTAATCAGGAAATAATATGACTACTTGTTTTGTCACCACTGGTTAAAATTTATTGTTGTTAGGGATAATAGGTAGGAAATAAAAGTGCTTACATCTAATTTTATCATTTTCCAATTGCATAATTCAAAGCAATTTTATACATTTTATACCCATTTCATTATTTTCCAATACCAGCATAATATGCTCCAATTTCATACTTTTTATACAGTAGTGTCCATGTATTGGGAAACCAAAATTGAATTATTCAATTTTGTAGGCTAACAAAAATGGTATTAATAGGTCTCTTGTTCTACTTTGGTCGTTGAGTGTTCATGTGAACAAGCCCTAAACCTTTCAGTAAGACCGGCACGGCTCTGATTTATGAAATTGCAATGCGCTTGACGTCAGTCCAATCATTGGTCATTCCATACATCAATCTAACAGACAACCAGACAAACAGGCCGAATGTTGATCGAGCACAGAGTTTAGAGTTATGTTGGATGAAAATTTAGATTTTCGTTAAATAAAGTTATTCACATATAAAATTCGCTGCAATATTAACATAGAACTGTCGTAGTTTGACAAATTTATAACGAAAGTAACTACAAACCTTGTTTGTGTTGCCAGCTCATCTTCTTTTAAGTTATTTTTCTAAAAGGCAATTTTATTCCTTCTATTTTGGATGTAGGTACGAGGATTTCTTAATTTTCAGATTTTTTCACTGATGTTAAGCTGTTTTGTTTTGCCTAATAAATAAATATTCACATTAGATTTTTTTATTTAACCATTGATATTTTATTTTACCAATATTTATCATTGATAACGATTTCCGACTAAAAATATTCTTTCAACTTTAATACCGTATCCGATAGTATTTTAAAAGTTGTCGTTTTGGATGGTCTCATTAAAACCTAAAATTCTATTCTCAAAACCATGTACTAGAAGATTTTTTCTTTTCAATTTTGAATATGGACCCTACTCCTTAGTGTTTTCGATTAATTTTATAACCGTCTAGTGTAATGTTAGAATTATATCGGTACCCTATACATTCAAATCTGTTCAGCGATTCAAAAGTTATGATGGAATAAAGAAATTCATAAGAATAAACCCTGTAAATAATCATTTTTTGGGGCGGTCGTGTAAGTAGGTTAAATTGTACCTCAAAATATCAAAAGCTTTTATCTCATGAAACAAATAACAAATACGGAACAAAACCTATTCACAGTAGTAAACAACGGAACATTGTCTGAGTTCCCAACACCAAGGTAACCATTTCGAACCTTTCAAAAGCTTTCAAAAACTTTCCTACCCCAATCAACCTGGCCAAACTACAACCACTTATCCGTTCTACACTAAAACTGTATCGGTGACTAGAACGGTAGGGTTGGGAGTAGATAGATACTTATTGGTTTTCATCGACTTCAAATAAATCATCCTGCTAATATTATAAATGCCAAAGTTTGTAAGAATGGATGGATGGACGTATGAATGCTTGTTCCTCTTTCACGCAAAAGCTACTGAACTGATTAAACCTAATCAGTATCGTGCCATACCCAGCCGGGTATGGCTATAATTTAGGACCTGCAATACAATATAGGGAATTTTTATCCCGATAAAACGAGGGCAAAGGCGCGGGCAGTCTCCAATATAATAAGATGATAATAGTATTTTTATTACAATATGTCTGTCTATTACTAATAGTCAAGCACAGCGTTTAACCCGGGATCGGTGACCTATATGTCTGTAGGACCGTCTGACTCGAAAAATTCGAATAACTTTTTTCTGCGCCGCCCATGTTCGTCTTGATTTTGAGTAGCTACTCGAAATCACGAGGGACATGGGCTGCCTCATTACCCCTCCCCCACCGTCAGTTTAACCCGCAACGTCGTCGGCGCGGGCGCACTTTTCTGAGCTTTGTCATTTTGACGCCAACCTCTGAAGAATAGAGATTTTTAAATTTTTGTTTAGTAATTTTTTATTGGTATGATACCATTTTTTGGTTATTATAAGTAAGCTCCTAAAGTTTAGAATCTGAAAAGATTGAATAATGTTAAAAAAAAATTGTGGTCGTGTTTTCAGTTTTTTAAAAAGCTATGTGTAAGAACGAACAAATTTTATAAGTTCTACGTGTCGTCGTTGTCTAATCATAAGAAAAATAAAATAAACGAGGCTGTGATTAATGAAATATCGTTGTATTAAAGTCAAATAACCTATAATAACAAAAACAACTTTCTGTAAATAAAATATTTTGAAAAATCTTTCATTGAAAACCCCGGTGCGTGGGACCGTGGTCACGGAAGATGTAAATCAAATATTATAGAATATAAAATATTGTTAAATATTATAAAAACTTTTTTTTAAAAAACAGGCTTGTTTATCATCTAGGACCGAAGTGCTGGGGAAGAAAAATCCAACGAAACCAAACACTACGTAATTAAGTCGTTTCGTTTAAGAGTTTCTTTGACCACCTTCAGAATTAGCAGGCTGAAGTGGCGATTGGCAGGCCATATAGCTCGTAGAACCGATAGCCGTTGGGGAGCAAAGGTGAGTGGCGACCGCGATGCGATGCGAAACGGAGTGTGTGAAGACGTCTCACTCGATGGACTGACGACATCGTAGCGGTCGCAGGGAGTCGTTGGATGGAGTCGGCTCAGGACCGCTATTTGTGGCGTCGTTTGGGGGAGGCCTATGTTCAGCCGTGGACATACATACATACATATACGGGCTGATGACGACCACCTTCAATCTCCATCATCAGACCAGCTCGATGGTACCATGACATTATACTGTCACCGAATACATAAGTATGACAAATTTTAGCTCAATCATTTGAGGACACCTGCAGCTGGTCAAAAAAACTTTTTCATAATTTGTCCCACACAAACTAACAGGGCAAGTAGAATACAATTTTGTAAAAAAGACATCGCATCGTGATATATTTCGTTAATTATTGAAGTTTAATATCCATAATGCATGCCGCATTTAAATATTTTTACGCTTTCGATGAAGATGCCACGGCATTGGTCAACAACCATTTTGTAAGATATTTATGTAGCAACATGATGTATCCAAAAAATAATTTGAATTGAATTGAATTGAATTGAAATTTTCTACTATTCTACCTTAGACGACAATCGATGTGCTTGGCCTGGGTCGTCATATCACCTGGCTGGATAGAATAAGAAGGACGATTTTAAGACTTAAACTGTAGTAGGTAAGGTCGTGTTTTTTTTAATTATGTATGTAAGGCCGTGGGGCCGCGGCATAGAATATTGACCCCTCCAACTCAACCCGTGGATGTCGTAAGAGCCGACTGAGGGAACCTACCAGAGGAAGGGCAGCAGCTTCCTTCTGAGTATTTTTCAACACCAACACTGCGATCACCAATCCGCCTGCCAAGCGTGGTGATTATGGCAAATCCCCCCCTACATGGGAGACCATCCACTCGATAGACCGACGACATCAGCATAGCGGTCGCAGGGAGTCGATGGATGGAGGCGGCTCAGGACCGCTATTTGTGGCGTCGTACGAGGGAGGCCTATGTCCAGCAGTGGACGTGTATGGGCTGATGATGATGATGATGTAAGTTACGTACATATACTTAGGTACCTAGTAACATCGCATAGCCAGACGTGGACATAAATTCTGCTTTGCACGGTAAATCAAAACTTCACGTCTAGTTGTTACACTAATAAAACAAGTTCGACAATTACTGAGTACTCAAATTTTCACACCCCAAACTGAACTTTTATCACGCCTAAGTTCTAGGTTTTTCGCGATAACTACATCCAAGCAAATATCAATCTTAAGGTACGAGAAAATACGAATTTATTCAGGTTTTGAGTAAATCATTAGGGACCATTCGAGTAAGTACCGTTTTCCGGTACGTTCTTTATCGTGTCCGGACTAGTTCCGGTACTGATGTAAAAATAATTGTAAGGAACCCTCTTTTTATAGCTGCTACGGGATAAAAGAGGCTGGATTTGTTATTTTATGGCTCGTGTCCAAATTGGGATTGTATGGCGTTTTAAATTGATTTCTTTGAATAAAATGAATAAAATTTTGGAAAAAACGTGAAGGTACTGTGCTGTAAAATTTTTCATATAGGCGTACGTATGTATTAGCGCTTAGCGCATTCTTCACTTATACACTATCAGTTATTCGCACAGCATGAATTATTCAATTTTAAGTACAACGCCTCAAATAATATAAAATAACTAATATTTTGGTGTAACCTCTTATTTACCTTAAGTATCCTTTGTCCCTAGAAAATATCTACAACCTTACCTGCTGTCTTCGCTCAATAAATCAGCAACTCCTGGGGTTAAAGATAAATGAATAAACTTCAAAACAGTGACTAATGCTGTCCGTAATCACCGGCTAAATAGAGTTTTCCGATTATAACGGGTTGCGCTGCCTGCTGCTACTACGCTTGAAAAGGGTGCGTGTATAAACAAAATAGGTCAGTTCACAAAATTCTGATTCTAATCAGGTTGACTAGATTTAATAATCAGTTGGTTCCTTTTGGCCTCAACCTGGATGTACTGTAATAATAATATTTTGGCCGAACCATAAGTCCCTTAAAGCCGGGTACTGACCTGCGTTCCGGGGCATAATGTACCATTCGCAGCGACGATGAAACGTCAAAAATCCATCTCGTTGCGACCGCCTATTTTTCCCGTACTGACAGCACGAACGCTCGCCGTGTAACACATTACATTACGTCCGTAACGCCACCCAGTCATCCGGCATAAGAAAATTTATGGGTTGTTCCAGTTTTCCCCCTTGATAAATCCCCCTTAGGGGGTAAACTGGAATCCTAATTTATCCTCTCCGTTCCTCTCGAATCCAGAATTTATCCTCTCCGTTTTTTCTTGTTCCAGTTTTCCCCCTTGCCATGTAACTATACGATAGGAGCAGACTGTACGGGAAGCCATGGCTTTCCATCGCTGGATCGCACATCTTAATTATGTGCTGCGTCGTCTTCCGTAAATCTTAAACAAGCACACTATTAAGCGTAATCGTAAATATATTTTGTTGCAAGACTAAGTAGGTGTTATTAATCACCCATCCGCCTAACTAGTCTACATGCTGTACACGTCTCGTCACGGTTTAATAGCGCTCGATGAAAGTGGAGAGTACTGAGCAGGTGTAAAACGGTGTAAATTCTAAATATCGACTTCTGTGCATCAAGGTCAGCTCTATTAACCCGTGATGCGGCCTATAAATGGGCCTCCAGTAATAATCGCGTTATCGGCACCTATCATTGTTGGTTGTAAAAGTAAAGAAAAGTAAAAGTATATTTATTGAAATTACATGTGGAAAAGATGGTGCATACAAAATGTGCAACAATGTAATTTGCCCTTTATGGACATGCAATTATTTGCCTTACATGCATTCGATTAATGATAGAAACACATATAATATGTATGACTGCATATAAATAAAGACCTAGCGCAAGAAAACGCAATATGTCGCACCCTCATTACCTGCATACCCCCGGTTCACAGGGAGAGCACGGAACAAGTTTGTTCGCGTTAACAAGCTGCGTTAGATCGGACGTGATTCCGAACACGCCAACTGATTTATTTGTGCTCCACTCGGACTTCATTCCGATCCCTTTTCAGGCTCATATTGCTTACCTTTCCGTTTTATGTTCGGAGTTTTTGTTCCGCTTTTATTTGGTACCTCAGTTTGACTTTCTAACTCCAATCAATGGGCGGCTTAATTTGTAGTTCGGAGTTTCGTTTCTTATTTTATAGCTTCATTGAATCTAAGCGGGAGGAGTCTACGTATAAAAGGTTGAAGTGGCCGGAAAACATAGTGATGAAAATTATATTAAATATTTTCCCCCGCAACTGTAAGTTTGCAGTTGGTGGGTATTTCGAGATCCAAGATCTCATTAACGACGGATCAAACCGGTTACGTGTTAACTCTGTTTTAAGTTTCACATATTTTTTACGGGTAAACTGGGTGTTTTCTGTATTATTATAAAAATATCTATCTATGTATGTAAATGTATATCAGATATCAAGTACCCTTAAACTAACACAAGCTCTGCTTAGCTTGGGCCTAGAAGATGGTGAGTGGATCGTGTCCAGCATTATTATTCATATTTTAAAATACCCTATCTGCTGAATAAAATTATAAAATCGGTTCCGGCAAACATATTTTTTATTACCAACGGTTGTCAGAATCGGGGTTTTAAAACTGTCATTAATCAAAAGCACAAGGCAGAGGTCCATTGTCCGTTTGCACAAATACATTTATCATAACCGATTCAGGGATTCATAATATGTATGTATAATATATACGTAGTGTGAACAGATCAGCTGGTACTCTTGTTTTAGAATGATGCTTCCTATAGTTTCTTATTTATGACGTCAGCCCTAGGGATCAAGCAGCTTAGCGTTAAAGAGAGTAGCGACCGTGTTACACCTGGCCGGCTCCTCAACTTGTGGATATAAGGCTTGTGATCGATGACCTGGTGAAGATCGAAGGAATGCGCTGGATACGAGTAGGGAACTAAACTTCTCTACTGAATTCCAGCGCATTCCTTTGATGATTGAGACTTCTATATGCTATATCAACTCTAGGCAGTCCTAGTATCACCTAGGACTGCCTAGTGTTCGAGTCTCACTCATACGACTATTGGAGTGAGACGACTCGCCCCCTGGGGTAGTCTCACTTCAATAGTCGACATCTTTCTGCTGAGATGATGATATGGTAAAACTAGCTGCTGCCCGCTCCTTTGCCCGCGTTTTATCGGGACAAAAAGCCTATAAATAGCCTATATGTTATTCCAGGTCCCAAACTATACCCATACCAAATTTCAGCCTAATCGGTTCAGTAGTTTTGCGTGAAAGAGTAACAAATATCCATACATCCATCCATACAAACTTTGACATTTATAATATTATTATAGTAGGATACACCAATCACATCAATTGAAGGTCATAGGACACCTTCCTAAGGAAGAAAAAAAATCTAAAGTTTGAAGACACAATACCTTTCCCGGAATCTCGGTTCTGAGTCAACTTTTGCCAGGTAGTAGTGTTGAGGTCAGCTTCCACTTTGTCCATCCAGTGATACCTATTGTGTTTTTTTTTTTTTCTAAATATTTGTGTAGTACTTGTGATTTTCTATGACCCCCGAACTAGGCTAGCATGTTCTATTCTGGCTCTTGTCGAATAACGTAAAAATTTACGTTATTCGACGAAACATGGACGAAACATAATTATTTTTGAATCAAAACTCAAAGTGCTTTATTTCCATTACGTAGACCTTACAGGACTCTTGGACTCGCCACAAAATTAAAATTACATAAGTCAAACTGGGAAATAAAGTAATCACTTTGATTTTTTGTTCACTTTAATCTTTTTAAGGTAAAGTAAAGAAGCGTACAAGAAGCCTTTACTTTGTTACGTTGTTTTCGAGTTGAAGCAAAACTCGTCTCTAGCTTTTTATCCTCCAGTTATTCTAATATTTGTAGTAAGCTTTTTTTACCAAGGATATTTTTGAGTTTATTTATTGTCAATTTTTGCAACTCACTTGGAATTTTATTGTAGAAACGTATACAATGTATACGCTACCAGAGACTATCTTTTAAAGGGCAATGTATACTATATAATAAAGTTGATTCTGATTCTGATTCTGATGGAAAGTGACGATGTGGTCGACGGTGTATGTATAAGGAAGTTCTAGAAGACTCACTCACTCTTCTTTTGAAGAGACCTAGATTATATTATATTTATGAAAACCTTTTCTGTTTGCAACACACAAAATAATACCAAACAAACGAGATGATTTAGGTAGACTAAACTAATGGTCCTCCCTGGGCTGTGATTCTGATTCCCCAATTCACTTGGGCTGCTGCCCCACAAAGCGTAGGATTTATTAATTTTCACACATTCATGCTCAAATCGTGGTCCGCTAAACGGTTTTTACGACCTCGGACTTTCCGAGAAAAATATTTTCAGATTGATGTTTATATTCACGTAGGATGTATTCATTTTATTTCATACTTGAAAATATTTTTATTTGTAATAAGTCATTACAAATAAAAATATTTTGATTTTTACGAGGCGTTTATCGTTAACCACATGTTTTTTTACTCGTCGTTCATTTTCTCCTTACTTTTACGCTCATTTCATCAATATGAAAGTTTTTTTTGTCGTAACGAAAACACGTATGCGACATAAAACTTTAACAATAAAACCAGATTCCTACTACTCGTTAAATTACCACACCAATTATAGACCGAGAGACTTATGTTACTCTATTACCTCACTAAATCGAAAACTTTATCCCATGATCTCACTCTCAAAAGATATATGCATATAAGCGCCGACTTGCTACGTGGGATGCAAACTAACTAATCAGATAATATGGTGTATTAGTTAGATCTGACTTCTGCGTTTGGTAACTTAAATGGATCATCGAATACCAAAATCTAAATAAGTCTAATAGACGAAGTCAAATAACCTTACTCATTAGGATGACCCGAAGAGATTCTTGGTCTCCGTCGGTAGAGATATCCCAGTTGTTCGGGTTCTTTGCCATTTGATAATGATTAACAAGTCATTGACCAAATCTCTTGTAAAATATTTGACGATGACAATCGATTTGATCCTTGATTAGTTAATAAGAGATGATCAGCGTTCAAACAACCGGCTAAAAATATCGTTGAAAGGTTAGTGATGTTTTTATTTCTCATTTCTGCTGCATACAATCCCTTACGGTGCTTCCTTGCTTTTAAAAACAACCTACCTATTATAACAAAATGTTAATTAATTTTATAATTAATTAATAATATTTTAGAATAGAACGACATCAAGTGTATCAATATGTACCTACGGTGGAATCAATAAATGAAATGAAATAACGATTTCAACGCGCGCCCTTTTGGATGTTGATCAAGATTATAAAGTTGGTAAAAGTAATACCATCGAATCCTTAACTTCTAATCACCCTGGTATGCAATATTTATTGGAGTCATACAACGTCAGATCTTAGTGACTAAATGAGATAAAATTATAGTAGGATTGAGGCGTATTTATCGTCACTGATAAAAGTTACAGATATAGAAAATTGGCGATATGTCACAGTGACAGAAACTAAATATATCTGTGACTGTCATACATGCAACGCCAGTGTCACGATTTCACGATATTATATCGTTGATATTTTATTAGGTACCTACGTAATAAATCGCTTCAGATTAGTAGTAATTAGGTAGATAATATTGCTTCTTTATTCTCTCTTTGATACTATCACTAAGTCAGAATGAGACACACCTAGTATTTTATACTGAGAAATTTGAATGTATACCGCAATGTAACAAAGTTGTTGAAGAAAATGACGTTTAAATTTATTCGGTCAATCAACATGCTACTGCTACTTAGTCATCGCTACGATAAAGAAATATATTATTCACTCAGTAAAACAATGAATTTGTGATTGGTGCTCATGTGATTGGTAGAAATACTAGCTAGTATTTTGTCACAGTTATTTGTCACAGATATTTTGAAGTCACAGTAACGGAAGTCACAGGTTTCGGATTTGCCTAGTATAACACTAGACTAAATTATAGTCACAGTAGTAGATAATGAGGTAATAAGACTCGTCCGCCTATCGTAGTCTATTCCAACTGAAACTATAATAAAACGGAGAAGAGAAACGTATTAAATTATCCGATAACGTCAGACCGTACAAAGTTCCGGATATAAATTGTTATACAAACTCTAACTTTGACTTTTTGCAGCTTTCTTGCGATATTGTAAAAGGGTTTATTTATTGCTGGGTCTGATTGATTTGCGCCAGATTAAACTGTAAACTATTGTTACTGTAACTATTAGGTGATTTAAGATTTGTCTCTATTCTAGAAACAAAAATTAGATTTATTGTTATTCTTGGCTTATTCCAGTTATCCCCCTAAAATGCCCGTAAACACAATAAAGGGGAAAACTGGACTTAAAAAAATATTATACCTCACCATTGTGTGAAAAGGATAGGCTTGGGATTTCGCGGTCATATGAGCGGGACAGAGTAGAACGTCATAACCGCAAAAATAATGTTTTTTTTTTACGGTAAAAATCTAAAACACACACCGTCTGCTTTATACTCTGATTGTTTACTGTACAAAGTATCAAGGCTTATTTTAACGTATCTATTGAATAGCGACGGTTTAAAGTACAGTTTAGAGTGAACTTTGGATTTTTTTTCTATCGAGAAAATTTCATGTAATCGTGTTTTCGAAGTATGTATGTAATCGTCTAGCATCAATCCTGAACTATAACATATTAAAATCTCAAAGTAAATGCATCAGAATTGTGGAAGATATGATCGTTGAAATAACTGATTTCAGATAGTATCAACTCTTAAGGGGGAAGTTCGTGGCGTAACGTTTTAGTGCCTTACTGCTTGACGATCTAAACCTTCGTGATACATCATCGACTTGATGATGTATCACGAAGGTTTAGAAGATACCTATATAATCTTGCCTTGTAATCTTGTAGTGATTAAAACTTTTTATTCCTTATTTATTTTTAATTAGGTACATAAAAAAGTTTAACTATTTGCGAACAAGTATTTGACTGTCATTTTTTCAATTATAATATGCTAGCGGGTAGCCCCGGCTTCGCACTGGTACTTAACAAAAATTTCAAGATACCAAATTTTATTGAAAATATAATATAGCCTAAGTCACCCGGGAAGTGTAACTTCCCAACAGTGAAATAATTTTTCAAATCGGTTCAGTAGTTTTGGAGCTTATTCAATGCAAACAAACAATCGCTGAGTGGGTTGCCATTTTGTAGCTTTAAGTTTCATGATGTAGGTACTAAGTCTAGTTAATGTATAGTCGTTATAAGTTCTTAATTTAAGTACCACCTATTTATTATTGTTATGGTGTTAGTAGTAAAAAGAACTGTAACAAACTAGCCTGTTCTTAGTTACAAATAAATATTCTCTTATTCTTATTCAATCAAATATTTCCTCTTTATAATATTAGTATAGATTTTTTGTGCACAGGTCATCTGAGACAACTTTTGTCCCAGTAAGTCTTATGTACACCAATAAGTGGTATGCACACCAATAAGTGGTATGTACACCAATAAGTGGTATGTACAAAATACACATGAAACAAGTTGTTCTATCGGCATACTGTTGAAAAATCTAGATTAAATAATAATAATGTATCAATCAATTAAGCCGTGGGGTCGCGGCGTACGAATATCGACCCCTCCAACTCAACCCGTGGATGTCGTAAAAGTCGACTAAGGGAACCTACCAGAGGAAGGGCAGCAGCTTCCTTCTGAGTATTTTTAAACACCAACACTGCGATCACCAATCCGCCTGCCAAGCGTGGTGATTATGGCAAATCCCCCCCTACATGGGAGACCATCCACTCGATGGACCGACGACATCGTAGCGGTCGCAGGGAGTCGATGGATGGAGGCGGCTCAGGACCGCTATTTGTGGCGTCGTACGGGGGAGGCCTATGTCCAGCAGTGGACGTGTATGGGCTGATGATGATGATGATGATGATCAATTAATTTAATAATAAATCAATAACAATATGAAGCGTCCCCAAGACGCGGGCTTAATTACCTCACTATACGGCAATGCTAAATTTCTGTATGAAAATGGTTCCACTCATTCGAAATTTCTTGATAGAGGCCATAAAATACGTAAGTAACATAACAGTAAAACAGTAAAATTACGGTAGGCAAGTAGGTTCATAACAAGGAACCCGGTTTAAAGTCTGCCCTACCCGGCCAATTAGGGTTCCCTACGGTAAATCATAATGGCTAGATTACTTGTTACCGCACGCACGGCAATTGTTTTAAACACGCTAATTGGAGAGAAGTGTAATTCAGGTACAACGTACCATTTGCTGTGGTTCCGTATGTTATTTGTATGCTAATTCTTACTCTATGGAGGAGTAGGTAATGTAGTGAAAATTGCTTTGTAAGCGAAATTACTGGTTTTATTTGATTTTCATTCACTTACGCAGGCAGCAAACATTTGTTTTTGTTCGTCCGTTTTGTGATCTTCAAGAACAAATATTTTCTTCGAATTAGTAACCTGTATGAGAATATCTCACAACATTTGGGCTACGTGGATCGAGATGCTAATAAAGTCTACGAAATGCTACAATACATATATTACGGGATATGTACTGAGCCTCTACGAGATCAAGATGCTACAGTTAGTCTACAAGAAGCTGCAAAGTGCTACGAAATGACGCAAAGTGTAGCACTAGAAACTCATCAAGGTTCTACGAGTATCTACGTAGTAGATTTTTGTAGCAAAAGTTGCTTGCTACAAAGAAATAAAACATGCTACGAAAGACTCCGGTCTATAAAGCAACAAGCAAGTCCTATTATAACGGCAATCATCAAGATAGAAAATACTTTATTGGACACTTAACAAAACAGTTTACAAACAATTTGAAACAAAAAAGAAATGTGACAATTCCCGGTCTTATCGCTCACGAGCGATCTCTACCAGACAAGAAGAAAGCTGTTTCACGACAGGACATCTTTAGAAGTTTTTTGTTTTTCATATTCAGAATTCGTACGGTTTTTCCCCTTGCTCGGGCCTACCCAATCAGAGCCGCCACCTATTTTATCGTATTATTACTATATCGTAATAATAAGGAATATTCAAAAATCCTTTGGAACGATTGTGATACCTATCATAAGCTTATTTTTAATGCCTCTGTAATAGTTTTATATTGTATAGCTTATGAGGAGATGCGAAAACGGAGTGTGGTGGCCAAAAAGTGAAACTTCGCATCTCTTCCTAAAGTATACAAAATATAAAACTATTACAGAGGCATTATAAAAAAGCTTATTATAGGTATCACAAACTGACATAAAGATTTTTTTAATTCCTTTGTTTAACCTAATAATACGATAAAAAAAGGTGGCGGCGCTATTTTGGGTCTGGGAACTGCGTTAAAGTCAGATTTTATTAAGGTTAGATTCTGGTAACGACGATCAATAAAACGAATATCGTTTTATAACAGGGCCCGTACTCTTAAAAACGAAATCGAAATGTCTGATTCTTTTTCTTGTAAACGCTAATCTTATGCAAGCGACTTAGGAGTTGGTTTTGCACGAAAACGAAAACGAAACTTCGCTTTTCCTTTTCCGAGTAGGCCCCCAGATTAGTTTGAGATTTCGTTTTGTTTTATTTGTACAGTCGACTAAATAATTTTAGTGTGTCGGCTTCACTCCACCGAGTTACTCAATGTAGAAAGAACACTGCAGAAAAAAACGTGTAGTGTTGGTAAATTTAATTAGGTCAATATCGTCCAAAAATTCTAACTAGGCTATTTTCAACACCCCTAATTTATGCCGAGGACAAAGAACCGACGGTGAAACATTTCGTCAGCGGAAGTGATTCGTTATTTCGTGTAACGACGACCAAGGACCATGCAACTTGTATGGAATTTACTAAGTAGGGTGGTGAACCAAATTATGTACTAACTGTTTATAATTAGTTTAATGCATTCACTGCCCAGCCTCGTCAGCGGTGCGACCCGGGTAGGGGTGTGCGAGGAGCCGAATATATAAACTTCTAGCTGCTGCCCGCGCCTTCGCCCGGGTATTATCAATGTTGCAATTGAATGCGTTCACTTTGCAAATGAATGCGTTCACGTTGCAATTGAATGCGTTCACGTTGCAATTGAACGCGTTCAATATAAGATAAATTCAGTTTAGCGTTTTCACCGCATATTACCGACGTAAAGTTTTTCGGTTCAAGCGCAAAACTGATTTCAGGAGCTCTAATGTATACATAGGTATACGAATTTGCTTACTTTATAAAGCTGAACTTAGTTTTGTTGATCTTAGTTTTAGCAGCAAACGGTGAAATTGGACCTGAAAAGTGATTCGTGAAACTCTTTCAATACCTAACATTATATAAAACCATTCGTAGTATCTAGGTAACAAGGTTGTATTTTATTCAGACACCACGTGAGCGCAGTAACGTGCAGAAGCATATGCTGCGTTTGTGGTGAACAGCGGAAGCGACAACGAGAGCGACACCGGTTTAGTGAAAGTTCTTATGGCTCATTTCCCCGCCTTTGACTATCACTACTTATTATAAAACTAAGTTCTCCGCCGCGTCTGTCTGTCAGTTCGCGATAAACTCAAAAACTACTGAACGGATTTTCATGCGGTTTTCACTAATCGATAGAGTGATTCATGAGGAAGGTAGAATATAATTATAATATGTCAAGGTTCTGTGTAAATTGGCTGAAATATTATAATAAATGTTGGAAAATGTCAGAAAAGTTAAGCCGCTTTCATCGAAAACGCTGTTCATAGACAGCGTTTTCGCTCCATAGACTTCATCCATAGACTTAGGATCTATAATACATCTATGTTACATACAGAGTGTTTCTCGGAGGTTTTATGAATCCTAATAACTGATCTATACCTTAACAATAATTGTTGGAAGCTGGTTTATTAGTTGTCATCTATGGTTGGAAGTGTCGGAAAAAGTTAAGTCGCTTACGTAGGTACATATGTAGTTATTTTATCGTCATTGCAAGTCGCCTGGGAGCTTTCATCGAAAACGCTGTCCTTTGAGATATAAGAAAAGCATGGTGGGTATTCTTCTTAGTCCACGCGGACGTAGAAGTGGGCGGGTCAGCTAGTTTGACTATAATAATGTGTTTCTGCGGCAGCAGCTGCAGCTCGTTGATGTCTCTACGTAAGTGCCGACAAACGATCACTACTACCAGAACAAATCTACATTTCATGGATGTAAAAGACGTGTCACGACAAACACAACGCCTATTACGATGTGCTTTTGTGTTTGTCGAGTCTCAAAATATCACTTTCTCAAAGGTTCTCAAAATTTGTTGTATACGTACCTACTTATAGACCAGTTCCTATAATTTTTGCTAGATGTCCCAATTGGTCTTTGGAATTTTTGACTTGTGTAAAGAAGTGTGTAATTCCTTGTTTTCGATTTCGTTTAAAAACTGTCAAAAATCCCCCTCGCCCTCTCTCAATGAAAACGCAGCCAAAAAAATATATTACTGTCTTCGCAAATGTTCACGCCAAAAACATATTTCATTCACTTTCATTATAAGTCATCGAGTGACAAAGTATCCACATAAACGAGCAGTCATTAAAGTATTACCAACTGTGAGAACCAAACGACTTCCCTACATACAAAATATATAAAGGTAAAAGCAATTTTCCCTTCAAAGTGTAATTTATGGCGATTTTTTTACGACCCATAAAAACGGATGGATAACTCGGGTTTAATATAAAAATTAAGTGAAAATTTTATTTCGGCTGCTTAATTTTTTATGGGCTATTTCGGACCGGAATAGCGATTAGGAGCATTTGACTAAGTTGAACAGATGAAATTAAATCAGGGTAGCGGACATGGAATTTTTAATTATAGCAGTTCATTGAGATAGGAATAAAGTTTTCGACGAATCGAGTACTTGTCTCTGTGGCGCAGTTGGTTAGCGCAGTCCCGTATTCAGGGGAAGGTCGTGGGTTCAAATCCCGCTGGAGTCGAAATTTTTTGGGATTATATTTAATTTCTTAGAAATAAAATTAGTATTAAATGCAATAGTGTGCAAGAGAAATGTTTGATCCATAGGTAATATAATAAGTCAATCATCGCAATGAATTGCGTAAGGGTTGATCGGGGCATGGCATAATGTTTCTATACAATACAAAATTAAATTAAATGTCAAATGCGAGTCCGATTCGCGTGCAGGGGTCCAGTATAAGACGTTGTTTCTTGCCAAATATCATGATTCCAGGTCAACGGGCATTAGGTATTAGGTTTTGGTCATGCATGGTGAGAATATGTTTTTTTTGTGAATTGTCTTCAAATTCTTTTCCTTTACCTTGCACCATCAGACCTTTCCTCTTGCTAAATTTCATAATTCTAGGTTAGCAGAAAGTACCTTATAAGTTTTCTGTGCATCTGATTCCCTTTGAAATAAAATATTCGGAAATACTTAACATTTCAAATTAATGGCTCTAACTTTTCATTGCATTGACTCAGAAGTTTGATTTATATCACGGCTCCAAGAAATTACGGACTTGAGTATTTGATGTTGTTTTCAACTACATAGATACAATTAGAACCTCCACGCGTTCCTGAGAAAGGGGGGTTGACAAACGGACTTTTTTTTATAATAGCTCGTATCTTGCAGGTAATAAATTTAAAAACAATAGTTTTATCGATTTTAAGTCGAGTATCTGAGCTAGGGCGGCTTTCACCGCAATCCGAATTCGTAAGAGACAGTTCGGTTGCGAATGACAAGATTTTTTTTATAATAGCTCGTATCTTGCAGGTCATAAATTTAAAAACAATAGATTCATCGATTTTAGGTACAGTGTCTGAGGTAGGGCGGCTTTCACCGCAATCCGAATTCGTAAGTGACAGTTCGGTTGCGGTAATCCCTGCAAATAACATGTCTCACATTGCCGGTGTCGATTCTGGTGTTTGGACTGCAATACAACCTCGTGATACCGATGCTGGTTAATATTGATTGTACTAAACAAGCCGTTAATCCTACTAATATTATAAAAGTTTGTAAGGATAAATAAATAAATAATGCTGGACAATTCACAGAGCGTTATCTAGCCCCAAGCTAAGCAGAGCTTGTGTTATGGGTACTAGATAACTGATATACATAATATAATACGATACATAGATTTTATTATTATACATAGAAAACATCCAGAATACCCTGAAAAAATATTTGCAGATCGTACAAACATTTGTCCCGAGGCGGGAATCGAACCCGCAACCTCCAGCGTCAAAGGCAGACCTTCTTCCGCCGCGCCACAGAGGTCGTAAAAATTTGGTTGGATATTTTTTACACTTTCACGCAAAAAGTACTGAACCGATTATGCTCAAATTGGGTATGGGTATAGTTTGGGATCTGGAATAACATATAGGCTATATTTTTATCCCGATAAAACGTGGGTGAAGGTTCATGCAGCAGCTAGTATTAAACTAGCTGCCAATTTGGATGAAAAAGGATCTGGACTGATCAGGGATCTGACCTAGCTAAGTGACCTCAAAAATGAATTTTGAATTTTTTTGGTCTTTAAGGTTAGAATATCTCAAAATCCTGACGTGATGCGGCAATTCTTTAGGCAGATTCGGATTCAGCGCGTGTGTGTGAATGTGTAGTCTAGTCTGGGTAAGAGTGTTCGTCAAATTTTGTCGGCCTATGTAATTGTTTGATTTAAAAGTAAATAATAGTACATGTTGTTTTTAATTTATTCTGCGATCAATGGGTACATTGATTTTTGTTTGATTTTCACTTAACAATTCTCTACCGAATTAATAAATAATTAAATAATGCTGGACAATTCACACAGCTTCATCTAGCCCCAAGCTAAGCAGAGCTTGTGTTATGGATACTAGATGACTGATATACATAATACATTACCTATATAACGTAGATAGATATTTATTATTATACATAGAAAATACCCAGAGCACCCGGAACAACACTACAGATCTTACAAACATTTGTCCCAAGGCGGGAATCGAACCCGCATCCTCCTGCGTCGCAGGCGGACCTTCACCCGCTACGCCGTAGATGTCGTCTGATAATAAACTTCGCACACCTATCTACGCTCGAAGAATCGGCAGTTTTTTTTTTTTTCAATTAATTTGGTCCGGTTCAGATAGATGTACTTTACTGGATTCTATTTAGCCCAAATAATTAGCTTTAAGGTGGCCGTGGGGCCGCGGCGACGAATATCGAACTCTCCAACTCATCCCGTGGATGTCGTACAAGCCCACTAAGGAAACCAACCAGAGGAAGGGCAGCAGCTTCCTTCTGAGTATTTTACAACACCAACACTGCGATCACCAATCCGCCTCCAAGCGTGGTGATTATGGAAAAACCCCCCCTACATGGGAGACCATCCACTCGATGGACCGACGACATCGTAGCGGTCGCAGGGAGTCGATGGATGGAGGCGGCTCAGGATCACTATTTGTGGCGTCAGCATGGTCAGCAGTGAACGTGTATGGGCTGATATGATAATGATGAATAGCTTTAATATTTTATCGAATAAAAAAACCCAGCATACTAACTTTGCTTATAAAAATTTGCTGGAAAAACACGAAAGTTCAGGTATATCGGATAAAGTAAATATTTGGTGCACATACACAATAGACGTAGTTTACTTTCATACTTTTTGCCGAACAAGTTTTGTTGTAACCAAAACAAGCATTTCGCTACCGTTGCGTTGCTTTTGTGTGGAATAACAAAACATTACAAAGAGGTGTGTTTTAATTTTATTTTGCACTGTTTATTATGAAAAGCCACTAGTTTGGAACTATCACACAATCTAACTAACAATAGTTCGTACCGAAATAATGCAGCAGAGCGAGGTGACTATTCGTTGCCAAAAGTGGCTGAGACAACGCAGTGCATAGGTACTCACTATATGTATGACAGGTCAATCGATTTTAGTCTTCTATTCGGCTACAGGGTATTGGCCCAGTCACTTTATGACTTGCTTGTCTATAACCGATCCTAACAATAATAACCACAAAAATAAATAAGTAATATAATAGTAAATTTATATTCTGACTCGCGCACTAAGCGTTTATCAACAAATATGATACCTACATAAATCAACCTTTGAATTAAGTTTTTTATTTATACGTTGACTTTACCGGGAGCTGTACTTTTGAAGAAAACCAGTGCCATCGAAGGCGTGCGTGTATTATTATTTCGACCTTAATTTTTATTCTACATACAAGCGAAAAGTATTTTTTTTTTGTCAGAATCTGAATCAATAACTTTATTCCTTTAGGCTTACAAAATAAGCAGTTAGACAATTCAAATTTTATACTATAAACATAGTTATTATTATCAAATAAGAAATAAGGTGTTATTGATATTCTCTTCACTTAAATTTTTTGTCCACTAGTGGAAGAAGTGGAAAAGAAACCACTAGCACATATATAACATTTTGTCATTTCAACCCACACAAATTTTACACTGTTGTTTCACCCCACCCAGTAGAAAATAAGCGTTAATCAGCAATAGTAGCTAATACGAATATTGTGAAAAAATTTACTCGCTACATATTATACGATCACATATATAGAGAGCTATAAGTGGTTGGATCATGCTGTATGGATTGTCGAAAAGTATTTATTAATTATCTATAAAAACCTTGTATCTATTCAGTTTCCTAACTGCAATATCAGTATTTCGCACAAAATCTGCATTATAATGAGTAATGGACGTCCCCAACTTCCATAGTCCCAAGTTTGCTTCGACTTTGCAAGGGTTGTCACTTCATTCAAAAGTTGGACCAGTTGTCGAGAGGGAGAAAAATGTTGGCTTAGTTTGAGAGTGAGTTTTTAGCACTAAAGTTAAGTTCTTTTTGGAATTGTTAGTTCTAGGAATGTGATTCTTTAAGGACATGCAAACGAGCTAAGAGCTAACTTGATACTTGACTAATGCGGGTTGGAGATTGGAAGCTAACCTGGGCTAGCAGTTTCTCGTGCTTGCGTACATACACATTTATTCGTCGTAGGAGCACAGGGCACACTTGGATACGTCAATTTACAAAAATATTATCATCATCATATCAGCCCAAACACGTCCACTGCTGGACATAGGTATCACCCATACGACGCCACGAATAGCGGTCCTGAGCCGCCTCCATCCTTTGACTCCCTGTGACCGCTACGATGTCGCTGGTCCATCGAGTGGATGGTTTCCCATGTAAGGGGGGTTTTGCCATAATCACCACGCTTGGCAGGCGGATTGGTGATCGCAGTGTTGGTGTTGAAAAATTCTCAGAAGGAAGCTGCTGCCCTTCCTCTGGTAGGTTCCCTTAGTAGGCTCTTACGAAATGTAGTTTCCAATAAATAATGCTTGAATTATAATTCAAGCCATAAAACAGACATGACAGGGAAACAATCAAGACGTTGGTATATATACGTAAAAGTTAATTAATACATAAATAGATCAGCTGTGAATACGCATCTTTTAAACGTTATGAACAAACTCTAAAACATTATATTTGTATTTGTTGAATAACTACATTCACCCCTAAAGATACAATTTCATAATTGAAACCTGAAAGAATTTTCCTCATTATAACATACTCGACTCAGAAATTCAAACAAGATTTCCCGCTAACCGACATCATACGTTCAGAAACTTGCCAACTATATATGTACATCGTTATAAAATTCATCAAACTCCTAGCCAAGTGACTGCTTATGCACTACATTATTCTATGTACCTTGCCAAAGTATCACGAGATTCAAAGTATTCGCTACGAAAATTCTCCAGAATTTTCTTGATACACACCACATCTATTATAAACTTTATACTGACACAGTTAAAGTTTAAAATTGGTTACGGTCGGTTTTGGTGCTGATCGATGCAACGTTGCATTTGGTAGTGCACCAATTTGCTTGATTTTGTTCAAGGAGAGCTCGAATTACCGGGAGGCGGAACTGGCTCAGATTCAAAATGGTCGTTAATTGGGAAAATGTGGATAAATCCTGGCTTATCCTACAAATACTGCATCTAACTATATAAGAAATCGAATATACCGAGTTATCTATCGATCTGCTTAGTTTGCGGTTGGATGATGCTTTGTGAATCCTCCTCAACACATAGATAAGTTTACTGATGAACGTGCGCCAACAAGGTGTGTTACATCACAATCGTAGGAAACAACTCCCAAATGTTTTTGGACATCTACTGAATACAAAGACAATCATATTTCAAGAAAAATGGATTTTGAAGGAAAATTTTTGCTTCTAAAATTGTAATTTGAATTTCGCTTTAAACGCTATAATGCTCGTGGCGTCTTTCTATGACGTTACCAAAACCACCACCAACATAATATTAACAAGAGAAGAAAGTTAGACCTTTATCATAGTTATTCTGTGCATTTACGTTACATATATTGTGACGGCATGACGTCACAGTTGTGTAATGCTCTGATTGGTGTTCAACGTGTCATGGCGGATTGCTGTACTTTGTAGTTTTATTTAATCAATATAACAATTATTCTCGATCATAATAAAAAATCAAATACGTGTTGTCTAATCTATGGCTCAGGTATAATTAGGTAAATACGTAATTTTTAAGTACTGTATCAACTAGATTCCCACGCTTGGAAGAAGCATTATAAAGGGGCTTTGGGGCAGTACCAGCCTAAGTGCCCCTTTATAATGTAGCTTCATATGCCTCTCAGAAGGCCTATATGGGTATAGGGCCTCCTTTCTATTGCGCCTTTCTTTCTGGTTCTGTTTTCCTCATTCACTCTTTCCCTGCTATTTGACGATGTCGTTTGAACATCAGGCGGGTATTCTGTCCAAGTACCTATAATCACTGTAAAGTGTTAAACGTATCTAGCGAATGTGTGTGCTATGTCCGATAGCTTTCGTTACTTCGTTTAGGTAAATGTTATTACACCTGTTCGGAAAGTGACATATTTCTTTTCCAAACATGAGGTAGAAAGTACGTCATTGCAGGCGTACTAAAATGCGAGACGTAAACTACAGAATTTCATTTCTTGCGTTTAGCGGGAGAATTCATGCTTACCTAGCTTGGAACTTGTTATTTTTTTATTTTCCGAAATTTCTGCCTTCCGCTAGGATATTTTCTTATAGGTCAAAGGACAAAAAGTTTTTAATACGAATCCGCTATATGGTATCGATCTCTTCCGTTTTCGGAACAATAATTTTAAAAAAAGAACCAAGTGAAAATCGCGCGAGCGCCTATGTATTGTCATTTGAGTTTACAATTTGAATTTACTCGAATGAATTTGAAGATTCTAAAACGATCATTTACCTGATAGTATAAAGCACTATGTATCACTCAGGAGAAAGTGCGATCCTACCTCGTAGCAATCGGTCACTTTCACGCTTCGATGAACAATGTACTATTTTGTTATATCATCACAAAATTCACGGAATAAAATAGGTTATTTTTATGAATTGAAAGTTTTCTTTAAATAATTCGTTTGAAAATATTCGATATTTATACAGAAATTAATTCGAGGAAAGCGTTATTGAAGTTAAATAGACCCAATTGGGTTCGAATTCTTCTATACAATCTGAATAGAACTTAAAGGGCTACCCCGACCCAATCAGAGCCACCACCTATTTAATCGTTATACAAAGGAATTTTCATATACAAAGTTCGTACTTATTACGATATACAAAGGAATTTTCTAAAATCCCTTGGCTAGTTTGTGATACCTTTGAATTCCTTTGTTTAGCGGAATAATACAATAAAATAGGTGGCGTGGTGGCGGCGCTATTTTGAGTCTGGGAAACGCCTTAAATAAAACTAACAATAAACTATACAAAAGCATTCAATGAAGAGGCTATTCTAACTCTCAATTCATTCCATATCAAAGCAACATTTCCTGAACCATAAACAACAAAACAAAGCACTTATTACAATTCTCTACAAACACAATTCCACTTCACAATTCATAACAGTAACAATAGCCTCGCCTCGTAACTAGATAGTAAGGCCTATGAAAGGATCATTTTAACCCGGGCTTCAGTAGTAACCCACTGATTTCTATACGGTCTCTATGTCTTAGACAATGGGACCCTTATAACCCTTTCTTGAGTGACAAATGGCGGGTATAGGTACCTTCTTACTTCCTTAATCCGACAAATGCAAGGAATGGGGTGATACGGGTGGATATTTTGATAAGAATTCAGAGAATAACTAGTTCAGGTTCAGGTACGCCGCTGAAAACCAGCGCAGCATTGGCGCTCGTGACGGTGGAACATTTAATGCTGAGCCGGTGGCTTATTTGTGTTCTCGCTGTACATTTCCTAAAGTTTTGTATTTTATCATAATTGTAATGTATTTTTTTTAAATTTCTTAATAGTAAGTGTCTAGAGTATTGTAATTTTCAAACGCTAATATTATATAGATATATATATTTATATACGTATTTACGCATATACGCATATTCTATTTTATAATAAAAAGATGTTGCAAGCATATAATCGAGAGTTAATCAAGCTGGATTTGCCCCCGCACACGCACCTTTCAGGGTTATTCATTCAACTACATAAAACGGTCGATTGAAAGTTAAATAACAACTTAGACTAATTCATTAATATTAAATACATACATCTATAACAGATTTCGACTCTATCCGTGATAAACTAATAAATATCCATCCATTCAAACATTCGCATTAATGTTGGACAAAAAAAAAAATGTTGGACAATGCACACAACATCGTCTAGCCCCAAGCTAAGCAGAGCTTGTGTTATGGGTACTAGATGATAGATAGATATTTTTTATTATAAATAGAAAATACCCAGAACACCGGAGACAAATATTTGCAGATCGTACAAACATTTGTCCCAAGGCGGGAATCGAACCCGCAACCTTCTGCGTCAATAAAAGATAAATGTGACTATTTTATTATCTACGTGGACGGCTTTTATTCTGAAAAGGGCAAATGAATTGTTGCGTTTCAGGTACAAGTAATTTGCTTTAGCTGGCAACATTCAGCTGCAATACGCAAAAACCACCCATCCTTGATACCACAAATCAGTTTCCATGAGATAATTACCTCCTTAACATTTTTACTGAAACAACTCGTGCGAAGCCGCGTGCAGCAACTGGTGGATAATCACTACAAGTATTATAAAAAAAGTCCTCCGCCGCGTCTATCTGTCTGTTCGCGATAAACTTAAAAACTACTGAAACATACTAAACGTATTTTCATACGGTTTTCACCAATCGTTAAGAGTGATTAATGAGGAAGGTTAAAGTATGTCATTTGTCAAGGTTTTGTGTAAATTTATTTACATAAAACGATAATTGTTGGCACTGTCGGAAAAAGTCAAGCCTTCTGAGAGAATTCATCGAAAACGCTGCCTTTGAGAACACAATTCAATGAATAAATAAATAATGTTGAACAATCCACACAACATCAAATAGCCCCAAGCTTAGCAGAGCTTGTGTTATGGGTACTAGATAACTGATATACATAATACAATATATTACATAGATAGATACTTTTTATTATACATAGAAAATACCCAGAACACCCGAGACAAATATTTGCAGATCGTACCAACATTTCTCCCAAGGCGGGAATCGAACCCGCAACCTCCTGCGTCCACATCGGTCGTCCATATGGGATAATTATCCCTCTTTTATAGATCTACAAAAAAGTCTACGATCTATCTTTAAAGGATAGCTTACTATACCCATTCTATCTTCACTACATCATCATCATCAGCCCGTATACGTCAACTGCTGAACATAGGCCTCCCCCAAACGACGCCACGAATAGCGGTCCTAAGCCGCCTCCATCCAACGACTCCCTGCGACCGCTACGATGTCGTCGGTCCATCGAGTGGGAGGTCTTCCCACACTCCGTTTCGCATTACATCGCGGTCGCCACTCGAGAACCTTTACTCCCCAACGGTAATCGGTTCTACGAGCCTGCCGATCGCCACTTCAGCCTGCTGATTCTGATTCTTCACTACATACATAGTATAAAACTCGCTTCCCGCTGTCTGTCCCTCTTATGTATACTAAGATCTTTAAAACTACGCACAGGCTTTTGACGCGGTTTTTTTGAATAGATAGAGTAATTCAAGAGGAAGGTTTATATGTATATTTTAGTATCAGCATTGCACCCGTGCGAAACCGCGGCGGGTCGCTAGTAGGTTATAAACCATGCAAGCATTATTATGTTCTACTTACTACCCGTGCAAAGCCGAGGCAGGTTGCAAGAATAGATAATAATATGTATACCACAGTATGCACAGAGAACTCACTTTGTAGTACATTTGACTAGAAGCCTAGAGCTCGACCACTGACAAAGGAAATGGGAATTACCCTATTAACTTTGCCATATTATCAGTCTTTGTGGCTTACGTAAGGTACAGTCAGCGACAAATTGATATGACGTCTAGATTAGTCCAAATGATCTGAAAAAACATAAAAGCAATTTGATTTACGCAGTTCGGATCATCATATTGTTGTAAGCACCCAAGGTGTTCAAAATATCTTACTACTAATTGTTTCATATTTATATGAGCAGTCAGGGTGTTCAATTGTTTTTATGTTTTTCAGATCATTTTGACTACTCTAGACGCTCATATCAATTTGACGCAGACTGTACTTGCTTCTACGCATCTGTCTATGAACCCACATATATAGGGTGTTCGGCAGACCCTGGTGCCATATGAAAGCTGGGGGTAGGTAGCACCAAGTACAATAGCTTGGCGGAATTTTTAAACCTGAATAGCCACTCGGCTATTTATAATTAAAACAAATAGTTCAATAAGAATTGTTTTTAAAAAAAAATTAAGTGTTTCCAGTCCATTAAAACTTTTTATTTACTTGACTGTACTATTTTTGGATCTACTTGAATAACAAACAAAATTATAAAAACACATATTTTAACTTAGGGTGAATAAAAACACATATTTAAGGTAGAAGTGCTAAAAAATATCGTTTAAACCGAGTACTGAGGTTGGTTGGTTTGGTGGAACGTAACGTGACGTCTCATTTTTGTATGGGATTTGCGTAGTTCCGTGCCCGCACAGATGTTATACCAAGTCTCATTGAAAAATGAGACATCACGGTGACGCGCTGCAGTGGGCCAGCGGCTTTATCACATTAAAGACTATTCTATAAGCAAGGCTTACCAACTTTTAAAAGAACTCTACACTCTACCAAGGCTCCAGAATTTGGTTAGAAGTTCAACAAAGATTCGCTAACACTATTACGCTACCCAACAACAGCTAAAGTTCTTGATGCATCGCTTTAAGGGCCAGAAGGTGCAGATTTTTGGTAACAACTCTGCAAAATTGATACTATAAAAATATTGCTAATATAAACCGGCCAAGTACGATTTAACTTGCATATGGAGGGTTCCGTACCATCATACAAAATTATTTCGCTAAATAAAGCAAAGAAATAGTAAAAGCCCAACATGACGCGGTCAACCATCCAAGTAATGACTGCGCCCAACGAATTCAAGATCGGTACTCAACTTGGATGTTTGCCCCCTTAATTATAAAATTTATTTAACTTTATATTTGTTAAATTTGTTGTAATAGCGGCAGATATAATATAAGCGGCGGTATAATGATACACACCCTGTCAAAATTTCAACTGTATAGTTATTAAGTTCAAGTGATAGCCTCGTCAGTTTTTTCTATGAGCTCTTTTATGATTGTAGCTCAGATGGCAAGCAAAATACACATTTTGTGAAAATTTTAACTGTCTACCTTTTACAGTTCATGAGATACAGTCCGCTGACGGTCGGAGAGACGGTCGCAGAGACGGCCGGACGGACAGCGGAGGTTTAGTAATAGGGTTCCCCTTTTCACCATTTGGATACCGAACCCGAAATACACCATAGATTATTATAACGGTCAGTAAGTACTAAACTGAGGTGTACCGTCACCTATATAAAGTTCGCGAGTTCAAGTCTAATCTGAGAAGTGAACCGTTGTAAAAAAAATCTTTCAACGGTTCACCCAGGTGGTCTCGGGAGGTAGACGGTGGGTGAGAACCGAAAAAGGATAAGGAAGATCTAAAAACTACTTGTCAAAACTAGCTAAATATAATGATAATTTGCTTTGCAATCTTAAAATAACTAATAAGAATTGTTAAAAAGAACTATTCGCTTACTCAAATTTTGATTTTTATTTACTGTCCTGTTTTTATTCTATTTCATTCATAAACTGATCACTGGTTAAACTTTATTTTGAAATAAATTTTGATTAAGGTGCCTTTTAATAAGGACTTTCTAAAGTGCTACGCCCTTTTCTTACTCTAATCATGATCATTCATTAAGAAAAAAACCGATATTAAAAGTTGAGACACGTTTATAAGTAAAGAATGTTAGTTTTAATTTCATGCAGCTATAATATTGGCAGGCATTCCCGATGTTCTGACCCTTAAATTAAAAAGTTTTTCAAGCTCAGCTCGACAAAACAAGTTTACTTCCTATTTCGAGAACAAATGGCATCATTCCAGTGTTTTCTAGAGAACATTGAGCTATGTCTGGCACTGCAACAGACTTTATTACGTTGTTGCTGTTGCGGAATTAAAGGCAGTTTTTGAACCGATTTACTTTGAAGCACTTCCTTTCCCTGAGGATTTTTAACATGGCTACTCGTGAATTTTTCCATTGTGAATAGCGAAGTTTTACGACAAAAGAAACTGCGTATCTCAGAAAGCTTTATAAGTGTGATTTCCGGAAATACGAGGGGTCTATCTGGATTATTCCAATTGTCACATTAAGGTATTAAATAAGACATATATATAAAACGTTATATTCCTAAATTATAACTCACTAAAGATTAATCATTAATTTTGGACATTTTCTCACATAATCTAGTCCCAAAGGAGACGGAGTTTTTTTTACTGGGACTAGACAAAGATCATCATATTAAATTTTGCTAGTTATGCTGTTTTGCTTTTAGGACATTCTGATAAAAGAACTTTCTGCATAAATGACCTTTCGATACGAAACGAAAATAACTACAATCTTAACATAAAGTTTAGTTCAAATTCGAAGTAAAATTTTCCCAAGTTAAATGCCAAGGGTTTTTATGATCGAAACCTTATTTATTGTCAATTCCAAACAACCAGTTAGAAACAAGTTTGTAACAAACGATCGAGTTTCCATTTTAAATTCATAATTAAACCAAATGTTTTGCCATCACGAAACATAGGTAAAAAAAAAAAAACTACCTGCCACTTGAACCTACCACTTGAACCTACATGGGGCAAATGACCCATGTAGGTTCAATTGTCGCGGCTACTAAAGGACTTTGTCGAGAAACCGTGCGTTGACCTAACGTTTGACGAGATTCCGTGCGGCGACCTAACGTTTGTCGTGATTCCGTGCGTCGACCTAACGTTTGTCGTGATTCCGTGCGTCGACCTAACGTTTGTCGAGATTCCGTACGTCGACCTAACGTTTGACGAGATTCCGTGCGTCGACCTTACGTTTGTCAAGATTCCTTACGTCGACCTAACGTTTGTCGAGATTCCGTTCGTCGACCTAACGTTTGACGAGATTCCGTGCGTCGACCTTACGTTTGTCAAGATTCCTTACGTCGACCTAACGTTTGTCGAGATTCCGTTCGTCGACCTAACGTTTGACGAGATTCCGTGAGAGAGGAGTTTACAAAAACATCCGCTTATAAAAAAACAAACTGACTTAATGATGTACATCTTTGTGTTTTCATATATTTTTCGTAAGCCCGTGAAAATAGCCAGTATTTTGTTTAACTTTCTTTCTCACTCACTTTTCTCGTAGTTCGCAATGCTCGCATATCTTTCACATCTTAGGTGGAGACTAGCACTCGAGCAAGAATTATTGTACTTATACATGAGACCCATGCCATAGTTGTTTTCCACAAAATATACGGACTAATTAGAGTTAGATGCGATTTAGTTGTTATCCTAAGGTCATAGAGTTGTTTTTTCCACCCAAAGAGCTGGTGAGTGACACAGCATTCAGATCGGTTGCAAACCGATTTATTCGGTTATTGCTAGTCGTAAATTCATATTTACGATGGCTAATGCAGGCTCGCATGGTCAACGGGACTGCATCAACAAGATGGTATCATTTCTAATAAAAACAGAGTATCGAACCATTTTTATTTGTGTTTTTGAAAAGGTTCCTACGTGGTTCAATTTTATCGGAAATGATAAATTTAAAATGATTCTAGAGTAGATTGATCCGTATGAAAAGTTTAGAATTGTATGAATCTTCTGTTTTGCTTCTGATCAAAATAAACAAGAGGGAGGAAAGACTTCAGCAGTGAGCCAGTTCGATTTCGTAATCATCATCAGCCCATACACGTCCACTGCTGGACATAGGCCTTCCCCGTACGACGCCACAAATAGCGGTCCTGAGCCGCCTCTAACCACTGACTGCCTGCGATCGCAACGATGTCGTCGGTCCATCGAGTGGATGGTCTCCCATGTAGGGGGGGATTTGCCATAATCACCACGCTTGGCAGGCGGATTGGTGATCGATGTGTTGGTGTTTAAAAATACTCAGAAGGAAGCTGCTGCCCTTCCTCTGGTAGGTTCCCTTAGTCGGCCCTTACGACATCCACGGGTTGAGTTGGAGGGGTCGATATTCGTACGCCGCGGCCCTACGGCCATCGGCCACGGATTTCGTTATACCTAAATAATAATATTTATCAGTGAGTTTTACCCTGCTATCAGATTTTAATTAAAAACTCAACATTATTTTGTTTGTTAAAATGGGGTATTGAAAATGGTCCTAAATTTTTATTATTTACAGTACCTAGGTATTATAGGGTTGTTGTCTATTTGCCACAAAGTAAATTCGTCACGAAAAAAGTATGTATGTGTAAATTCGCAACAATTCTATTTTATTAATTTTGTTAGTAGAATAAAACAAAACAAATGCTTTCACCAAACCATGATAACACGTTGATTCTGGCAAGTACCTACCTACAAGGTGGTGTAAAACATGTTAGTAGCGTAGGTAATATTGGATTGTGGAATATCGGGTTTCTATCTTTTGTCTGTTAGATTATAAGAAGCGATCCAAATGCATTCTACTATTTATTTATATTAAAATGTATGTATAAGTCAAGTGTGAGCACCAACACAAACCTAGTGTGGTTTAATGGTGCAACATTTACAAACACACGTATACCCTATGAATATTCTATTCTATTCTATTCTATACGATGTCGTCGGTCCATCGAGTGGATGGTCGCCCATGTAGGGGGGGATCGCAGTGTTGGTGTTTAAAAATACTCAGAAGGAAGCTGCTGCCCTTCCTCTGGTAGGTTCCCTTAGTCGGCTTTTACGACATCCACGGGTTGAGTAGGAGGGGTCGATATTCGTACGCCGCGACCCCACGGCCAAGAACTTACTACTAAGACTATACTAACAACTAAGCTAGTAACCAACTAAATAACTACATATTTCTTATTGTCTCTAGACACTTGGTTCATGTGTTCTTTAGGATAGCACTAATGCACATATACTATAATTGTCACTACACTAATTGAAAAGGTTTTGTTCTTTTGAGCCTTCTCACTATGTCCGTGTTGTCGAGGAGGTGGATCGCCTCGACGTTCACATGATGATGAAGCCTTTGTTCGTGAGCCTCTGCGTTTTTTTGCTGTGACTGTGTTGACAAATTCAATATTTAGGTCCCGATGAATATCGTCATTTCTAACGTACCAAGGAGCATTAACAATTGACCTGAGTACTTTGTTCTGGAATCTTTGTATGATTGCTACGTTTGTCCCAGAGCTGTATACCATAAGTCCAGATTGGCAACCGATGTGGCGCGGTGGGCGAAGGTCCGCCTGTGACGCAGAAGGTTGCGGGTTCGATTCCCGCCTCGGGACAATTATTTGTATGATCTGCAAATATTTGTTCACGGTGTTCTGGTCGTTTTTCTATGTATAATAAAAATATCTATCAATGTATATATTGTATTATGTATATCAGTTATCTAGTACCCATAACACAAGCTCTGCTTAGCTTAGGGCTAGATAATGCTGTGTGAATTGTCCAACATTATTTATTTATTTATTGGCATCATTTAGATTTTAATTAAGAAGATAATGTCAGATTAGTTGTCATACATCACACCCGAAAATATTTTTGTAAGCAATGCGTAGGAGAGGTAAACCAGTCCACAGATCACGATCACCAGACCAGGCATTTATTTTTATTAGTCAACAGTATTTAATTATTCACTAGTTTCTGCCACGAGTTTTTTTTTATCATATGTATATAAAGGTATTATTATCCCATGGGAAACGATTTATGGGAAAAAGTACCTAACCTATGTTTTATTCCAGCCTTAGAACTACGCCTATACAAAATTTCGTTGGATGGAGTCGGCTCAGGACCGCTATTTGTGGCATCGTTTGTGGAAAGCCTATGTTTAGCTGTGGACGTGTACGGACTGATGATGATATCTATCGATCACGCAATTCATTTCTATACGTAAGCTAACACTTATAGGTTTTTTCGCACATGAAATAACTTAAATCTTTTCAACATTGTAAGAAACCCGGAGCAGTCAATTGTACTTGAAACGCTTTCATACCTCAAAGAGCTAACGTCTTCTCGAGTTTGTATATTGTTTGTGTCTTGTATTCTGATATGTGAGACTGCCGTCGATGTTTTCGAGGATAAAATAAAGCCTCTACTATCAGTGTGCTTTGTGAATTCAATACTCAATATATTTATTGTTGTTATCACTCTGGCTTAATAGGTAGGTAATTTAGTGAAGTAGGTAAGTATGACAATGTGAACCCTGTCGGGCATAAGCAATAAGTGGAAGGCAGGCCGAGGTTGTTTAAAGTAAAAAATATGTACCTAGGTACGTAGGTACTGAGGTAGATAGATAGATAGATAGAAAATACTTTATTGCACACTTAAAACTGTTTTCTAGTTTTACCCGTTTACAAATGAGACAAAATAATACAAGTGACAATGGGCGGTCTTATCGCTCAAGAGCGATCTCTGCCAGACAACCTGGCGGTAAGTAGGACATACCTACTTCTCTAGTCTAAATTAATAAAAAAACTACAGATATATATATAACATAACATACATATATTTATTATATGGTGCCGTGGGGCCGCGGCGTACGAATATCGACCCCTCCAACTCAACCCGTGGATGTCGTAAAAGCCGACTAAGGGAACCTACCAGAGGAAGGGCAGCAGCTTCCTTCTGAGTATTTTAAAACACCAACACTGCGATCACCAATCCGCCTGCCAAGCGTGGTGATTATGGCAAATCCCCCCCTACATGGGAGACCATCCACTCGATGGACCGACGACATCGTAGCGGTCGCAGGGAGTCGATGGATGGAGGCGGCTCAGGACCGCTATTTGTGGCGTCGTACGGGGGAGGCCTATGTCCAGCAGTGGACGTGTATGGGCTGATGATGATGATGATGATGATGATATTTATTATAACATAACATATACATTTAACTAACATTCATGGTTTTAATAGGACTAACTATAGCAACACATACGGTAACCAGAGTGTGGTTATTCACAAATGCTTATGACAATATCTTCCCTGGATATACCTACTCTAAAACAAAGTTATCCAAACGACATTGGGTAAATCTGAAACTTTGCGACAGTTTAAATAATAGTTTCCTTTTTAAGCTGTTCGTCCACTTGATCGGAATCGTAGCATACGCAGCGTAAGCATTTTATTTTGTTGCTTAGTCTTTATTTCTATGAAATATGTACAGCATCCACTGGATCGGCATAGCTGCCGATAACGAAACCATACCAGAGACCGGTATTTCTGCCGATGACATTATTCACAACAATATCCACTATATATAACTACGAGAATTTAGTTGCGGATGACGTCATAAAAAAACTTAGGCGCTTAGAAAAAAAATTGAAAAAAAAAATTAAAGGATTTCATATTTATTTTATTGCATCATTGTGTACATTTGTAAGGCTTGTATCTAGGTAACAAAAAAAAACATTTATTTCAGACCCGTAATGGTGGCCATATGAAACGACACAGTAAATACAATTGAAAAACTTACTACATGGACAAAACATACAATTAAACATAAATTACTAAGCAACCCCTTTGACACTCCTACATGGGAGACCATCCACTCGATGGACCGACGACATCGTAGCGGTCGCCCTTTGGCAGGTATGCACTCAGTGCCATGTGTAGGTCGCAAGCACCGAATGCACCCCTACCTAATGCCGCAGGAGAGTGTATAATATTGTAGAAAGCCGACATTGTTATGTCAAATTGTCGGCGGGTGTAGTCTCTGCTTACATAACAGAAGCCGAATTCCACTAAATCAATCGATTCACCTTAGCAATGGTATCGTCGCAGTATGACACATTTTGGCATTAAACTTTGATGAAAAAACAAATGGAGGAACGCGTCTGAAAAGAGCCAAAGTTGAAATCAATCTATCAATCTCTCCATGCAAAAAGCACCGCACGCAAAATATAGAATTTCTTTCATCTATAGACGATTCTGCGACGATACCATTGTCATAGTAAAGCGATTGGTTATCTCAATTTGGCCCCAGTCTCTGTTTTACACAACGGTAGGGGTAACAAACTCGTATTCGTCTCAGAAATCGTGACTCAATTCAGTGGCGAAACGAATTGCTCTTGTCGGGAAAGGGGCACAAGCACTGCTCAATGCAATTTCATTTTTATTCGAAAAATTGAATTTTTTACTTTACGCTCATTTCACGTCGCGAATGGGGCAAAATGTGCGAATGTTTTGTATAATATTGTTAAAAATAGGTCAGCCAGGTTCATTTCGAAAAATTTAACCCGGCGCTTATGTCGTGAAAAAAATTACGTAGACAATGACGCCTCCGGTTAATTTTGACCCGAAGTTTTTCAGCAATTTTTCTATAAAATTATATAATATCAGTCTACTTTTACTGCTTTTACTATGTATACAGGGTGTAACCAAAATAACGGACCAAACTTTCAGAGGGGATTCAGCTTCGAACACAGAACACGGGAAAAAATATATTTTTATAAAAAACTGAATTATATTTAAAAAAAAAAATTTAATTTAAATTACTACTAGACAGGGTGACGTATGTGCTCATTTTCATCAAAAAAGCCTACGTAACAGTTTACACTCCTTTTGAAACAAAAAACACCTACGTTGCGGCTGCTCCGATGATAGCGGGTGACGACGCGCCTTAGATGCGGTAGGTGGTATCACAAATGCATTTTCCTTGGTTCTTTGATAATAAGCACAGGCATCAGTTATTGCCTAGTCTACTCTGATAATTTTGTTTTTATTTATATTTTCGAAAAACAAGTTGGTATTTTTTTTAAAGATTTTTCCCGTGTTCTGTGTTCGAAGCTGAACCCTCCATGAAAGTTTGGTCCGTTATTTTTGTTACACCCGGTACATACAAATATCTTATGCAGTATGTTATAGATCAAATGCACTAAGGAACATCAATTTAACTTATAATCAGTCTCCAGCTTCCTGATACCTAGCCATGGTGGAACTGCTATCACGCCATTGATGAAGCTGAAACTTACCCGTATTTTTTGTCGCACGTGTATGTTCGCTAAGCAGTTAGCTTCACACTGATTTCACAAGCGGTAAGGGTGGAGGAATACTGTATAGCTACTAGAACTTTCAAACCCACAGAGCGCCGAAAATACTAAATATGGCCGTTTTAAATGACCTCGGGTCAATATGACCCAGCGTCATTGAAACCGGGTTAAAAGGAAAAACGTTACCACGTACTGAAACTTGTTTCAAACTTAAACTGACTACGGACAAAGTCTCACTCAGCAAAGTCTAACTTTATTTCTTAAGTTTGCTCGTGTGTCGTTAGAATGTTAGTTTAGTACTCACTCAGAGTTGTATTATTTTGATAAACACAATGAGGAAGTGCATATATTTACCAGACTACGCTAGAAGGAAGGCTATGTCTTTTAACATAGGTACCAGATTAGGTTAGTACTTAGAAATTGTACTTCTGTGACATTCTAACAAATGATGATGGCAATTTTGGTACCTCTTTCCAGTAGCTAAATGTGAAACTAGCTAATTTTCAGCTGAACAAAAGGTATACAAGACTTCCCTGTATGTGGGTAAAGCTAAGTACGCTCTTATGTTAAGTGGTATGGTAAGTCTCTCTAAACAAAGCTCACGTTACCCTTGCTTAGTTAAGCTGGTTTTTCGTACGCTTATCATCATCAGCCCGTATACGTCCACTGCTGAATAGCGGTCCAGAGCCGCCTCCATCCAACGACTGCTGCACCCACCTCCTCGTTCCTGTACGCTTATCATCTCTATCATTAAGTAATCAATGATCAAATACTTTGTCAACATGAATTTTTCAAGAGAAATAATATATTTATTCCCAAAAAGACACAATGTCACTTACAAGAGAAAAATCTTAAAGTGGGTACAAATTAAGTAGGAAGGTTGTTCACGTAGTTAGTACACTTACCAATGCAATGTATCTAAAAAATATATCTGAAACATTAAATAGTTTTGTTTTAAATACGCTCATGGAAAAATTTAGCAGAACGCAGAAAATGAATGAGAAATCTCTCCACTTTCAGGCTCTCTTATTCATTCTCGAGTATCTTTCTCCGAATCTCTACTCTGGTCCTTCCATCAACTGTCTTCTGACAGAATCGGGAGTAAGGAGTACTTCTCCCCAATCATCATCATCCCAATTAAGATGCGAATGAGCAAAGCTGAACCGAGCTACACGATGACCTGTGGTGAACAATGGACCCTGGCCGGCAAGTATGCCCCTAGACCAGCTGCCTTAACTCTACTTCTTATCGTTTTGGTGCTAAGTGTTACACTTGTCGAACTTCCTGTAGCTTTTTTCGTACCTCGAAACAAGTCAAAGCGAAAACTGCTTACAATAAATCTGCCGTCCCTCTCTGTTTTTACTCTTTTGCGAGCTTGTCCTGTACGTCTGATGTACATAATATGCTCTAGTCTGTCAGGATCGTTTAACATTGCGAAAATCAAAGACTTGGGAACAAGAAAATATTTTATGCCGTCTACCTTATTTTTGCGTTCCTCTAAATTTGTCCATGAGTGTATATTGAATTAGATTACATTTTCAAGAGATTTGATCAAGGATTTGTTAATCAGTGTACGAAAAACAGGCTATTAGTCAACAGACCTTACATAACCATTGCATGGCGAATATTTGACCGCTTTCCTCCGTTCACGACTTAGTTAACTGACCTTTGCTAGTTCCTGATACAGGCAGGCTTCCAAAAGTTGCAGGTTACATCAGCGATTTCAGAATTACCCGCTTTTGTTCACTCCAGACGGTGGACGCTATTGGGGATATTTCAGAAAGTTACGGGTTATTGGAGAGGAAAGTTATATCGTTATTCAAGGGATTGACACAATTTCGAGCAAGCATGCGCAAATTGCCATATGGTCACCACCGTCTATATTGTTATTTTATGTCCAGTCCATCCCCAGGATGCCTTGAAGAGATCGCTCAAAGCGATAAGGCCGCCCTTTGTACTTCATTGTTGTACATTTTTCTTTTTGTATGTATTTTGCGTTTGTGTGGTACAATAAAGAGTTATCTATCTATGTATGGTGCACGTTAGAGACCTATGTCCAGCAGTGGACAAGTATGGGCTTATGAAGATGAGGTCAAATTACGTAAACTGGTCTAATTATCATACGATTATTATATTATACGAAATTTCATACATTCATTATTATTTTACACGCAATTCATATATTTTGTCAGTCATGTCAATGTACTCATAACCATAATATTATTCATTAATTAAAATAATAAAATTATTACCTATCCAGGTATTTTAGAACATACGTGAATTAATAGAAAACGTAAAAGTCAGTAAATATTCCTGATTATGAAATTTTTTGGCTTGTGTTGTTTCTCTTTTGCTTTATATCATGTTTGTACTACGATACTACTAGATTTTTGAGGTGTAGATAGATGATTCCATAATTTATATTATAATACATATATAAAGAATTTAATAATATCCCAAAAATTTACGACTCCGGCGGGACATGAACCCGCGACCCTCCTCTGAATACGAGGATGCGCTAACCAACTGCGCGACGGAGGCAAGTACCGAAAATCTTTGGGACTTACGGACTACTATAGCGCCGTTAGATCCACCTACAGGGGAAACACTGAAGTTATCCAAACCTGCTCAAAGTCTAAAGTTACATTTAGATCGTTTGACGAGAGGTATCGCTGTTGCTAACCTCTAAGGATAATTCGCTGTTGCTAATCTCTAAGGATAATCCTTAAGATTACCCAAAGTGCGGGCATAAGCACTATAATAACAAAAATCAATACATATATACTTATATAAGTGATATTATTTTCGTGTTTTTAGTTTTTGTTATTTCAATTTTCATATTATTTTTGTTCTTTGTTGTAAGTGTGTATAAGGCTGCCTTGAGCACCACCGTCTCCACGGAAGACCAGCGCTATGGTATGATCTGCTCTACCATAGCACATGCTGAGTGGAGTCCGATTTTGTCAGTTTTTTTTTATTTAAGGTTATATTGCTGTATATTACCCATCTGTTCTGGCAAATAAAAATCGTTTTACTTTACTTTTTTTAAACTCCAGCGACAATGGTATCGCTTTAGGTTTGTATGGAAAGCGACAGAGTAACGATAATTTTTAATGCATTTATCCATTTTGTGGAAGAGGAGGTGAACGAACTGTACTGCCACCTTATTTAGCATTTAGTATAGTTTTTTTTAAATAAATAAAAAAGCTTTATTGCAGGAAAAATTACAATATAGTAGGTACAGAAGGTTCTTAAAATCTAATTACCGTATCCTATAATAGGCGGTCTTATCCCTTGCAGAGATCTCTATCAGACGACCATAATTCAAGGCACCTTATTATTTAAGGCTAGCTAGTTGTAGCTAGCTGTGTGTAGTAGTTGGGCTAGGCCACTGTCTGTGAGTCGGACGGCAGTGGTTGTTCACTATCCCCCGAACTAGTTGGTACTGTATCTCAGGGGGCACGCCGGGTAAAGCCAGCGGGCCGGCGGGTTTGGTGTGTAGAGACCTTTTTACATTACGAGCTATGAAATCTTAGTTACGAACGTGGATGCAGGGTTTCTCACGACTGTAATCTGTCCAGTTGAGAATCCATCCAGCTGAGAATCTGTCCAGTTGCGAATCTGTCCAGTTACTACGGAAGCGTAAACGCCCGTCTGCACCAGCCTCCCTGACAGGTAGCCTTTTTTATAGTGGGGGAATCCTCATGGATACTATTATTTCGTAAGGGGCGAAAGAAAGTTTATGCTGGACCTTCTACCAGCTAAACCCACCACTGTGTTTACATTTCTGCATCTATTTGCCGGGCCTACGCGTATACTTGGAATTCTTCCGCGGTCCCTGACAGGTAGCCTAGCTCAAATTTACGTGATTGATTCGGCTGATTTATAAAACTAAGATTAAGCTGTTATCTCTGACTTATCTACAACAGGTGTCAAAAATTAGAAAAGTGCGATTACCTACACAGACGTTTCAATATGTCGGTAGGCTTTATGCAAGCCATTGTGTGAAAATTTGTAAAAGTCGGCTAAGTCCGATAGGTGTCTGTGAAGTTAGCAGAGCATCTTCCAGCAGAGCATAAATAAATTAGAGTTCTGTTCGCATGCAGGAGAGTTCTATAGTTCCTGATACTTTACAGGAATAGTTCTGGCGTTTTTACATAATAAAATTGAAGTGAAATTATGCTCTGCTAACTTCGCGTAGCAGAGCATATTACAGAAATCGAAAAAAAAATGAAGGATCTAGGTATCTGTACATAATATAAACAGTTCCTGATAGATTAAAGAAATAGTTCCGATATATTTACTGCAATAAACTAAATTCAAAGATCTCATCATGTACAATTTCTGTTCGAGTTAGAGTCGTGAAAAAATGTCCCTACGACCAGCGAAAATTACTATTTTCATGGATTGCATCGAGATAAAAACGAAAACAGATAAGCTTTTTCGGTTTTGATAAGTTTTTTTACCTGAAATCCTGAAATACTCATACAAAACGACCTTGTAAAAATTAAAAATATTAGTGATTTTTCGTTCTATTCGAAAAGTGTCAGACACCATTATAGTAAGTTTTATCCGAGTTCTATTAAAATGGACCGCGTTTAAAAGTAAAAAACGTCTGATCAAGAGTCTAATCTTTAATTTTCCATAAATTTAAGAAGCACAAATTATGAAAATTTTATGAAATTGGAGTTTGAACTCTGACGCAATCTGTGATTTGTGTGTTGAATTTGTAAAGATTCAAAGGCCATAAAAATATTTTTATAAGAGTTCTCGTAGCATGCATGGAGATTAAGATAAACAATGGTCTGTTCTTATGATTCAGTGCAAATGCAGAAAGAGAACTCCTGAAACTTTCATGAAATCGGACTTTGAACTCTGAGGCAATCTGTGATTTGTGTGTTGAATTTGTAAAGATTCAAAGGCCTATAAAAATATTTTTGTAAGAGTTCTCGTAGCATGCATGGAGATTAAGATAAACAATGGTCTGTTCTTATGATTCAGTGCAAATGCAGCAACAGAACTCCTGAAACTTTCATGAAATCGGACTTTGAACTCTGACTCAATCTGCGATTTGTGTGTTGAATTTGTAAAGACTCAAAGGCTTATAAAAATATTTTTATAAGAGTTCTCGTAGCATGCATGGAGAATAAGATAAACAATGGTCTGTTCTTATGATTCAATGCAAATGCAGAAAGAGAACTCCTGAAACATTCATGAAATCGGACTTTGAACTCTGACGCAATTTGTGATTTGTGTGTTGAATTTGTAAAGATTCAAAGGCCTATAAAAATATTTCTATAAGAGTTCTCGTAGCGTGCATTCAGTTATAGATAAACAATAATTTGTTCTTATGACACAAAGTAAATACAAAAACAGAACTCCTGAAACTTTCATGAAATCGGACTTTGAGTTCTCTTTCTGCATTTGCACTGAATCATAAGAACAGACTATTTTTTATCTTAATCTCCATGTATGCTACGTGAACTCTTACAAAAATATTTTTTTAGGCCTTTGAATCTTTACAAATTCAACACACAAATCGCAGATTGCGTCAGAGTTCAAAGTCCGATTTCATGAATGTTTCAGGAGTTCTCTTTCTGCATTTGCTCTGAATCATAAGAACAAACCATTATTTACCTTAATCTCCGAGCATGCTACGAGAACTCTTATAAAAATATTTTTATAGGCCTTTGAATCTTTACAAATTCAACGCACAAATCGCAGATTTTGTCAGAGTTCAAAGTCCGATTTCATGAAAGTTTCAGGAGTTCTCTTTCTGCATTTGCACTGAATCATAAGAACAGACTATTTTTTATCTTAATCTCCATGTATGCTACGTGAACTCTTATAAAAATATTTTTTTAGGCCTTTGAATCTTTATTGCTTTATTGGCCATGAATGTTTCAGGAGTTCTCTTTCTGCATTTGCACTGAATCATAAGAACAAACCATTATTTACCTTAATCTCCGTGCATGCTACGAGAACTCTTATAAAAATATTTTTATAGGCCTTTGAATCTTTACAAATTCAACGCACAAATCGCAGATTTTGTCAGAGTTCAAAGTCCGATTTCATGAAAGTTTCAGGAGTTCTCTTTCTGCATTTGCACTGAATCATAAGAACAGACTATTTTTTATCTTAATCTCCATGTATGCTACGTGAACTCTTATAAAAATATTTTTTTAGGCCTTTGAATCTTTACAAATTCAACACACAAATCGCAGATTGCGTCAGAGTTCAAAGTCCGATTTCATGAAAGTTTCAGGAGTTTTGTTTCTGCATTTGCACTGAATCATAAGAATAGATCAATTTTTATCTTAATCTCCGTGCATGCTACGAGAACTGTTATAAAAATATTTTTATAGGCCTTTGAATCTTTACAAATTCAACGCACAAATCGCAGATTTTGTCAGTGTTCAAAGTCCGATTTCATGAAAGTTTAAGGAGTTCTGGTTCTGTATTTGCCTTGAATCATAAGAAAAGACCATTTCTTATCTTAATCTCCATGCATGCTATGAGAACTTTTATAAAAATATTTTTATAGGCACTTAAATCTTT